>CAMXCT020006787.1:52500-338869 GCA_947184155.2 Cladocopium goreaui | reverse complement strand
AACCCATGGTGACTTAGGGATCCGCCAAGACTCAGCCATGGCTTCCATCTTCCTCAGGCCAGAGGAGAAGGGTCCATGTGTCGATCTCGTTTCTGCTATCAAAATTACCAGTGAGCTCAGCCAAAAGGTTCAGAAAAATATAAATCCCTACTACCCTCTGGTGAACTAACAGTTTGCTATTGAAAATGGCCATAGAAATAGTGGATTTTCCCATTAAAAATGGTGATTTTCCATTGCTATGTTAGTTCACCAGAGGGTAAATTGATGAAGATTTCCTTTTCTGAATCTTTTTGGGACAAACATGGACAAACTGTCCAGCCCATCTGCAGGTTCTGAGGCGCGAGATTGAAACGGAGAAGCGTACATACAGCAGATGAAACACAGCAGGATGTACTCTCCTGTAACCAACGTGGATGCGGAAAACCCAGCATTTGTAGATCAATTTATATTAATTTCATAAGGGAACCATTCGTTTTCCATATCTTTATTTGTGTTGACTCTAGGGTATCCCAGTGCCTGCTGAGTGTCTGCTTGATCTTTTGAATTTCCTTCCCCACCCGCGTTTCGGATGCGTGTTTCGCCTTAGACGAAACGTGACACGGCAAAAAAACATGGGGAATCCCTTCCCCCTGTGAAATAGCCTTCCAATACGAAACAATGATTGTTTGGCGGGTATTTAACACTAATTCATTCGGGGGAATGGAAGGGATTCATAAGTGATAAACTGAGATATATGTTTGGTCCCCAATTTGACGATAACTGGAGGTTCATTCTTGGGTTCATAATGGTTTATATATATTATATTATATTATATTATATATTATAGTCATAGTATGTCATAATTCATAGCAATGGCAGCAGCGAGAACGAAAAAATTAGCTATGTAGATCTCTTGCCCCTTTTCTACTAAGATAGCTGCGAGAACAAAATGGCCATCCAAATGGCCATCCAAATGCATAGATCCAACACTGATTCGGCAGGGTGTCTGGATTGGTTTCAAGGGGGACCGGATGGTACCGGATTCTGGGATTCTGGGAGAATTCTGGAGGTATTTCTTGAGATTCTCTCTCTCTTATTTCACGGTTGTTTGCTGACTTTTGAGGTTTCAATCCTTTCCAGTGCGCCCCTCCAGGCTATTTTGAACACTT
The DNA here is from genome assembly GCA_947184155.2 of Cladocopium goreaui. Lineage (NCBI taxonomy): Eukaryota > Dinophyceae > Suessiales > Symbiodiniaceae > Cladocopium > Cladocopium goreaui. The sequence continues at coordinate 337,721 of CAMXCT020006787.1, read as the reverse complement.
CAGATCAGTATTCGAAAGAATCCTTGGTTGGTCCTTGATCTCCTTCCCTACAGTAGCTACAGATCTTCCTGTACAGGGTAGTTGCCCCTGCCATTTGGGGAGCATGTCAGAGCCAATCGTATCCGAGAAATCACTAGGGACCCATCTTCTTTACCTAAGCCTAATCAAAAAACACCACCCCGACATCGACATCGAAAATCCACATGCAGCATCCAGATGCTACTGCATGGCTAACCTCAACCCAGTTTCCTCCACGGATGGCTCACCAGGTGGTTTACATTTGCCGACTTAAAAAAGGGGTTGTAAACCAAATCGCCATTTCACATCCTTTCACCCTAATGACCCACACTTTCCCAAGTATATAATTCCGGTTGAGCGCACATTCCCTCCTGACAGACCAACAAATGGCTAGTGACCGCTAGTGACGGCTAGTGACGGCTAGTGACACTGCAGTAACACCTTGATAACCCAACAAAACCTTCAATTCCGACCCCTCAACCCAGCCCAAACCTATTAATTACCTCTAGTTACTAGTCAGTTAGGATGTTGTGATTTCAGGTAGGATGGAACATGACAAAAATAACACCTGGCACCATAAGATTCATAAAACCCACAACCGGCCCACTCGGCTGTTCCATCCCAGATCGTCCCAGTGACATCCAGGATCAAGGCCTCCACCCTCTGCCCGATATCACGTGCCATGTCATAATGCATATCTTCCATCCCCGGTGGTGGTGCCACCGGGGGATCGAGTGCCATCTTTGGCACGGAAAAGCTCACGACTGGCCGCGGGCCGGGAACTGCGGTGGGGTGGGCTTTTAGCGAACGGGGCTGGAGCCAAAACGGGGGAAACGCGCGGAGTTGGGGTATGCAAAAGCAAACGAAGATCGCAGGAAATTGATGTAACTGTAATAGAGGGGCTGTTGCTGCTTCAAAAAATATGAAAATTTGACTTCCAGGTTCAACACGGCGGGCAAGATCCTCTGGCGGGCTAAGCGAGGCCAAGCAAAGGGCCTATATAAATGTGTTTATGAACTCTGCCTTGATGGTGTGAAATGAATCCAACTGAGCCCTTGGCTGTCAAAAGCCCTTGAAACCATCAACACGTGATGTTTGTTTCGAACCTCTTCAATACAATGTGGCTATTGATCAAACCTAGCTAGCTACCCTTGTTTTTACGTCAAAATAACTAGCAACTGGATGTTCATCCCCATATCCACATTGGAAAATCCCCGCTTTGGATCCATATCCAGCAAAAAACAACTAAGTAATCACGCATAATTCAAGAACCCGGACATATAATAAACCAATATTCATATCAAGTACATATACCCAATTATTGTCACAATGCACTGATGATATTTTCATTTTTTCCGTATTTTTGGGAACATGTCCCCCATCCAGAAAAAGGCTCCCGGCGCTTCAAAATGTCCATGGCTTCTCGATCCGAGACCTCGCAAGAACTTGGGATCTGTCCATGGCGACATAGATGTGGAAAATTACATCCATCAATGGGCAATGTTACTTATCCCAGGGGATGTAAATAAATACATAAATAAAGAAATAAACAACTATTATATATATATATATATCAGAAAAATAGTTAATCACAATTGAGTTCATCAACATTTCGTTAATATCTCAGAATTGAGTGAATCACTAAATAAATAAAAACACCATGTCATGTAGCTAAGTCAAACTTTCAACAATGATCACTTTGATTGCCATCGGGGGATATCAAGACATATTGATTAAACTACTTGTATGGTTGGCAATCAATTAGCCCCCGGATATCGTTGGCTTAATGTTCCAAATGCAATATCCAAATTCTTATCCTTGGTTTTAATTTGAACGGGGATATAAGACCGACGATAAATTATATGTTTTATTGGTACCACATTTAAATTTTGTAGCAATCAATTTGTGAGGCATATGAGGAAAACGGCGGCATGCAAGTAACCATACTAACCAACATATGGATGTACTATGATGGGGACACATAAGGCAACCTACAATTCATACAGATTCATACCACTAAAGTGGAAGATATTCCATGGCCTTTGCTGAGGATGCATTTTTAGCTCTAAAATAACGCTGTTGAGGATCCAGTCAAAACACACTCCAAATTAATATATATATAAATAAATATACTAACTAGTATTTTTGACATGTTAGTGGAACAATCGCTCCCCCCATGAGGGGCCGTTATGTTTTATTTTTTTTCGGTTGTGTTCGCTACCAACCGTTTTAGCTGCAAAACTCCTGATCGGCCAGCCGAAACAATGGGTGATACTGGATGCCAGCAAAGAAATCAGGCTAAACAAAATCACACGCATTCACAACCTATACGCAACACATGCCACGTATCTTGAGTAACTATGCATATAGATATATATATATATAAATACTATTGTTTAGATATCAAACCCTTCATTAATTGGGTATATATATATATATACATAAATCAAAGGTTTCCAAACACCGCCTGGGTCCAATCACCGCAATCTGCATCATAAATCTCAAATTTGCTTTGCTGAGCGGTGAAATTCATATTGCCCCAGGTTTTTCTTCACATAATCTTTCTTCGGAATGGAAAATCATGGAATATATAATCTTTTATCCCATGTCCACATCATTTATATGGAAAAATCCTGAAGAATCTGCAGTGTTTCATCCTTTTTCATCCATTTTCCACATGAATTTCCTTTAAGGATGCTGCGAAAAAAAAACCTGAAAACCCACGGTGATCTTCCGCGGATTCCACCACCAAGTCGCTCGGGTTAGTTGCGAGACCACGCGCTCCTCATCCAGGTCGCTTTGAAGCTCAGCCTTGCCGCGAGCTGCGACGTTGTCGAAAATATGGTCCAGCTGCAGCTATTGAAAGGCTTCGTAACTGGGAAAGCCGCGATTTTTTCTGGGAAATCCATTCGCATTCACTAAAATTAAATAAATGAAGACACTAGAAATCTTCTTTCTAATATAATATATATATAGTTTGACTGTTTTGGTTTTAAAGAACAACATTCCAAAGAAAAAAATATGGCGACTTTCTCGACTTTCCAATTGACACCTACCATACTTTACTTCAGAGCGTCCAGGAGCGGGCAAATGCGCGCCGATGTAAGAAGATACTGCACATGAAAATCCCATAAACAAAAATACATAATTACATGGCCATTACATGGGGTTTATTATACCATTACATAGTACCATTAAAATCCCATTAAAATCCCATTAACATACCATACATACATTAAATGACAATACATGACCATAGGTTACATTACATTCACATTTGCATTTGCATTTACAATCACATTACATTACCTTACATGACATTACATGACATGACATACAGCCATACCATACCATACTATATTATACCATACCATACCATACCGCACCATACATATCACACCACACATATCATATCATACACCATACATTCATACATACGTACTTTTTTTACTTACCTACATACTTACATTACACACATTACGATACGTTACGTTACGTTTGGTTACATTACATTACATTACATTATTTTACATTACATTAAATCATTACATTGCATACATTACATATATTACATATATTACACACATTAAACAGGTTACATACATTGCATACATTACATACGTTACATACATACTTGCATTAATTACATTACATTACATTACACTACACCACATCACATTATATATATATATATTGAATTACATTACATTAGATACATTACGTACATTATTACATACAGTACATGCGGTACATACAGTACATGCAAATACATGCAGTTCATACATTACATACCTACGCTACATCACATACATACATTACATTACACACATTACATTACATACACAACATACACAATATACACAACATACACAGCATACACAACATACATTACATACATACATAACACACGTACATTACATACATTACATGGATATATTACACATGTTGCACACATTGTAAACATAATTACAATACATTACATACTGTACATACGTTACAAACATAAATTACATACATAACAAAGCATAACACAACATAACATAACATTACATAACATAACATGAGATGACATTACAAAAAGCTATATACATATATATGTACAAAACCTTGCAGTACATATATAACATTAACACCAACATCATTAACATATATTAACATTACGGCCAAACACCTCGTCTTGCCCGCGCCTGTTGGCCCGCCTTCTTCGTATGAGCTGAACACATGGTAAACATGAGATATTTTAGCATTATGGTTAACTTGATGTTCTAGATCAGAACGCACAGCAGAGGGACCTGTGCGGGTTCGTTCCACCACATCATCATCATCATCATCATCATCATCAATGAAGATCTTCAACGAATATAGAAGTTTAACCCCGGTGGGAGAATTAAACCCTTATTGAAGATCTTCATTGAATGTAGAGGTTTAACGCGGGTGGGAGAATTGAACCCTTATTGAAGATCTTAAATGAATGTAGAAGTTTAACGGGGGTGGGAGAATTAAACCCTTATTGAAGGCCTTCAATGAATGTAGAAGTTGAACGGGGGTGGGAGAATTAAACCCTTATTGAAGGCCTTCAATGAATGTAGAAGTTGAACGGGGGTGGGAGAATTGAACCCTTATTGAAGATCTTCAATGAATGTAGAAGTTTAACGGGGGTGGGAGAATTAAACTCTTATTGATGGCCTTCAATGAATGTAGAAGTTTAACAGGGGTGGGAGAATTAAACCGTTTTTGAAGATCTTCAATGAATGTAGAGGTTTAACGCGGGTGGGAGAATTGAACCCTTATCGAAGATCTTCAATGAATGTAGAAGTTTAGCGGGGGTGGGAGAATTAAACTCCTATTGAAGATCTTCAATGAATGTAAAATGAATGTAAAGTTTAAGGGTGGGACTTTTATATTCCCTAATACCTTTGTTGATCTTCCCAAGACAAGAAGGGTGTGGGCGAAACGGGGTGTTTGCGCGTAACATTACATTGCATATTACTTTAAATAACATAACTTTACATAACAAAACGTAACAGCACATAACATTACAATACATACGATACATACAGTACATACAAACAAACAAACAAAACACATAAACAAAACCATACCGAACGATACTATACCATACCACACCATACCATACACGTATATATATATATTGTAATATCATTACGATAATCTGTGTATATTGTGATATCTCACTCTCTCTTTCTCTCTCTCCAGCGCCATTTCCAGCAGTCTAGCCCAAGGTTTTAGACTCACTTTGCATATATATATATATATATATGTATATATATACACTGTATTTTACAGTATCTACACCCGATAATGAACAACCCCATACATTCCTAAATCACCATAAATTGGGTGTATAGACCATCCCCAAATTGTAGATATATTAGTGGGTTTCCCACATTGTATATATATATATGTATATACAATATATATATATATACAATTATTACTTGCATACATTGACACATATTGACACTTGCCAAGTTTGGGCTTCATCTTTCCTGCTCGGCGTCACGAAAAAAAAGTCCAAGGGGCATTTCTGTTCAGCCACTGCACCTGTCTCCTGCCAAGAGGAAACGTACGTGGCCTCAATCTGAATCAATGGACTATAGTTATAGTCAAGTAATAATGGGATCATGGGATACCTCTCAAATACAGTGATATCTCTGAAAATCGGGCAATCAACGTCCGGGAAAATGGGTCAAACTATGGTCAACTAAATTACCATATACCTTCAAATCACGAACAGCCCCGTTGGCACGTTCCTTTGAAAGCGCTCTAATCACTCTAAAAGGCCGCCAGGAATCCAAATCACCACCCTTCCCAGATTCATGACGCTTCAAATCGCCCTGGAAGATTGCGTCTTCCAAAAGGCTGTAGACATCTGTAGACTGTTGCATTGGAAGTTGCCACTCTTATGTAGTAATACATAGTAATACCATCATCAGGGGGCCAAGTTTAAGCCTTAACTCTGTGCACGAGGAAACTTCTTTCCCACCTGATGCGACTCTCAGAGTTGTGCTGGGGAGGGGCCTGGGCTCAAAAAGAAGCTGAAGCCTTGAAGAATTGGGCTGGGATCATTTCTCTGCATGGTGAATTTCTTTAACCATTCATATGATATTTGATATACCGCGATATGTAGCCAACAATCATGGGGATATGGATTTAACCAAGAACTAATTTTACGACAAGGGCAAGACCTTAAGGCCCTATGGTCGGAAGGTTAGAACGATGTTCAAACATTATCCTTCGACATGCTCAAATACATGCGCAGGGCCAGTGCTTTGGTATTTCCCAGACGACGAGCCATAGACCCTAAATTCTCAACCCTAAAACCCTTTGCTCTCAAACTCTAAAGTCCCAAACCCTAGATTCTAGATCCTAAATTTCCAAATCCTGAAAACTCTGAATCGCAAACCAGAAAACACTGCGTATACGCAGGTTATTAAATCGGTCGTTTCTTCGTTTCAAGTGTTGTGCCAGGTCGACATTTCATGTCCGTTTTGAAAAACATGGGGACACCCTGTTTTTTGGCACAAAATATGGGATCTAATCACCAATATCCCTGGAGTTTCACCACCAATACCGGGCTTCTAACAAATCTCACCAAAGATGTGGATTGAAGCTAACCAATTAAATTTGACCAGGAAAGAAGAGGCTATATGAGCCAGAGACAATATTACCCATGGCTAGTGGACATGGCATCTCAATATAGCCACCTGATATGGAGATCGAACTCAGATCGAACCCCAAAAATGGGATATCTGTAGTTTTTTCTTTGAGGACATGCTGGCACTTGTTCTTTGACAAAAATCATGACTATATGGGCCAAAAACAGCCCAAAAAACAAAACATGTGCTCACATCAAAACTCGACCGGATGTTCCTCCATGTTCCTCCAGCATGATCCCACAATATCCAACTTGGATGCCCCACTCTGGAAGGCTTGCCTGATTTGCCTGGCGATTTTCAAAGGTCACCTGGGGTCTTTTTTTCCCCTAGAGTGGGCGCCAGGAACATTGGATTCATCGGATCCTGATCAGCAGAAATTTCACCACTTCACCCACACTATCCATTGGGTATATCTAATATTATCTAATCTATAGAGAAATTATACCAAAAACATATAGAACAGTAATTTACCATAATTATCATAATTTACCACTGACCATTTGATAGGAGGATTCCTTTTTTTCTCTCTTTGTTGGTGCTTTTTTTTGTGCCAAACACTGGAGGCTCCCCGGCTGGAACGAGGGATCAACACACGGCGGCGCACCAAAAGAACCAATGGGCTCAGGAGGGCGTCCCTCTCCTGCGATGGTTCTGAAGTTCTGACCATCCCCTTCCCTTTGTTGAAGAATGGGTAGTAGAAACATGATGAAACATCAACCATCAAAAACCATCAAAATATGGATGGTTTATAACTGTTTCTATTGGTTTATGACATTCATTTACCAAACATTCGTAGGTTGCCAGGCAGTTTTTTTTTGGGCCTGATCTCAGAGGTGGTTGCCTACTGGAAGCTTGAGGAGTGGTGAATGTTGGAAAATTTATGCCCTCATGGTGCTTTGCGGCACTGGACTCCCAAGCTGAACCTCGCTTAAAATCTCCGAGAGGTTAGACATCAGCCACAAGCACTTCAGAATTACCACATCTTACAACCAGTCCAAACTTCTTAAAGAAATTCAGTAAATAAGGAATTCAAGTCAGTTCGAAAGCCGGACCGGAATCATATTCCCAGCAAAAATACGGAAAGCGCCAACTACTGCTGAATTTCAATACTTAACTCTCACGTGCAATGGAAGATGATTGTCAGGAGACACAGACCTTGCCTCATCCAACAGGGAAACAATCTTTTAACATCTTTTAACTTAACTAGACTAGGCGTTCGATGTTGAATGATGTTGAAAGTCTTGGGGTGCAAGTATTAAATAATTTTAGAGATAAGTCTGGCAGTGAAACCTCGTGGTCTCAAAATCCGTTTGTTTCTTGGAAAATTATCTGCACACAAGGGATTTGCCGTTGCTAGGTCCAGCATCGCTGTCAGCATTCTGTCCTTTGGCCCGTGGCGCCCTGAGTCAGGGGTTGTGGGCAGGTTTCGAGGGAGAACCTACAGACCCCAGTGAAACATGTTTGGTCCGGCTACAAGCCTGCGAAACTCATTCGGGAAGGTCCATGAACCAAGAAAGATATGATTGGATACGATCATAGGAGCAAGAATAGTGAGACTCAGGGAATTGGGTCGAAGACATGTCCAAATCAATTTCAAATCCCCACCGTCTCAGTGCCGTCTCAGTGACTCAGAGCATTTGAAGCAGAGCGATATCACGACCACCCCGTGATGGATCCGCACTGGTGCATTGATCATGTCCACAATTCTCCATATGATAAACAGATTCAGGTCTGAATGTTGTCCCAACTCATCAATTCCCCAGCTGGGCTTCCATAGGCCTCAAGCGTGGCGCTTCAGAAACCGTCACGGAGGCCTGGAGTGGAGCTGTCATGACCCGTCAAGGGACCCCATGTGGGAGGCTCGTGAGGCTGGGATTAGTTCGCATAGGTGAGATCTCGCTCACTTGCCATGGTCGGAACGACTGGCCAGCATTTCATTGGCAAGGTTCTTCATGCAGATTCAAGTGCCCATCAAAAAAGAAAGGGAGAATGCAAATTATTTACGGGATATTGTGTGCACTTGGAGGGGCCAAGACATGCACAATGGCACTTCTGAATATCTACCAGAATCTGAAATGTCAATTTTTGATCCAAAAGCTTTTGTCTGGGTTTGATTGGAGCGTATGTGTGCACCCTCTGCTATTCAAGAATGGACATGGAAAATCCCAATTTTTTGCAGATGATTTTCCATTCAAATGCTCAATTACAGGGGACTTCCAATTGCCGTGCTTGATTAGGAGGGTAGCTCACATTTACACTGGTTGCGGGATTCCCCATTCGTGGAGTGTGATAATCCCCAATACATCTTGGTCAGTACAGTCCCTAATGTCCCCAAGAATAATCAGCCAGCCACTGCTCAAATCGATCCATAGTCTCTTTGGTGGGTATGAAAAATCCCTGCTGCGCCATGGCTGCATGGCACCTTGCGACCGGTGCCAATCGTCTCTCCTCGCTCGGCTTTCCTGCCAGTTTTTAAAGTGAATCCTCATCTTCTAGTTACTTGTCAAATAGATATCTATTGAAAAGATTTGAAGAGTATATATGGACACGTGTGCATATAGCGAGAGAGAAGAAAACAAGAAAATATATTTAGATTAACTTATACCAATTACCAATTTTTTTAACCAAGCCCAACATCAAAAAGTCAAAAAATCCCTGGCTACCTGCCCCAGACATAAGGAAACTACGGCGAAAATCAAACCAGCAACAGCACAGATTGCAACTATGGAAAAGGGCATGCGCAGGGCAATCCAAGGACTTGTGTCATTAAAGACAGAATGCCGCAACTCGTACAAAACAACATATGGAAACAAAACCAATACAGTAGCAGCGCATCACCATCACCTTGTTTGGGCATCCCCAGCCCCTTACAACCCATGCTTGTACCGATGCTATTGGTGCAAATCCTACCCATCTATACTGGCCACTATGCGCCAATGGGATATCAGCATCAAAATATGTCTTGAATAGCAGTAACAAATGTTCATCCCATATCCATTCCAATAACATCACCAAAACATATTATCAAAATCAACATCATTATAACATCTATTAATCTATATCTAATGACCACTATAATATGAAAATCAACATCATTATAACCATTATAACCATTATTATGGTTGTATCATTAATGACGCATCAATCCATCCCCACTGGAAATTTTCCAGGAAGACCTGGCAGTGCCGATGGCGTAGGCAGTGGGATCTCGAACGCTGTTGGCGTTCTCCTGGGGATTTTTCTTTTTGAAGGCTGCGGCGGGGTGCGAAAAAAACGATTTCAGGGAAATATGTGCTAAGAATTTTTAGAGTTTTTATGTTGGCAATATTTTTAGGGTTCTATGATTTGGAAGTGGTATATATGGATAAGGAACTTCGTGCCGATTTCCTGGTCATGGTTTGCACTCTCTGGAAATCAAACGTAAGCCTGTGATGGACCACCCAATCAAAATCCATAGATAGGGGGCTTTCCAATGAAACTTGAAGATTTAATGAGACTGGCTAGCCCATGCTAGCCCTATTTGGTCATCATTTTTTCGCGCAGCCGTGAACGGTTCGTCGAAACTTGGATATCAAATCATCCAAATGGATCTGTCTGAAAATGGGGCGGGGCATCCACAATGCTGATTTTTATTGATTAATATAGGGAAAAGGATTATTAACCATCAATTTTTGGAGGCCCAGCTATATAAACGTCTGATCGCCCATATGGCTAACCTTAGCCAGAGAAAACAAACGAAAAACACAACTGCTTCTGGAACATTTAGAATTTTACCCTTCCATGATTTTCCATTTGTAACACCCAACATTTATCCATTCACCTGTCGTTCATCTGTCCCTTGCGTTCTGACGAGAGTTTTCTCCTCAAAGTTCTTCAGGACATCAAAGGCCTGAGGGATGGCCAGGAGGGCCCGTGTCGTGTCATAAATCTACGGTAACACCTCAGCAGGGGCTGAAAAAATGGCTTGATGAACATTGATGCAGAACCTCTTGAACTCGATTCAACTAGGTGCCAAAAAACATAAGAACGCATCAACAAAACCTGGTCCCTCATGGTCATCAAATATTCCTGGATCTCACCACACATCGTGGTGACTGCAGTAAGGTCTTACCCACTTCCAGTTGAGGAGCTGCATCAACTGATGGGTCGATTAGCCAAACTATCGCTTTTTCACATCAATTAAGACCAAATATGTGAGACAGTCTGTGAGACCAATTAAGATCAATTAAGATCAATTCACGTCAATTGAGATCAATGAAGCATTGCAGGCTCGATTCATTCCCAACCTCGCGCCTGCTGGGTGGAAAGTGACATCAGCACAGGAAGGACCTGAGTTTTGCGCCGAGGGCCCGGTGTCAAACGCCAGGGAAATCTTCAAACTCAATGGGTGAATCATGGAAATTCATCAATGTTTTGGGGCCACTCCGTTGGATTTGTCCCAAAATCAAGTACCCAAAAATCCAATGGTATCTACCCTCTGGTGAACTAACATAGCAATGGAAAATCACAATTTTTCATGGGAAAATCCACTATAAATGGCCATTTTCAATAGCTATGTTAGTTCACCAGAGGGTATCACAATTTTCCTCCAATTTCCATGGTGGGCTCTGCAGATTCAACATGGCTGTGAAAATTGGCCCATTTGATTTATGTTTAACCGATTACCCTCTGGTAATTTAACATAGCTATTGAAAATGACCATTTATAGTGGATTGTCCCATTAAAAATGGTGATTTCCCATAGTTATGTTAGTTTACCAGAGGGTAACAAGTTGTGATTTTCCATCGCAGCCGTCGTTTTCTGCGCAGGAGGTCAAACCATCCAGCTGCTCATTGACAGCCGGCGCTTTTGCGTCCTGATCGGATGGGAAATCTGCAGGAAAAGCTTCTATTTATGCGCCCAAAAACATGTCAAATAATGTGGGCAAAACAATCATCACCATGCCAGAAGTGGTATAAACCATCCCCAGTCATGGGTGGTTTATGCTTGTTTATACCCACATGATATCGTTTCCTGCATTTTCTCAAAAATAGCAAGGAATCCTTGGATGACAGTCTTTTTTTCTCTTGGGGCCCCTATTCAAGCACGTCTTGGGAAGACAGGCTCTCTGAAAATTGTGACATCCAGGACAATTGACGTGCCCTGCTCCCAATTGAACATGCACCCTTATTCATATATATATATATATTATATATATTATATATATATACATGATGGTATACACATAAATGTGCATATAAATAGACATATATATATATAATATATACCTGGACATCCAAAAGCTGCATTTTTTTGGTCTAGACCGAAGAGGTAGTGAATGACCAAAAATCGAAAAGATGCTGGTTTTTGCCATTTGTCAATCACATTTGGAAGATTAAACATATGACGCAAAATGACGCAGAAAAGACGCGGAAAAACCAACTTTCTGACACCAGAACTGTGTCATTGAATCCATCACTCTTTGCCCAAAAGTGATTTTTAGGCCCGCGCCCGGCGACCCAAGGACTGTCCAGGTATGTATGTATGTATGTATGAATGAATGTATGTATGTATGTATGTATGTAATTGAATTGTTTTGATTTAATTTGATTTAAATTGAACTGAATGGTGTGTATGGTGTATGTATGGTGTATGTATGGTGTATGTATGGTGTATGTATGGTGCATGTAGGTATGTAAAGTAAGGTAAGGTATGGTATGGAATGGATTGGACTGCATTGGTATGGAATGGTATGTAACGTAATGTAATGCAATGTATGTTCTATGTCTATATATTTATATTTAAAATCCTAACTGGAGTCATCTAGGAGTTCGAGGTGCTTGTGCTACGTAAAGGCATCTTAAAACTGCTGGGGCGCGTCATGGTAAATTGGGATCATCAATGAGCCCAGACCGCGTCCTCTTCAGCCAGTGCGGTTTCCCTTGGGGGAGCCGCCATTTTCTTGGTTCCTGCGGGCCCGGGGCTGTCACAAAACGAAGGTGATGATCGTTGATGGTTGTGAAGAAAATCCTTCAGGGTTGGGTACAACATGGTACAACCAAATTCAACTCTACTGAACTCGAAGGCTGAATGCAGGGATTGCAAGGCCCCACAATTAGTAAAATGCCGGAGAGAGTAAACTGCGTAGGTCCCAAAGTCATCCAAAGTCCTCAAGCCCTAAACGAAAACATGAAACTAACATTTGAAAGGGCTGAGAACAAAAAGGCTCTTATTTAAGCTTCTCCAAAGGTGAAACGCAGTCAACACGTAAATTCGAAACAAGTTTGTTGCTGGCATCGAAGGTAGGGATGTGTTGGAGCAAACTGCGGCAACATGTAATGCATATATTATATAATATATTTAAAGAAATGATCTAAAATCTAAAATGATTTGGAACATATGGCAGTTCCAAGATGTTACACCCACAACAAAAAGTCATTCCGCCGCAGCTGGCCTTTCTTGGGCTTCCGTCCCAGGATTTGGGTGCCCAGCATTGGCAGCGTGAAACCTCCGCTGGGTGCTGGCCTAATTCATGACCATTTGAGCGACTGACCCGTAGAACTATTATATACATTAATAATTATTAATATATTTACATATATTTACTGTATGTATCATACCTATCTGTATAACTCAATAGCACTTAGTTCTGGCAAAACAACGACACAAGGACGAAGACATTGAACCATGGAAACGGCCTAAAGGTAGCTCTTCCATCCAAGTACTGGACATCGAGTTTGGCGCCTGCAAGATGTCTTGACGATGTGGTGCACCCCTTGTGCAATCAGAAACTATAATGCAACTAGTTGAGCAATGTTGATCATTTCTGTGAGGTTCTCTTCTCCTGATATTATTCTGGGGAATAAAGAAACAGGTGGAACATGTTGTGAATGAGCGAATGCCATCTGCGGATTGCGGCCATAACTTTCAGGAAAATTGATGCGGAAGTTCAAAAAACCGTCTTTAAACCTGTATAAGTTGCATCAATTGATGTGCCGTCATCCCTGTAATTCATGGAACACTTCAAGAATGGCCATATATGGCCATCAGTTTCAGGACCCGCATTGTTGGTGTTCCAAGCTGCCGCACAGGAACTTTGAATAGCTTGCACGCAGTTTTCCATCCATTTGCTACCCCAGTTTTGCGAAGCCTGCCTCCTCAGAATCGTAAAGGAGATCCCATTTGGTATCCTCTGGGCTACCTCAGCTGCACACAAAAAACACAACAACTTCAAATCCCCCCACGGCATTTCACATTTTTTGCCAAAACGCTCAAAGGAGGATTTCTGTGAAAATTTGAGCAAATCTCAGCGACCTCCTTGAAATTCCATCATCGGAGCAACATAAAAAAAACGCCTCTGGTTGGATCCATTGAGTTATTTTTTCTTTAAAAAAAACAAGGGGGTATGCCACGAATGTCTCCTGACGACCACATCGTGTTCTTGTCGAGCATTTGCCCTACCGCATCATCATAAGTAAAAATTGTATTATTGTTGTATGTTTGCTACTAATTATTGATATTCTTATAATATATATATATGTAAATCTAGGTTGTGACATGTATGTATACATACACACTCACACCTATACATACACATAATTACACCGTGTATATTGTCGCCGTTTGCATTGCAGCAAAAAAAAAACTGAGAAACCTCTATATAAGGTTTTGCAGCTGATAGGGGGTCTTTGGAAATGGATTCTAGGGTCCTTGGTGATTTAGTTCTACCTCTGATTGTGTGATATATGTTTTCCATTATTTATTTCTTTGTCTATCTTATCTATCAAGGTAGGTGGCCTTGGTATATACTAGTGAAAATGATCCCAAACGAAAGATCGTCTTGGGCTAGTGTCCCTTGGATGTTTCAATATATTGTTAATTCTTATCCGCCATTCGGTAATCATGCCAAGATGGGGATTGATAATTAGTGTCTCCATCCATTTACCCTTCTATTCGTGGAAGTGCCAGTCAGAACAAACGATCACCATTCGATCGTAGTTCAAATAGTTTTTTTTTGGGTTGGGTACTTTGATAAAATATAAATATATTTTATATATATATATATATATCAATATATGCAGCAGATAGGGGGTCTTTGGAATTTGATTCTAGGGTCCTTGGTGATTTAGTTCTACCTCTGATTGTGTGATATATGTTTTCCATTATTTATTTCTTTATCTATCTTATCTATCAAGGTAGGTGGCCTTGGTAAATACTAGTGAAAATGATCCCAAAGGAAAGATCGTCTTGGGTTAGTGTCCCTTGGATGTTTCAATATTATTAATTCTTATCCTTCTTTCGGTAGTCATGCCAAGATGGGGGTTGATAATTAGTCTCTCCATCCATTTACCCTTCTATTTGTGGAAGTGCCAGTCAGAACAAACGATCACCATTCGATCGTAGTTCAAATAGTTTTTTATGGGGGGTTGGGTACTTCGATAAAATATAGAATATATTATATCTATGTTGTGCAATTGATCTGGGTTCTCTGGAAATGGATTCTTGGGTCTTTCCAACTATTTAATATATGATAGTGGAATTGAATTGTATTATAGGTACTTTATTATTTTCCCTATGAGGTAACCAATTGGTTGATTAAATGGGTATCATCTTACCATTGGTTATTTAATATAACTATTTGTTTTTTACCATACTCATAGAAAAATTTATGTGCATTATTATGTTCATTCTTAGGCAACCACTTGGTTGGCTAAATTGATATCATCCCAGTAACGGTTACGGTTATTTTATTTTATTATATTCCTTGGATTAACTGGGGTCCACTACCATTTCTGAAGGGTACCAACCAATTGCTGGATCAAAATGGAAAAGGTATCAACCACGCTCTTGTTTTTTCTAGGGTGGTGCCCCCATATACCTTTGGTATAAAGCCACCAATGTTAATGTTATCCCTGATTATCATTATTTTTTTTCAAGTACTAAATTTCCCCCATTATTTCTACATCTACATCATATATCCTTTAAATGCAATGTCCAACAGCTAATTTGCCGAAGTGAGGGCGCAGAAATCAGCACCCTGAGTTAGGAAAAAAATAAAAATTGACGATATCCTAGGTGTTTGGTGGGGTATTGCCTAAGTAAGGTCGCAAAAATCTGCACCTAGACTTGGGCAATACAGAGGTTGTACCCTGGGATTTAGGATTTTTTTTTTTTTTTGCCGATCTCAGGGTGCAGAAATTGGCATGTGGACTTGGGAAACAGCCCTACTATTATATTCTACCATGATTTTTGCCGCAGAGGATTCGGGGTCCTTGATTTTGAGATTTAGGAAAAAAAAAATTGCCGATCTTTTGGCTTGGGGGACCCCGTATCCGTCGCATCCGCATATCCGTCGCATAACAATATTTTATTTTATATTTTATCGAAGTACCAACCCCAAAAAAAAACCTATCTGAACTACGATCGAATGGTGATCGTTTGTCCTGACTGGCACTTCCATAAATAGAAGGGTAAATGGATGGAGAGACTAATTATCAACCCCCATCTTGGCATGACTACCGAAAGAAGGATAAGAATTAATAATATTGAAACATCCAAGGGACACTAACCCAAGACGATCTTTCCTTTGGGATCATTTTCACTAGTATATACCAAGGCCACCTACCTTGATAGATAAGATAGATAAAGAAATAAATAATGGAAAACATATATCACACAATCAGAGGTAGAACTAAATCACCAAGGACCCTAGAATCAAATTCCAAAGACCCCCTATCTGCTGCATATATTATATATTAATATATATATATAAAATATTTAATATTTTATCAAAGTACCCAACCAAAAAAAACTATTTGAACTACGATCGAATGGTGATCGTTTGTTCTGACTGGCACTTCCACGAATAGAAGGGTAAATGGATGGAGACACTAATTCTCAATCCCCATCTTGGCATGATTGCCGAATGGCGGATAAGAATAACAATATATTGAAACATCCAAGGGACACTAGCCCAAGACGATCTTTCCTTTGGGATCATTTTCACTAGTATATACCAAGGCCACCTACCTTGATAGATAAAATAGATAAAGAAATAAATAATGGAAAACATATATCACACAATCAGAGGTAGAACTAAATCACCAAGGACCCTAGAATCAAATTCCAAAAACCCCCTATCGGCTGCATATATTGATATATAATATATATTTATATTTTATCAAAGTACCCAACCCAAAAAAACCTATTTGAACTACGATCGAATGGTGATCGTTTGTTCTGACTGGCACTTCCACGAATAGAAGGGTAAATGGATGGAGACACTAATTCTCAACCCCCATCTTGGCATGATTGCCGAATGGCGGATAAGAAGTAACAACATATTGAAACATCCAAGGGACACTAGCCCAAGACGATCTTTCCTTTGGGATCATTTTCACTAGTATATACCAAGGCCACCTACCTTGATAGATAAGATAGATAAAGAAATAAATAATGGAAAACATATCTCACACAATCAGAGGTAGAACTAAATCACCAAGGACCCTAGAATCAAATTCCAAAGACCCCCTATCGGCTGCATATATTGATATATATATATAATAAATATATTTAATATTTTATCAAAGTACCCAACCAAAAAAAAACATATTTGAACTACGATCGAATGGTGATCGTTTGTTCTGACTGGCACTTCCACGAATAGAAGGGTAAATGGATGGAGACACTAATTCTCAACCCCCATCTTGGCATGATTGCCGAATGGCGGATAAGAAGTAACAATATATTGAAACATCCAAGGGACACTAGCCCAAGACGATCTTTCCTTTGGGATCATTTTCATTAGTATATACCAAGGCCACCTACCTTGATAGATAAGATAGATAAAGAATAAATAATGGAAAACATATATCACACAATCAGAGGTAGAACTACATCACCAAGGACCCTAGAATCCATTTCCAAAGACCCCCTATCAGCTGCAAAACCTTATATATACATTAATTGTACATAATTATCACCCTCTGGTAAACTAACATAACTATGGAAAATCGTCATTTTTAATCGGAAAATCAATTATAAATGGGCCATTTTCCATAGCTTTTTGTATGTTTACCAGAGGGTAATGTATTCCATTGACCCACCACCAAGATCACCAAGGATGATGTGGCCCACCGTCCTCCCCCGTGTGAACACGGCGTCCAAATTGCATTCTTCACCGTCTACGAAGGAGTCCACGGTCAAACGAAGTGCTTGGTCCAACCTCAGAATGCCCACGAAAAACCATCTCTTTATGGATGTAAAGCCGCATTACACTAACCCAAAAAAACAAACATACACACACAATACTTGCAGGGTTGAACATTTATAATTCATAGATTATTTAAATTATAAATTCATAAAAATTCTATAAATCCCACCAATCTTATGTGAACAGAAGCCTAAAGGTTTGGCTCATAGATTGCAAGATTCAGTGAGCACCTCTTAAAAGTGGAAGGGATGCCCATAGACATCATAATTCCATGAGAAACCATCCGGATACATTATGATGTAACATGATGCAATGATATATGATGTATATATATATTATTTGTATATCAAAAAGAGTGGTTGCAAGGGCGGCTGAGATGCTAAGCCTTTGCGTTTGCGTTTCGGCAACCCCCACTGCATTAGAGGGACGCAGAAGAGATTGACCAAGCATTTGCCAAGTTGCATGCTTGGAATCAAATGTGCCAGGTAGGCGCTGCACAAGTCCAGGCATGGATTGGCATTGCACTCAATGAGCCACACTCGGAAGTCAGAGTCCACCTCAGTACGTGAAGGTATCGTGAAGGTCTGCCCAGCACTAGTTCAAGTCGCCAAATCCCTTGATACGAATACGAAAACTGATGGGCTGGCAAGACACTACTGTACCCAACTAAAAAAAAAGTACTGCGTGGAACACTCATACCGATACCTGTTACATGTTTGTGCCAGTCCCCAACATACAGCATTGCACGATATTGCACGATGCCGCGCAGCTGAAGTACTACCCTCTGGTAATCAAACATGGCAATGGAAAAGCCATGCAAATCCCTCATTTACAGATGATTTTCCCAGCAATTCAAACCCCGTTTATATACAAGTAGGGTTGTGAATTGCCATGTTTGACTACCATCAAAGGAACTATATATATATATATAAATATTTATATATAAATATATATATATATAAATATTTATATATATAAATATATATACATATATATATATATATATGTGGTACACATCCAAAAAAAACGCATGGCAGGGTTTGCCCCTGAGATTCACATCAGGAGATCAGATTTGCCCCTGAGCTTCGGGGACCCGACCCAATGCTTGGGATAATTCACGATGATTCATAGTATAATCCCATCATATCTCGTCCCCCTAATCTTAAAACATCCATTGTATGTTCCCAAAAAACATATCCAAATATGTATATATATATAATTATATATATATAATATGTATATGGTTGCATTACCCCCCTAGACTTAACCGTGGTTTCTCCGGAGTGTTTAAGATGAACGGGACAAGGGATTAGAATTGCCCCCCATGTCGTGCATTGTCGTCGTCCCATCGCCGACCAACATCTCACGTGCCTAGTGTGTGTCTACGAGGTGCCATGAAATCAAAACCGAAGACCTGCACAACGTGCTGCCCTATGACCAAGTCAGGCTTCATGGATCTTGATGGTAGATGATGGTAGATGTTTATGTTAGACATATCTATAGTTCATGGGGGTATGGTAGATATAAACCAACATGAAGTATATATATCTTCTGTTGGTTCATGGGGGTATGGTAGATATATCGTACAATTCGCTGGAGTTATAAACCAACAGAAGTCACAACGGGGGAGACCGCACCACTCCTGGGATGGACCCTCGGCTTACGACGAAGCATACTCCAAATCTATGCAAAAATCTTTCGGCCCCAGAACTACCGCTACGTGGTTACAACATGTTACAACAATGGTTTTATAATATAAAAAGAAATTGTTGGATACAGAAAAATCAAACCGGGCACTGGAAAATCATGGAACATCATCCAGTTCTACCAACTCATAGATCATTTTCCCATGGAGAAACATATTTCTCTAATCTTTTAATGCAAATGTTCAATGATTTCCCCTTACAAAATATAGGGTAGATTTTTTTTAACATAGCCAATCCGTGCTAGTAGCCCGACACTGAGGCCTCGAAGCAGTGTTTGATCTTTCGAGGATTCAGCTTGCTGGCCGCGGAACGAATGGCCTCGGTTCAATGGAGGAGTTGGATCCAAAGAAGCCGGATTAAACCCAACCGAAGCCATATTCAAAGCCATGGTGTGTCATCTATATTGCCCAAAATATCCGTGCGCGGGGTTTACAGGACGGCATTTTTAACCTTTCAAAGCTGAAATGTGCCTGTCATCGAAAAGGGCCTTTTGATGCCTTTTGAAAGGCATAAAAGGCATACAAAAATCTTTGAAATCATCATTTTCTTCTTTAGAAACAAATCGTGTTTTACCACAGTTTTTGACCCTTTGTCGGTCAACATGATTTTTACCCTCACAGTTTCACGTGCTTTTGCAAAAGATGTAACAACTTAGCATCAAGTGCGTTTTGGAAGTTGCTTGAGAAAGATGTTACAACGTTGCATCTAAGCGGAAGTTCCTTGAGAACGATGTTACAACGTAGCCTCAAGAGCATCTTGGAAGTTACTTGAGAACGATGTTACAACGTAGCCTCAAGAGCATCTTGCCAGTTACTTGAGAACGATGTTACAACACAGCATCAGGAGCATCTTGGAAGTTACTTGAGAAGGATGTTGCAACGTAGCATCAAGAGCATTGTGGAATATCTTGGAAGTTGCTTGTCAAAGATCTTATGACAACATGTTACAACGCAGCATCAAGAGAAGAGCGTCTTGGAAGTTGCTTGAGAAAGATGTTGCAGCATAGCACCAAGAGCATCTTGGAAGTTGCTTGAGAAAGATGTCACAAAGTAGCATCAAGAGCGTCTTGGAATTTACCCGAAAGATATTGCAATGTAGCATCAAGAGTCTTGGAATTTGCTTGAGAAAGAGACTTGATATGACTTGATCATCTTGATCTGAAAGATATCATCTTGCATCATCTCACATCCATGCACATCCCAATTCTGTCTTACGCATTCTTCCGCAATGTTTGGAGATTTTCGGGGCCCCAAAGATATGCTGGTTGGTGGTTGACCTACCCCTCTGAAAAATATGAGTTCGTCAGTTGGGCTTATTATTCCCAATAGATGGAAAGTCATAAAAGCCATGTTCCAAACCACCAACCAGAGTAAAATGGAATATCTAAAACCAGTTATATATTGGAATGGCATGTAATCCCACTAATATTTGTTTTTCATGGAATATCCCACTATTAAACCACTATAATGGAATATTCCAATGATCCCTTGATCCCTCGGCTTTTTGCTGCCTAGGGACATCGCCCATGAGGCTGTGGCACTTTGGCATCAAGTCGTCTCTCACGCTGATCTTGCGCACCTGGCCGGCCAAGATAAGGCCAAGCAATGCGGAAGGGAACGGCTGAATCCGATGTTATCACCATTCCTTTTTTATCTGGTATATAATCATAACCACAATATATATATATATATAGTAGCGTTATTATTATTAGTATTCTTCCTCTTCTTCTTCTTATTATTATTATTGTTATTATATATAAATTGTTATATACACATTATATTTTATTATTATATATTATATATTATATATTATATATATACGCAATATATATTCGATGAATTTAATATGATATAAATAAATAAACATACAGTTCCCATATGTTCCCATTCACAACAACAAACAATGAAGAAGCGACCTACCAAGGGCGATCCTAGCAACCTAGATGAACACACCCTGCTGCCTTGGCTTTAGAAAAATACATGGGGGGTCCACGGGGGTCCTAAGTCATGGGGGATCCTCAAGTCACCATCCTTGTTTCAATACTAAGATCTACTAAGTTTTTTAAATATGGTCTAATGACTGGATGATTTGGGGGTACTGCACCCCCTTTTCAGGAATCCTCCACATGACAAAAATGATTCCAACATGGTGGAACATGTTGCGCTGGAAAGCCACATGCCTGAAACCAAAATGGCTATTTCAAACATCGAAGCGACCGAAGCTGGCGCCTGGTGATGTTCGTCCAAGAATTTTTGGAACTCTTCTAAAGAGAGCTTGTTGCCAGACTCAAACTTCCCATACCTCAACTCCAAAAGCTGCAATGCGAACATGCCAACACGGCTGGTTGTTGCTTTAAACTACCCTGAACAACATCTCAGTCAATTGGGGGGAATCAGGCCAAAATCAGGCCAAATATCGTTGATACATCAAAATAACCAAAACACCAAGCAGCAACTAGTAGTCTCCACCAGCATTCATACCAAGCAACACCCCATGGCTACGGCCCATATCCAAGGGCATTCAAGCAACAAGGGGGAGCGATGAAGGCAGCACGGGAATTGATCATACCAAGCTGACAGTTTCTGCCTATTTTCAGATACTACCTCATCTACCTTATCTACCCCAATTTCTGAAGAAGAAATGTGACCAGTCAGACCAGTCGCTGCTACTCCATCTTCACCAATGTTGCTTGAGAACACCAGCATCATCAGCATGCAGAGCAAACAAATAGAAAAACCCAGAAAACATCCACATCCCCGGAGCGCCATCGGCACCATCGGCGCCATGGCTGATCTTAGGGACTCCTCTCCCTGCTTCTGGACCGCGTCATTGTTGAGGTGAACCATCCTGCGGAACACAATCTGAAGGATATGTGAATCAAAAAACACGTGAAGGAAAAACACGTAAAACCATGTAAAACCATGTAAAACATAGTAAAACCACAAGGAACCACATGACTAGTCACAGCGTGCATGAGTCTTTATGTTCATACTGCATCTGATTATGTTGCGGGCGAAATGAGGATAATTACGTTCCCATTGCAATGCCCGAGGAGTGTTTGGAAGCGACCACACATTGACATTTCAAAGGATCATCACATATTGGCATCTTACACCCATACGCCCAAGTTCTTGCAATGTCTGCGTTTGACAGCTATTCCCAATCAAAACGCTCGCCACGACCCCTGTCCCGGCACAGACCTTGCAAAACCCCTTTCCCCATTGGAAACGCTAGCTTTAACAAGCCTTGACCAAACTATCATGGTTCTATTATGTTCTATTCGTTTTTGATCGAATCCCATCGGAACGCCGGTTTCCAACGGGCCTTTTTTCGTGGGCACTGTTGACGCCACAAACAAAAACGCGAAGCAGGCCCTTTTCCTAGTTTGTATACTGCAGGATGGGTTCTGATAAAGGAAAAAAACGAGGTCCAAAACGAGGTCAAAACGAGGTACGGAAAAAGCCCCGCATCTACACACATGGACTTTGGCCCGCAAGCCGCAAACCTGCCCTTCCTTGGATCACTGGTAGCGAAACAATGACAATTTGCAGAATCCCAGCACACCGCCATGGCAGTGTAGAGATGATAATCCCAGCGTTGTGTAGAAGTACCCGGAAACAGCAACAGCAGCAGCCGTCGAACCAGCAGCCGCAGCAACAGCAAGACGCCAGTAGCTGCAGAACCCAACAGCAACCATCCCAAACACAATGAGAACGCAACTAGCAAGATTAAAGCACTATGCTAATAGTAAAACAACCCCCTACCCCAAACACAACCTAAACGCCGCTTCGCCACTTTAGGTCTACATGAGATAGTAAAACAGCAACCTACCCTAAACACAAGCTAAACGCCGCATCGCCACGACTTCCACAAAAGCCTTCCCCCAAGCTAATTTCAAGATTTTTGGGATTTCGCCACGACTTGGGCAGTTGGGAGTACCTCCAAAATCCACCCAAATGCCATCATCTTGGAAGATTATATATATATAATCTTTCATCTGCTTCTTGGACACAGTGTGGACCATGGCTCCTGTCCAAGCTCTTCGTCGTATACCTGAACAAGGCGCTTTATGATGTGAAAAATGCAATCCCCAAGTGCCAGGAATGGGGGATGGAAACTATGGAGAAACTAATGGAACACACACACACATATATATGATTATAAATGGGCCATGATGATTGACCTCTGGGGTTTTTATCCAACAGCCACATGGAAAACTCACTTCAAGTACCAACGGAGATACCACACAACATTCCCCACATTCTTCATGATCTCCCCGTATTAGATCCTGTTGGAAAAAAAAACCCTTGGTGGTACACTAAATGTTCCATCAAACTGGCCCCTTTAAGAATAATCACCCTTCCATTCACCAAGGTGTTCCCCCATTTACTGGTCAAATTATTTACTCTTTTTGTGAGATGTCAATCTTTTTCCACCAAAGAAAAGTCAACAAGTGAGAAGTGATCGAAACTCACGGGCTTCCCAGGGCTTCCCACACGTCATGATGGACCTGTGTGGCCTAAAGCAACTAAGTTTTTCCAACATGGATCTGGGCACATGACAGTACCCAAAAAAGGATAGAACACTTCTAGAACATGATAGAACCGTGATTTACTATGATTTACTACCATGTTACCCATTTTTGGATTCTTCGAATTCCATGGATTTTCTATGCTTTTCCCATGGTTTTCCTCTCCGAAATCCACCTACCTCCAAATGGGGATCCCGCTGGGCGTTCCCACGAGGAGCTGCAGGTTCTGAGATAGGCATCGCGATAGCCCAGGGCGCGCAAACCCTGTCCCTGCTGCGTGGCAATCACCAGGCAATACCTCAGCTACACCAGAGGTGAATATGAAATCCCATTATATAAATCCCATTAAATCCCATTAAATCCCATTAAATCCCATATAATCCCATATAAAATCCCATATAAATCCCACGAAATCACTATGAAATCACCATGAAATCACCATGGGCACGGCCAGCTATGGTGGATGACATGCAGCTCGTTTCTTGCACTGGATCTCCGGGAGATGATCGAAAAGGGTTAAGCCATCAATGGAAAAGAACAGCACATATAATGCATATAATAATTTACACACACATGTACATATATATATATATATTCATATATATATATACATTCATTTTTTATGTATATATATATAAGTATATAATTATATATACATACAATTATATATATAACTATATACACCTACAGTATCATACATGTGATCAACGCTTCTGGGTCCGTCTCACTGCGACAAGCAATCAAGTCTTAAGTGACTCAGCATGCGGAAAAACAAAACATCCGGCACTAGATCCAGGTACTGGGATGGTCATCGAAAACGAGGGAATGCATGATCACTGTTGTGTACACATCTGCCATAACTCCATAACCATCAACCCATAATGGTGATGACTTGAGGACCCTGGGGATGGTGCGACTCACCTTGGGTTTACCATGGTTTACCTATATCAACGAGAATGAAAACAGGGGAGTGCCAACATGGCACAACTGCCCTCACGTGGATGTGAATCGTTTTCCTCTCGCTCGTCCTCCACGAGGAGTATGTCCGAAATGTGCCGGTGAAACAAGGACAGGAGTATCTTATCTTCAACACTAACGACGAGACGCTTCGGCTCGCCCAAGGCTGGGTCTTGGTGTCGGTGTTTCATTCTGCGAATTGAGATCACGGCGATATTCACAGCGTGCGAAACAACAGCCCTGGCTAAACAAACGCTCCTAATGCAACCACAACATGCGCCGACATGCCAATACTTGTCATGTTAAATGCTCTGATTTCCGTTTGCCATGTGTTGGATTCAGGATTTATATAGGATATTTAGGCCACATCTCATCATATTTTTCCTATGTTCATCATTCAAAACATCACCAACAGTGAGATTCCGAGTATTGTGGTGGAAACACCTCACAAATTAAGGTCTCTGCTTCCCCCAGAAGGATCCATGCAGGATCCCCCTGCTGGGGTGACCCTCGCACGCTTTGGGTGCGAAAGTTTCGGCCCTGGGTCAACCCTGATCGCAGGGTATGGGTCAACAAGAATCTGGATACATCTGGATACTAAAGAAAGTTCCCCAGCTTGAAATACAACCATTTTCCAATTTTGTTGATGCCTTCAGCCCCTCAATTGTGACCCATACCCAACAACAATAAAACAACTTTACCAGAATAACTGTGCTTTGAACCCCAAGCTATTATGGGGGCGCAGTAAGTAGACTGCATACGCGGGGGCTCCGGATGACCCAGACCCAAATGCCAATAGTTGATAGCATTCTTCCGCACATCTCCTGTCACCATGAGACGGGGCCAACAAATTTGTTCCAAGAGAAACTGGTCTCAGGACACGTGTTGATACATTTTGGCTGGTTGCCCGTTACCTACTTTCATTTGTGGGGAAAATCATTGAGGTCTTACAGTAAATCTGCCCAGATTGTTGGTGAAACCCTGCTATTGGTGACAAAATGTGGCAAATATCACCATGTGTGGTGATTGTATCCGCATGTTTGCTGATCACATCCCAATCTATTCTGCATAAACACAAATACGTGTCTGTATATATATATATATGCATACATATGTAGTATCCCCCCCACACCCCCCCATGCTGGTGGCCTGGCCATATACCACCATCCATGTGCTATACTTACATGCTGGCCTCATGCCACCTTTACACTACC
Source organism: Cladocopium goreaui (assembly GCA_947184155.2). NCBI lineage: Eukaryota > Dinophyceae > Suessiales > Symbiodiniaceae > Cladocopium > Cladocopium goreaui. The sequence goes on along the minus strand of CAMXCT020006787.1, from coordinate 311,424 downwards.
CGCATGATACCTCCATGCAGGGTTCACGGTTCACTGCCTATATGCCCATACAGCACATACAATTTGTTTACAACATTTTACAACCTATTACTGCCCATACAGTATCTTTTAGCAGCCATGCGGCCATGTACTAACTAGTGTCAAGATATCAGAGTCAAATTCTATAAATGCGTGCTAGCAATGTACTACTACGTACACAATCTACATGGTAGCTCGATGACCCCCCACCCATCCCACAGGGGCGTGGAGCATGCTAGCCACATTACTACATAGTTTTTGCCTTACATGCTAGTGACCCATCCCACAGGAGGGGCTGGGTGTGTAAACTATATCCTACATAGAGCCTCCTACATACAGCCTACATACAGAACCATGACCATGACGTGGGGGGGTAGGGGGCGGGTTGCTGGACTGGGCCATATATATATATATATACATAACTATCAGTATATTTATATATGTAGGCGATCTCAAAGTAATGAGACCGGTACACATAATATCACATAATAGTGATAAACAACGCGGTTAACAGTCAATAAAAATGATTCACAAATCAAGAATATACAATATCCTCCATCCTCATTTTTCACCTGCGCTTAGAGACTGTCGTATCCCAGGTGCAGTCCTTTCTTCGCTCACCAGTTGGTGAAAGGATCTTGCGAGGCATTTACCTCACCCGTTGGACCCTGAAGTCAGCTAGGTCGATACCAATGGATTGGTTTAATAGAAAGGCCTACAGGAAACCCCCCTATGTGGGCAATTCAATCATGAACCTACCATTTGGGGATGGTGTTTAATTACCACCAATAAAAATGGTGATTTGGGGGATTGTTTATTGTTCGGTTTGCCACAATATATTTATATAACGCGAAAAACATGGTTCCGGTCACGATTTTCCAAAATCCAACGCATTGAAGATCGATTTGTTCATGTCAACGTGAGTTAATATATAAATAGTGGTTTGCAAGACCTGGGTCAGATTGAACATTTTCTTATGAATTCCGCTAAGAAGTCAGTATATGAAACTCGAATATCGAAGGTATGTCAACAAGTTGTGGAACCCGAACCAGGCGATGATGAGTTCAAACATTCCAGCGGGGTTAGGCTTTTTCCCAGGCAATGTTCAGAAAATTGCCTGAATTGCATTGAAAATTCGTGAGTTCAGCATGTTTCAAGCCCCATGCATTTTGACCTAAATCTTGGACCAGCCTGTTGAGCATGACATCAGCATAACCAAATACGATCACAGGTGTGACTTTTCGGACTATAGCAACCCCCACTGGGGAAGAACACAATATGCGTGTGACATATGAAATCATATGAACAAAAATAAAAATGCGCAATATGATCTGATACCCTCTGGTAAACTGAAATAACTATTGAAAGTCGATTTGCCCATCAAAAATGGTGATTTTCCATAGTTATGTTAGTTTACCAGAGGAAACACATCCTTATTTGGTTACCGCAGTGGGACGATCTATGGGAAGTTCCTTCCCTTCCCAGCCCTGGACAAGTCGCAGCAGGAGGTTCCTGATCTGAGTCTGGATAGTCATCGAAGTTACCTCAGCCCAAATGCAGAGGAGTCCCAGGGTGAATCCGCCGGAAGTGTGTAGATGTTGTTGTTTTTAAACCATATTTTAAATATATATATATAGAAACTGATATATATATATATATAAATGTATAACTGATATACATACATATATATATGATAAATGCAAATAGAATATATATATATATAATATGTGTATGTATATGTATATGTATAATTGATAAAGATATCATTGATATATAAATACATACATGTATACATACAATGATATATATCTATATATAAACTAAGATATATATATATATAAATAAACACATAAAGTGATATATATATATATATATGTATTTATAAATGCATACATACATAGTCGTAAAACCACTACACAAGTCATCCCCACTTTTGCCAGCTTATGGGTTGTATAAACCACCCCAACTGGAGGTATATTAATGTTACAATAGTAAAAACATGTAAAAACTATCTTCAATTTTACCATACAAGGGTGCGATAAACCATCACAAAGTTGTGTTTTTTCTTTTTTAATTGTTTTACTAACATTATTGTGTTTACCACACTAGGATTAGGTTTCACACGATAGACACCTGATATAAAACGATTTAACCTGATATAGATAGTATAATTAACCAACATTGCGGCTATGTTTCAATTAAAACAGCTACCCAACAGTGCTGTTCTCACAAGGAGGTTTTGCTTTTTCTATCTTGTCTAGAATCATAAGCCAGTAAACTTCAAAAAAATAGTGCCCCCTGGCAAGTTAACATAGCTATACAAAATGGTTCATGTATAATTATATAGATGATTTACTTGTTAGACCTTCAGACATACAGTATTCAAAAACGGTGACTTTAGCTATGTTAAATCCGCCGACCCCTGCCTAGCCTTGGCCTATGGCGGCACAAGGGCGTTAGCCCATTGATAACCAGACTGTTAGCGCCGAGCGGGGTCTCAAGCCTAGTTTCCTCTCATTCTCTCTACGAAAGAAATGCCATAGCTTGGGGTTCAATCGCCCATTACGATCCATTACCAATTTGAACAAACCAGAACATCCCAGCATCAAACACATGCAATATATATCAAACATATACATAAATATAAACATAGTGACATAGTATATATATATATATTAATAAAATTAAATATATCCATATATGGATAAGCATATAGATATATAGATACAACTCCGACTCAAAGACACTGTTTCTCAATATTGAAACATCTTAGAACATCCGCCGCGCGCAGCGCCAAGGGACTGGTATCAGTAGCACCCTTCACGGCTGGTTTGAATGGTGCCTCAATCTTCTTGGCCACAAGATCCTCCCAGCCTTAACGCGGACGCGTGTTTTTTTTGGTTGGTTTCTAATTGGTACTATGGGCTGTATTCTGTCTTAACATGTCTTAACTGGTGTATCGTTTACCCCAAGCGCATTCAATTGTCAATTGGCAAGTATCATTAAGATGTAAACATTCTAGATGGTTCGATTGTCAGTTCATGATAGTTCACGTGGAAAAGGTTCACAAAAGCCACACAGATCGTAGCAAAAAACTCTCCATGACATAAAGATCATAAAAGTACGAACCGCACCAACAAACAATGGGAATTTTGTGGGGATATTCCCTTACATTAAGGCCTTGAATATAGGCCTTATATATGGAATCGGTAGCTCCAATAAATCGCTTCCACTGATGTCGGATTGTAGATCAGAACGACACCTGAGTAGAGTCGCCCTAATCAGAAATCCTACATAGGACCTTTTAAAAACACCAAAACACGTGTTTTCCCATCACATTCTAGAGGGGTTCAAAGTCTTTGAACATAGGGGGTCTCTGGATGGACCCTGGACCCAGTCATCTCCATTGGCTCTCCAGCTCTGTGAGCCTCAAAATTGTCATCAGTTCATGTCAGTTCCATAAAATCCACAAACCCACACAGTTGATATTGACAATTTATGACACTTTATGACAATATTTTCAGTTCCATCAATGGTGATTAGTGATCGATATTGCCAAATACTCATCGCCCACATTTATCGGTGTCTTGTTTCGGAATACTCAGTGTCCCTAGCCGCCGTCGTCCCGTGGCCCGTGGTGGTTTCACCAAGGAACTGAGATCCTTGAACCACTTGTGCTCCTTGATGTCTGCAGCACCATTCCTTGGAGTAAAATACGACAGTTGTGTTGAACAAACTGTAGAACCAATGGCCGATAATGGCATCATGGCCCATTAAAAAAAAAAACATCGCTGTGAGTCATGCGCACCACCCAGAGTACAGCAATTGCTGAGTTGCCGTCAATAGGACTGTGTCCCTAGTGGCATTTAACGATATTTAACGCATCCCCAAGGCCCTAAGATCTTTGCAAAGATGATCAAGATCCTCTCCAAACCCTAATCCGGGATGGTAAAAATTCCACCAACTATTACCTTCCCCAGAGCATATTATCAAGACCCCTACCTGAAAGTCTCATGCCTCAGCTGAGGGGCTTCAAATTGCCAAAACGCTTGCCCAAATCCGGGGTAAGCAACTTCTTCACCAAGCTCTTGGCCTGATGAAGGTCATGGGGTAAGGCCAAAAATGAACGAAAGTGGCTGCGATTCTTGGCTTGCAATCTTCCAGGGCATCTTCCAGCCGAACTAATCACTGGAACATCCAGGTGGATCACCTCAACCGCAACAGAAAATCCATCTATCTTAGGCTGGGAAGTGCGGCCCTGTCTTGGTCCATGCTAGGCAAAATTTGGGATTAAAATCTTCAGCTTCTATTCGTTTCAGGTGTTTAGATAGAGTGATGTACGGTATATACTGTCTCTCCATCGCGATATATTTAGATAATGAGATGATATAATAATATATAATATATTCTAATATTATTATTAATAATAAGACAATATACGATTCCCAGTATGGGTCAAAAGTAATCCACAAATAGAAGGTTACCCCTCTGTTCTCCACCTAGCCACCACGAGGAAAAATGCCAGCCTCCTTGTGAAAGATCTTCGGAAACGTGATTTTACCTGCCAAGATCTTCTGGTAGATGCCCATGGGGTCCTGCAAACGACAACGATGGGGATGGATCAAGTCATGTGGGGCACCCATGGGCAGCCCGAACAATGTGATACCGATAATGCTCAAGGCTGGAACTTGGACAAAAGTTGCAGTTGCCTTGATGTTCAAACTGTTTTTTCCCATGCAGCATCTTAGCTCCTTAGGGCCAAGTTTGAAACCCAAACGTTTTTTACCACGTTGAACCCAATGTACCATTCACCATCATTCACTGCCACCATGGCTTCCGCTCCTCATCGACGAAAGGTGGGTATCCAACAATCATCTCATAGATGAGGATGCCTAGTGTCCACCAATCCACTGGTTTGCCTGAAAAACGCGTGCGACCTGGCGACCTGGTGACGCCTCGCCATGCCTCGCCCGGCTGCCCTACAAATATGATGTGAATGGATTACACATGGATACTGGACAAATTATGCCGAAAAAGTGTATAAAACAATGTCTAGATTCAATTTCTTGAACACAATGTCCACCTATATGCAACAGATAAACAACAGTTACAATCACATATGCATCGCCGCATTCGAGAGTGCGCCGTAAGGCCTTCTGTCCCACGACGGCATTTGTGATGGATTCAGTTCAGTAACCGGCGGCTTTTGTTTTTCGGGGCACGCCCATATCCATACGGAGCATGACTTGGGGCCTACTATCTTCGCCGACTGGGCTCCTGAATTTTATTCCAAAACATGTCAAATTTGAAAAATCACTATCACTCATTTCCACTCAACCCTTCAAAAAATAGAATGTTCACACGGCTTGAGAGGTTCTCCTATTTTATTGTTGTATATTGATGTATATTGTTGCTTATTACCTCCATCCTTAGCTATTGCATTGCAAATCATTTTGTCAGCTTTCGCTTCCGCTGCTAATCTTGCCAATGTCGACACATGTACATCGAGACAAACCAGCAAAGTATACATGGGTAGACCAGTACGAAATAGCACGAAGCAATCAGATAATTAAGCATGAACATTTCATCATCTTCATGATACTTCATGGTGTCAACAAGAATGAACATCTTCAGTGATTTGTGGATGCCGGATGCTTGTGGTATTTTCCTCCTCTCATGTTTTTTTTTCCCCCTAAAAAAGCTGCAAGCGGTCCCAAGTTCCTAAGTCCAAGCTGCCGTGGCCCTTGTTCAGAAGGACTTCTGGCGCGATGTATTCCTGGGCCCCGATGATTGAACTGGCGACTCCGGTTCATTCTTCTTTTGCTTCTGCAAAAATGATGATTTCAACATTTTTTAAGTCAGTGACGCATGAAACATATTTGTTTCAATATTTGTGCTGTGTTTCAAAGAACCAACATTCATCGCGTCATGCGACGCGTCGGAAATGTCAGCTTTTTCTACGGATCCTTTGGGGATCATCCCATGAATTGGTGGAAACCCATTTCCCATTTCTCTGGGTGTGCATCTATAAAATCTATAGTGCATACATAAATATATAATATATATATCACATTGCATTACGTTTCCTTTCATTTCCATTCATTTCCTTTCATGTTCTTTCATTAGATAGATAGATAGATAGATAGATAGACAGATAGATAGATAGATAGATTTGATAGATAGATTTGATAGATAGATTAGGTACGTACCTACATTACATCACATTAGATTACATTTGATTACATACATTACATGCGTTCAATACGTTATAGCACATACAGTACATGCATTGTATACAGTACATACCTTACATACATTACATGCATTCATTACGTTACATTACATTATTACCTTATGTCACGTTACGTTGCATTACATTACACTACGCTACATTACCTTGCATTAAATGACATGCACGCATAAATAACATAACATAACTTAACATAACATAACTTAACATAGCATAACTTATCTCAACATGACATAACACAACATAACGTAGCGTAACATAACATAACATAACATAACAAAGATAACAAACATAACATAACATAACATAAACATAAACATAACATAACAGAACATAACATACGCGCATACATACACATATTATATATAATTATATGTGTATATATGTGTGTGTGTGGTGCATTTCTATGCTTTCTCTCTAGGAATTTCGCTGGCATTTTTTGCGGCAAAACCCTCCTGGCACCAAGCACGGCAATGGAAACTTCCCCTTTTGTAGATGAATTTCCCATGGATTAAAACCTCCAATGATAGGTGATTTTCTATGGCCGTGATTGGTTACCAGAGAGTACCCTGGCATCCATCACCCAGTGTCGGGAGTTCCGCACAAGGTGTAGGTGCGATGCTCAATGACCTTGGCAAAGCCGAAATCCGTCAACTTCACATAGCCGTCCGCGTTGATCAAAATGTTCTCCTGAGTGATGCAACAACTTGTACCAAGGGTGGCTGGGATCTGGACCAGATATCCGTAGAAAAAAAAGGAAAATTGACTGTCAATTGAAACTCTTCATTGCAAAAAAGGAATGGATAGGAATGGATAGGAACAAACAATGACAAATCTTTCAAATCACCAACCAAATATGGACGATTTTTGTTCCAGCAATAGCAGTATCTATTCACCAGGGTCATGTAGGGATTGTTCCACCCAAGGAGAAGTTTCACCTCCTAGGCCCTCCCAGCAAGGATATATCTAGAATGCAACCTCCATGCGGGAGTATGTATATCTATCTCTATATCTATCTATCTATATCTTTTTATAAAAATAGTATATCATTTATATATATCATTTAAATATCAATATATTTAAAGTTAATTATATATACATTGTATGCATGTGTGTACGTAGGTATGTAATCTTGCCGAATTGTAGCAATTCACTAAGCTGAAAATAGCTGAGATAAGGCTACTTGATACTACTTGGGGATGCTTCCGCAAATCCTAACCATCATTCAAGTGACGTCACGATGTGAAATCATGATCAAATTCATCCAGATGAACATTGGGAAACAGCCCATGATCCCATGGGGCTGAAGAGATTCTTCATAGGCCTGGAATGAGTCTAGTCGTGTGGTTTTTGGACGAGTCACCGGCTTCAGGTCACGATAGACGATGTTCAATTCATGGCAATATTCGAAGATGCCTTGGATGCAGCGATGCCGCATGATGCCGCCAGCATTTAAGCTGATTGGGGTGTCGTTTCCACCATGATGCACCGTGGTGGCTCATGGGTGTTTATGGTGAATGATCAGAAGGGCAGAAGGGCCACAAGCCAAACTAACTGCTGAATCGAAGGTCCAGCCAGAACCCCCAGAAACTCTGACTGCGGCGCCAGTTGCATGTGATTTGCGCGGCGTAGAAGAGGGACTGTTCGTTTTCGAAACGGCCAGCCTTGCCAATTCAAGGACTCCCTTTGGGGACCCCCTGGATAAGCATGGGGGACCCCCAACTCATCAAAGTTATATATATATATATTATAATTATGTGTCATTCTTTGTCATTATTTGTCGTTGTTAGTGGGGAAACCAACGGTTGTGGGGTATATACCAATATGTCTGCAAACATCTTGAGAGGCCAAGCTGCAATTTTTTAAAAGGCACTAGGAATGGCATGAAGAAACACATTTTTTATAAGCAAAGATCCTGAAATCATCCAGCAACAGTCCTAATACAGCATTTCAAAATCACTTTTTGTATCTTTTTTGTTGTGAACATCGCCCTTTTGGAAGCTTCTCAGTAAGTTTCTCAGTAATTGCCATGACCGTCATGGCTTCTCCGTCAAAGGACCTTTCGCAAATGCGTGAAGAATTCGCCACCCACGATGTATTCCAAGACCATGTAGATATAGCGGGGGTCGTGGAATGAGCCGAACATGTTCACGATGAAGGGATGCTGCAGCTTGGCCAAAATCCTAAGCGCCGCTGGCGGCCCGGGTTCTATGCAACCGTTTGGTGATTTACAATTCGGAGTTGACTGGAACCTGCAGGAGCAAAACATGGAACATGAGAGCAGACTCTATGCAGTGGGAACATGGAGCTTTTCTTACTGAGGTGGTGAAATGGTAGCCCTCTGGTGACTCCATTTCACAGTCCCGGCGACCCAAACATCCCACATCTCAGCAGAAACCGTCAACTTGACGCAAAGGCTCTGCTTCTCGCTCATGATGTGGTCTACCTGCTTCATCTTGATGATTGCAGCCTGCCCAAGGATGCTATGATATGGTGCCTCATTCCTTCCTTATTTTTTTTCGGAAATGGGATTTCTTCATAGTTCTTCAAATCACAAGATATACCCATACGCATCACCATACACACAGGCACATCTCTACGCCTGAACATTTTCTGCATACATACTATCAAAAATCAAAAATGGATAATCTATCATAGCATGTATTTCCCCATATATTCTACAGAAAACCATAGATTTTCCCATTTAATCTGGTTCCTGCAACCATCTCCAGTGTCACCAGGCTCACCAGGGCGCCTTTTTCAAGGTCTTCAACGCGTAGTGCCTGCAGGGTTGACCAATCAACAGGGTGGTTTAAAGGGGAAATTTATAGAAACATATCACATTAAATGGGAAAATCTATGGTTTCCTGTAGGTTTTCCCTTCAACCAATCTATTGCGACGGACCAACAAGTATAGCTTGGAAATGTTCTAAGTATAGGTTTTGGGTATGTTCTAACTACTTTTTTTGAAACCCATACTTAGAACATCCCCGCTGTGACGATTTTCAGATTTTTTTTTCCAAATGATGTTCTAAGTGTTTGTCCGTCGCTATATTGATACAATGATTTACATCTACCTACTATTAAAAATGGTGATTTTCCATAGCTATGTTAAATAACCAGAGAGTAAATTATTTGCTGCGTCATGATGTTTCTATCTTTTTCTTTGTACCAAATTAAGCCAACATATTCCCGCCAACGGGCCCAAATGCGTCAGGATGCTCAAAATATTGGGATGCAATCAGTTACTAAGTTTGAAACCCTTTGATTGCTGACTAAAATATCCATGATGATTAGTAAATTGATTGGTACTCATTGGTGATGCCATCTCCCTAATGGTTGGTGTGTTTTTTGGCCATGTACATAATCATCTTTAAACTTTCAAAATAGGGTTTTGACTCGTTTTCATGTCAACTCCAAAACATGACGGTCACGACTAGGTCTAGGTATGGCTCAAGAATATGGCAAAAATAGGCTAACAATTTCAATCAATCTTCAGTAATTAATTTTTACCAAATGCTTAAATGATCTCATGGAATCTTATGGCTAATCTCAAACATATTTGGGGTATTGACCATTTCCCTTAGCCATGGCCAAAAATCAGCCTATTGACCTACTACCCATCTGGCGAAGCCAAAGCCACAATGGAAGCGTCCTAAGAATCACTGCGTAGCTACAACATCACGATGAAAAACACGGCAAATATGCATGACTATATCCAAAACAAATTACACTATTATATTACTATTACATTTAAAGAAGATCGTTACATTCTGGTGATTTAACATGGCTATGGACATGAACCATTTATAGATGATATCCCGATTTCATTAAACATCGTTGATGCTCGATATTTAGCTATGTTAGATTGATAAGGGGAAGTTGTCATTGTCTGCAGTAACATATCGGGGGAACTTCACACGCACAAAATAAAAGCACAGCGTGAACGAGCAAAGCTCAAGGTGCACCAACGAGCACAAACGACCCGCAAACTGCTCTCCGTTCGCCATTTTTGGCAGTTATCACATGGTTTATCATCATTTACCTCGTTAAAATCCATTATATAAACATTGCCATATTTAATATCCCATTCATATCCTTTCCCATGCATATCCCGTTGCTATCCCCCTTTATTTTCGCATTAATTTCCCGTTATGAGAACTCCCATATATCCCAGTAAGATCTATGATAAGTTTGTGATCGTTTGTCATGGTCTGAAGATAGGGTATGAGCACCCCAAAGATTGATAGTTTAAATCATCTTTTCCCATTGAAATGGCCACGTTATAGACATAATATACTGCAATTTCAGACAGACCCATAAGGATTTCTCTGAAGATGAGGTGTTTTCCCCAAAAAAACATACAATTAAGTATAGGCATATCATGGCATATCCATATACCCCACATTTAACCCACACGAACTTCCGGTGCGAGGCCGCGGCCTTCCATTGCCCTTGTGCGTCACGAAGCGCACTCGCCCGAAGGCACCCGTCCCAAGCGTTTTGCCGAGACTGAAGTCGCCCACTGCGAGCTTTTCACCTGTCACTGGTGAACTTCATGAATTTCTGGATAGTCTGATAATTTTGGCTGTCCAATGGTATATATAGATGATAATATGTTTTGTATTATATATATATATTAAAAAAAAGGAGTATTCATGGGGCGAAAAATCTGAGATATAGCCTTCACCCACCCTAGTTACTAGTTCAAGTTTGCATATCCAGTCGTCGATGCGTTCAAATATTTGACGGATCATGTAAGATGGATCATGTTACGTCAGTAGAATGGTTGTGAAGTTCATGCACACGGACTAGATTACTATGTCATAAGAAGGGATGTATTCCCAGCACCACAAGTTGAAGAAATGAAGTCAAAAAAGTAGTTTTCCAATTTTGCAAAGTGCTGTTTTTTCAGCCTTCGCTGTGGCGAAAACGACATTTATGTTAACCTGATGCTAACGAAACCACACGGCTAAATTGTGGGTCGAGAACCTACAGTAGTACTGATACTCCACAATTAGCCCAGCCCTAACATGAGTCATTGGATGTCATTGGTATTTCAAGAAGAAAAGTCGTATGCTGGATTTTTTCAGAGGACAATCACTGACCACAAAATATGGCTGACCCGACAAACCTAAGAGTTTTTAGTAGCGAAAGTCAGAATGCATCGTACTGACTCCAAAATCTTCAAAACCCTTTCCTCCACTTTTGACCACATGCTTTCAAAAAGTCGGGAAATTTAGGATCATTATATATCTCAAACCAAAAGAACAACCATGAAATACTGATGGAAAAAATCCTACACCAGTCGATAGGTGGCCTATCCCATTCTTTCGATTCAACCATCAAAGGTCGTGCAGTATCATGAGCTGAACATATCTGAAACCAGTCAGCCGGGCCATTGCAACCCCCCACCTGACAAGTCCATCTCCTTTTCGGTCATGGTCTGGTGAGTCTAGGCACTGCACTAATCACCTTGTGATGCCGCCATGTTGGGAGATGGAGAATGACATGAGAAAACTTGCCGAAACAAGTCCAACTGAGCATGATGAAGCGGGCATTAAACAATCATAACATTGGAGATGGATGCATATTATGTATATATATAATTATATATATATACACACTTGATTACGAACAAAATAACACGCGAACCATCACGAACATGCAGAAACATGGCGAAATGGTAAGACTTAAATCACCAAGCCATGGCCAACAGGATGTGTGATGGGTCGGCCATTGGGATGGCTCCCTAAAGCGACCATCATCAGGAGCTTATTGTATTCTGAATCTATTATTGTATACACCCTCAATTGGATTAGTTACGAGATAAATATGCTGAGTTACCGGGTTCTTCCGGATATGGGCAACAATATATATATATATATTAAATTATTATATTATATATTATTTATTGTATATTATATATTATATATATATTATATATATAAATATATTATATATATATATTTATTTTAGATCCAAACAGATCCAATACGTTACATGTCACCAGCGTTTCGAAGGCGAACTTGGACCCTTCTGATCCATCCCTTACAGTCTCGGTCTCTGGAGCTATCCGGTAATACATGGTACCCTCTGGTAAACTAACATAACTATGGAAAATCACCTTTTTAAATGGGTAAATCCATGTAAATCCACTATAAATGGCCATTTTCAATAGCTATGTTAGTCATTACCAGAGGGTATCATAGCAGCCCCAAAAAAGGTGACCACCAACGGCCACTCCCCAAATCCTGGCCTCACAGCTCCAACCAGATGCCACCGTTGGGTCTGGGCGCGTTCGTGGTGGCGTGCTCCAAAGGGGCCACACCGTTTGTGGCCCAAGTACTTGAGCCGAATGGGTCTGTCCCAAGGCATTTTTGTCCGTTTTGAAAAATGGATTGGTGGAATCCAATGTGGAAAGGGACAAATTGCAGGTTTTCGACTTTCCTTTAAAGAAACTATCCCCACATATGAATTTTCTATAATTTTTATATTGATAGAATTGCGGGATGGCCTGGACTGGTTGGTTCTTCGAAGCCAATGAACCCATTCCAAAAATATGACGTATTTGGTCAAGTTGGATCATCATATTAGGATGGTGCTGCTTTGTGAATTCCCTTCCAATACAAGCGTATTGAATCTTGGTGGGATATACAACAGGGTTGTCCAAATGACCCTCTTGAAAATCAAATGATGAAACCAAATTCTGAGTCCCACAAACAAAATCAAACAAACAAATGATGGCAATCAGCTGGATTTCTTTTTCGCACACAGATCGGACTCCCCCTATTAACTATTGAGTTTTTGTTAGTTCGATCACCAAAGGGTGCTTTACAAAGATGAAGGCTTGGCTGGAGTGACAAGTTAACTGGATTTCCTCGAGATGAAACTCTATTTGCTGTAGTATTTTTGTTGAGTGAGTAAATTATGTTTTATTTGCATCGGATTGATATCAGAGAGAATAGTTTAGCCTGGTTTTCATTTGTTTTGGGCCTTATTGAAATCAAATAATTTATGCGCTCCGGAGTGTGCAATTTATTTTAAACAATAGTCAAAACCATTGAATACCAGGCCACGCTATCAACTCAAATATATTATTATACCTCATGGAATCCTCATGGAATCCATGAAACTTCCTGTATCTTTCGATTTGTTAAACAACAGTTAAACTAAATCACGCGCTCCACAGCGCGCAATTCATTCAAATAAAGTTCAAAGCCACTTAGTACCAGCCTAAACCATTGTGGACATGAAGCCTACCTACTTTATCCAACAAACATATTAAAATAAATTACGCGCTCCGGAGCGCATAACTCACCATATCAAGTTCAAAGTCATTTGGTACCAGCCTAAACTATTGTCTTGTTGCGCAATTCTTCTTGAAGGCGGAACGGCGCGAACCCCGTTGTTGAGTGATTCTTCTAGAACAGGGATTGGCCCGAACCCCACTGTTGAGTGATTCATCTTGAACGGGGATTGGCCCGAACCCCACTGTTGAGTGATTCTTCTTGAACGGCGATTGGCCGAACCCTACTATTGAATGATTCTTCTTGAATGGGGATGGCCGAACCCCACTTTTGAGTGATTCTTCTTGAACGGCGATTGGCCTGAACCCCACTGTTCAGTGATTCTTCTTGAACGGGGATTGGCCGAACCCCATTGTTTAGTGGCTCTTCTTGAACGGGGATTGGCCCGAACCCCACTGTTGAGTGATTCTTCTTGAACGGGGATTGGCCGAACCCGTGCGAACCCCACTGTTGAGTGATTCTTCTTGAACGGGGATTGGCCGAACCCCACTGTTCAGTGCCGAACCCCGTTGTTGAGTGATTCCTTTTGAACGGGGATTGACCCGAACCCCACTGTTGAGCGATTCTTCTTGAACGGGGATAAGCCCGAACCCCACTTTTGAGTGATTCTTCTTGAACGGGGATTGGCCCGAACCCCACTGTTGAGTGATTCTTCTTGAACGCGGATTGGCCCGAACCCCACTGTTGAGTGATTCTTCTTGAACGAGGATTGGCCGAACCCCATTGTTGAGTGATACTTCTTGAATGTACCATGCCTTCTGGTGTGGACATGTGGGTGTCACACTGGAATAATTTGTTTATTATCCCAGTGTCTATGACTTACACTGGAGCCATTATTATTCTGAGGTGATCCACATCCAGAATAATTTGTTTTTTTTAATGCAGATTTCATCTCCAGGTTTGTTCCAGTATGACCCAAAAACCATGTCAACATTCGACCCAAAAACCATCTAAACATTCGAATCTTGTGTGATCAGTTGGAATGCAAAATGCTTGTCGCAGTCTCAGGCTCCGTTTCGCGAAAAAAATCTGAACCGGTTCCAAAAGTTGTATCTAATTGTTAGGCCACCTGGTGTCCCACCCGTTCTCGCGTCATTTTTGTCCTATTGCGAATTTCTGAACGGCATCTTGTCTTTTGCATCTTGAACCCGTGATGTATCTTGTACAATCATACAGCTTCTATTTCTAGCTTGACCAAGACAGATCGAGAAACTTTAAAACCTAATTTAACAAGTGACCTGAGGAACCGTTTCTTGACGCCAAGAAACCAATCTCAAGGTCACTTGTAAAAATTGGGTTTGAAAATTTGAAATCCTCTTGACTTTTGCTGGCAAAATGACGGAAGTCGTTTTGAGGGATTTTGCATGAGTAAGAAAGCGAAAATGCATTGATCACCAACCTTCTTCCCCCAAAATTCTATCTCCGAAACCACCCGTATCCTCACCTGCACGCGTGTAAATATATTCTTGCTGTCAACATATGTTTGGCACCCCTGTTGTATATAGGTTTAACCTGTAACTTAGATAGCTTGTGACTAGCCACATATTTTTCTGGGCTCAAGGAATGTCAAGGAATACAGGATGTTGTGTTGATGTATTGTCAATGATTTTCAAATCAACATGCAGTGATCCTCAGCCCTTTCCCACCAATATTCTACCTCCGAAACCACCCGCATCCTCCACCTGCGGGTGTCAAGATTACTCCTGGTGTCAACATACCTCTAGGACCCGTGCTTTACAGAGGTGTAGCCTGTAGAGTCGCTTGCGCAGTTTGTAAATTGCTCAAGCCCTCTCTGCCTGGTTTCAAGGATGTGCAAAAAGGTCTCGAGCCATGTGTTTAACATTGCTTAACACTGTTTAATGCGGAATTCAATAGCCCAAGATGTTTGCTCACGTTTTTTCACCGATTTTCAAACGACAATACAATGATCATCAGCCCTCTTCCACCCAGAATCTACCGCCGAAAAGATCTGCAGAAAGGTCTCGAGCTATGCATCCAACATTGTTGAATGCAGAAGCCCACAGGGAAAGTAATGCAAGATGCTTTTCCACACATGGCAAAGAGCAATGAGCTGAAAATGGGCTGATCATCAAGCCTTTTCCATCAATATTCTACTTCCGAAACCACCGGCATCCTCCTCCACCTGCACGCGTCAAAATTATTCCTGGTGTCAACACATGTCTGGCACCCCTGTGCTGTAGAGGTTTAACCTGCAAAGTGGCCTGCTCTGTCTGTAACTAGCTAAAGACTAAAGCCCCTCCATTTTTCTGGCTTACAGGATGTGCAGAAAAGTTTCGAGACGTGTGTTTAACATCGTTTAACCTTCTTTGATGCAGAATTCAACAGGGAAAGTAATGTAAGATGCTTTTCCATAAGTTTGAACGAGTTATGAAATAAGAGTGAATTGATCTCCAACCCTTTTCCACCAATATTCGATCTCCAAAAACCATCAGCATCCTCCACCTGCACGCATCTAAATTATTCCTGGTGTCAACACATGTCTGCCACCCGTATTTTGTAGAGGGTTAACCTGCAAAGGCATCAATATTCTACTTCCGAAACCACCAGCATCCTCCTCCACCTGCACGTGTCAAAATTATTCCTGGTGTCAACACATGTCTGGCACCCCTGTGCTGTAGAGGTTTAACCTGCAAAGTGGCCTGCTCTGTCTGTAACTAGCTAAAGACCACCCTTTTTTCTTGCTTACGGTATGTGCAGAAAGGTATCGAGACGTGTGTTTAACATCGTTTAACCTTCTTTGATGCAGAATTCAACAGGGAAAGTAATGTAAGATGCTTTTCCATAAGTTTGAACGAGTTATGAAATAAAAATGAATTGATCTCCAACCCTTTTCCACCAATATTCGATCTCCAAAAACCATCAGCATCCTCCACCTGCACGCATCTAAATTATTCCTGGTGTCAACACATGTCTGCCACCCGTATTTTGTGGAGGGTTAACCTGCAAAGGCATCAATATTCTACTTCCGAAACCACCAGCATCCTCCTCCACCTGCACGCGTCAAAATTATTCCTGGTGTCAACACATGTCTGGCACCCCTGTGCTGTAGAGGTTTAACCTGCAAAGTGGCCTGCTCTGTCTGTAACTAGCTAAAGACCATCCTTTTTTCTTGCTTACAGTATGTGCAGAAAGGTATCGAGACGTGTGTTTAACATCGTTTAACATTCTTTGATGCAGAATTCAACAGGGAAAGTAATGTAAGATGCTTTTCCATAAGTTTGAACGAGTTATGAAATAAAAATGAATTGATCTCCAACCCTTTTCCACCAATATTCGATCTCCAAAAACCATCAGCATCCTCCACCTGCACGCATCTAAATTATTCCTGGTGTCAACACATGTCTGCCACCCGTATTTTGTAGAGGGTTAACCTGCAAAGGCATCAATATTCTACTTCCGAAACCACCAGCATCCTTCTTCACCTGCACGCGTCAAAATTATTCCTGGTGTCAACACATGTCTGGCACCCCTGTGCTGTAGAGGTTTAACCTGCAAAGTGGCCTGCTCTGTCTGTAACTAGCTAAAGCCCCTCCATTTTTCTGGCTTACAGGATGTGCAGAAAAGTTTCGAGACGTGTGTTTAACATCGTTTAACCTTCTTTGATGCAGATTCAACAGGGAAAGTAATGCAAGATACTTTTCCATAAATTTGAACGAGTAAGGAAATGAAAATCAATAGAAATCAATTGGTCATCACCCTTTTTCCACCAATATTCGATCTTCAAAGCAATCAGCATCCTCCACCTGTACGCGTCTAAATTATCATGTCCGGAACCCGTGTTTTATCATCGCCCCTGCAATTACAGGGGGTCCTTGGTACCTCTGATTCTGGAAAGAGTTGCAGGGCGTATTCAAGCCTAAACAAACAGGGGTGCCAGACATGTCCTGACACAAGGAATAATTTTGACGCGTGCAGGTGGAGGACGCGGGTGGTTTCGGAGGTAGAATATTGGTGGAAGAGGGCTTATGATCATTGTAAGTTGACTTGAAATTCATTCAAAACGCATCAGAACAACATCCTTCATTCCTTGACTTCAAAAAAAGAAGCCGTAGCTAGTCCTATGTAAGCTACAGGTTAAACTTATACAAAACAGGGGTGCCAGACATGCGTTGACACCAGGAATATATTTCGACGCCCGCAGTTGGAGGATGCGGGCGCTGTCGGATATGAATTGGTGGAAGAGGGTTGGTGATCATTAATTGCATTCACAACTGAAGCTCAAAATACATCAGAATGATCTCTTTGATTGCTTGATATTCCTTGAGGCCAGAAATACACAAATGCTGTGTACAGACTGCGCAAGCTACTTTACAGGCTACACCTCTATAAAGCACGGGTCCTAGAGGTATGTTGACACCAGGAGTAATCTTGACGCCCGCAGGTGGAGGATGCGGGTGGTTTCGGAGGTAGAATATTGGTGGGAAAGGGCTGAGGATCACTGCATGTTGATTTGAAAATCATTGACAATACATCAACACAACATCCTGTATTCCTTGACATTCCTTGGGCCCAGAAAAATATGTGGCTAGTCACAAGCTATCTAAGTTACAGGTTAAACCTATATACAACAGGGGTGCCAAACATATGTTGACAGCAAGAATATATTTACACGCGTGCAGGTGAGGATACGGGTGGTTTCGGAAATAGAATTTTGGGGGAAGAAGGTTGGTGATCAATGCATTTTCACTTTATTACTCATGCAAATTCCCTCAAAACGACTTCCGTCATTTTGCCAGCAAAAGTCAAGAGGATTTCAAATTTTCAAACCCAATTTTTACAAGTGACCTTGAGATTGGTTTCTTGGCGTCAAGAAACGGTTCCTCAGGTCACTTGTTAAATTAGGTTTTAAAGTTTCTCGATCTTTCTTGGTCAAGCTAGAAAAAGAAGATTTAGTTATTTACAGGTTATGCAAGGTACATCACAGATTAAACCTATATAGTTCGTTCCAACATTTGAACCGTTTGATGATATGTTATAACACATAATTTCATGCATTTTGAAAGGCTACATATCAAAATTATTCCAATGTCTATCCACATCCTGTTGTTTCTTTTAACCAAAATTATTCCAATGTCTATCCACATTGTTAACCAAAATTATTCCAATGTCTATCCACATTGTTAACCAAAATTATTCCAATGTCTATCCACATCGGTAACCAAAATTATTCCAATGTCTATCCACATCGTGTTGTTTCTTCTAACCAAAATTATTCCAATGTCTTGCCACCTACACTTTGCCCATAGTGCCTAAAAATTATTCCCAAGGAAATTATTCTGGAAAATTATTCCTAGATGTAACATCCACATCGGAATAATTTCGGATGGTATGGGTCATCTTCTTGAACTGGGATTGGCCCGAACCCCACTGTTGAGTGATTCTTCTTGAACGGGGATTGGCCCGAACCCCACTGTTGAGTGATTCTTCTTGAACGGTGATTGCCCGAACCCCACTGTTGAGTGATTCTTCTTGAACGGGGATTGGCCCGAACCCCACTATTGAGTGATTCTTCTTGAACGGTGATTGGCCCGAACCCCACTGTTGAGTGATACTTCTTGAACTGGGATTGGCCCGAACCCCACTGTTGAGTGATTCTTCTTGAACGGGGATTGGCCCGAACCCCACTGTTGAGTGATTCTTCTTGAACGGGGATTGGCCCGAACCCCACTGTTGAGTGATTCTTCTTGAACGGGCATCCTAGGCAATGAGTGAAATCTACTCAATTAGGTAGTAGGGAAAAACTTAACCCCCTTGTTGAGTGATTCGCGTCGAACGGGTCAACAAGGGAGTGAGGAAAAACCTAACTCCCTTGTTGAGTAATTCTTGTTGAATAGGTGACATCAATTGGAACACAAAGGGCCCAACAAGGGAGTCAGATAAAACGTAACTACCCTCTTGAGTGATTCAACTTGAATCACTCAACAAGGGAGTTAGGTTTTTCCTAACTCCCTTATTGAGTGGATTTGTGTTTTGCCAAGATTCCACCGCCAATCGAAGCTGATGGCTGATCCAATCCAGCTGCGGAATCATGTGGGGACAATTCCTCCCCTAAATGCAAAACATCACCATCAGCGCCAAACAGGCAATAGAAGGGAGTGGAGATGGAAGAAAATGGCGAGTCCATGTAACCACACTTAATCGTGACATTATCATTATAGTGTCTCCATTTCCCACCAACAAAAAATGATAAACAATTTGAAAAAACATACTTAGACAAGTAGATTACTGCTTTCATAAAAGTGAGCATGTACATGCCCACAGTAATGGTAGCATCAAGCTGCGGAATGAATCTGAATCTAAACATATCTGAGCCCAAGGGCCCCAACAAAGATGTTGGTATATGGAGTCCGTAGCCTGATGTTAAATGGTTTTGAATGCCATTTAAAGTAAATTACACCTTCAGTATTTGAATGTGTTGAACAAAGTACGTTTCATTTAGTTACATGGGATCAACATGCGAGACAATAGTTTAGGCTTGTAATAAACGGCATTGAACTTTATTTGAACAAATTACGCGCTCCGGAGCGCATATTGATTACGCGCTCCGGAGCTCGTAATTGACTTTAGTATTTAAATGTATTGAATAAAGTACATGTTTCTTACATTGGGTCCAATAATATAGGCCCTACAGGCTGGTACTAAATGGCTTTGAACTTTATTTGAACAAATTACGCGCTCCGGAGCGCGTAATTATTACGCGCTCCGGAGCGTGTAATTGACTTCATGTATTGAATAAATAGTACATTTTTCTTACAGTGGGTCAATATACGAAACAATACTATAGGCTGGTACTAAATGGCTTTGAAATGCTTTGAACAAATTACGCGCTCCAGAGCGCGTAATAATTACGCGCTCCGGAGCGCGTAATTGACTTCAGTAGTTACATGTGTTTAAAAAAGTACGTTTCATTTCATTACATGGGATCAGCATACGAGACAATAGCTTAGTCTGGTACTAAATGCCTTTGAACTTTATTTGAATGGATTACGCGCTCCGGAGCGCGTAATTGACTTCAGTATTTACATGTGTTGAAGAAAGTACGCTTCATTTTATTACATGGGATCACCAATACGAGACAATAGCTTAGGCTGGTACTAAATGGTTTTGAACTTTATTTGAATGGATTACGCGCTCCGGAGCGCGTAATTGACTTCAGTATTTACATGTGTTGAAGAAAGTACGCTTCATTTTATTACATGGGATCACCAATACGAGACAATAGTCTAGGCTGGTACTAAATGGCTTTGAACTTTGTTTGAATGGATTACGCGCTCCGGAGCGCGTAATTATTACGCGCTCCGGAGCGCGTAATTGACTTCAGTATTATGTAAATTTGTTGAAGAAAGTGCGTTTCATTTAATTACATGGGATGACCATACGAGACAATATAGTTTAGGCTGCTACTAAATGGCTTCGATCTTGATTTGAATGGATTACGCGCTCCGGAGCGCGTCATTATTACGCGCTCCGGAGCGCGTAATTGACTTCAGTAGTTACATGTGTTGAAAAAAGTGCGTTTCATTTAATTACATGGGATCAGCATACGAGACAATAGCTTAGTCTGGTACTAAATGCCTTTGAACTTTATTTGAATGGATTACGCGCTCCGGAGCGCGTCATTGTTACGCGCTCCGGAGCGCGTCATTATTACGCGCTCTGGAGCGCGTAATTGACTTCAGTATTTACATGTGTTGAAAAAAGTGCGTTTCATTGGGTCACTATACAAGACAATAGTTTAGGCTGCTACAGAAAAAATGACCTAAATTCCAACAGTTAAAAGTGATTTTCTGAATGATGTCAAATGGAGCTTTTGGACGACCCTGTACAAGTTTTACCTTTTGGATCCTTTTGGTGGGATATGACTGCTGTGTGCCTATCTAATCCTGGAAAAGCTAACTAAATCTAATTAAATACAGTGGTAAAATGGACGCCGAAGCTAAGGGCTTTTACCGAAAGGAAAGTGCAAGTTTAGGCAACCACAAGCCGACCCTCGCGGAATGGTAGGGATAAACATGGGATAATAATAATAATAATGATAAACCAGTACTTGCATGGGGATATTGTGGTTTGGGGGTACCATCATGTCATGTGAACCGCTTAGACAGGCAAAGAGCGCTCACAAGCAAGCAGCAAGAAAATACGCATGGCTAACGTTGGCTGCCCAGCAAAAGCAGTTGCCTTGGAGATCCTTGCAGTGGGATCTCTCTGTGTTTTCCCCAAAACATTGCCCAAAAATAACCCTGCAACTTGATATACCCAGGTTTCAACAGCAAAAAGTGAGTACCTATTTTTAAAGCAAAACAACAACCTGACCTGGCTGGTTCTTTCCAGGCCAAGATCCACGTTCTTTTTTTTTATGATGAGTGAGGTTTTTATCTCTCAAATCCATGAAATATATCCCAGTCACAGATGGATACATATGGGGCTATGAGTTGTAGGCCAAAAAACTTCAGTTGGATCTCAGCAGTGATGTGCATCTAATGATCCAATGGCCACAGGGGAAAGCCGGGAAAATGTGTTTTGGGAGTCTCATCTTCTTCCGAGCTGCGCGCGGATGTCAAATTTGCCTCAAGCCAATGTTGACATGCAGTGACATTGCATGTCTAGCAACAACGAACATAATATGTGACATTTTAGCTCCGAGATCAAACACCAAACCACTCACCTGAACCCGCTACAGCATGCTACAGCAACAGGGCATCAAGAAATTTGATGGTTTGACTAAAACCACATCTGGGCGAGGTTCCAACTCCCACAGGGATTTTTTACACTGCTTCTCTATGACCATCGCCATGCAGGGTAACACTGGGCAGGAATGGTATGGCGATTGTGGTACAATGTCACCATATTTCACCCACGAAGTTGTCCGTCTTCCCTGCGCAAGCATCTTAAGGGCAAGTTGAAGCATTATGACAGTGTGGATTGCCAGAGAGGAACCATACTCGCAGCACTCCCCAAATAGATACAGTATATATAGTAATGGATGTATATAGAATCATTGAACAGCTGAAAGTTAGGAGGAAAAAAAGTGCCCAATATAATCTACAACGTCCTGCATGGGGAGAACACTTGTCAATCTGTTTTTGGGTTCCTAGACCTATGAAAACACATACCCACTATCAATCATACCCAAACATAATATCATTGGTCAATGTTGGTCACATACTCACAATATTCGCATGAAATCCACATTATTATTTACATACTGTCCAGTAAGGTATCATATCCACATCATATATCTGATTTAATTCTAAATTCTACACGTGCATTCTTAATCAACCACATGTCATGTCCACATTGTCCCATGATATCTCCTGCCACATTGCCGCACTTTTTCCGCCCCTTACCCCTTGCCCTGCCAGGTACGGTGATGGATCAGCAAGGGCCGTTCGATGTACTTCTGAATCGCCCAGCTGCGTTCTTTGGAATCCACTCGGGCCCGGACATCCTCTACCGACTTGTAGATACCTCTGCGCCGTGGGTGGCGGAAGCATAACGTATCTGATACTATCTGGTGAGGACAATGGTTTATAAGTTATAACGGGTTCTATACATATATATATATACTGATATATATAAAAACTTATATACCCAATCAGTTGCTCGTTTTCTTTGCAGGCCCTTTTCGGAATCAGAACCACGGTAATATCATCACTTTGCTACGCCATGGCACGGATGCCACAGCCGCGATTGGCCCACTCAGCTGGCTTCACGATCCAAATCCGCTTCGAGGCCATGTTCTGATAGGCCTCCTGCGCAAAGTTCACTGGTGGAGTGGTCCTACTGAGCACATAACCCCACAGATTGTTTCACATATCAGTTAGAGCATGTTAGAGCAACATTCATGTTTTGGGCCACCAATGAGATACATTACACGGTGAAAGTAACAGCTTTGACCCTGGTTCAGCCGCCCATCTGGACATTGGAGTGCAGTGATTTAGCACCATCCCCTGGTCCCAAATACGTGTAAAGCCCCTATCAAACCATGGTTTCTGGCGGTGTTTAATTTGGGGGATGGGATTACTCGATGCCTACATTCATGGCCACAAGCCAGCCCATGCCAAGCATATCATGTGCACATTCTCAGCACTCTGCTCCTCGAATAAGGTGAACCTTTGGCAGGATTAAGAGGATTTGGCGTGAAACCGTTTCGCTACCGGGGAACCTTCCCTTAAGATATCCTAAGATGTGTTTTGTTTATATTTTGATATATTTTAGGCACTGAAGAGGACCTACCCTCAGTCAAACATGTCAATTGAAACATCCCACGTCTGGCGGAAATTCCATGGCCAGGCTAGATCACCGGAGCATGTATCATGAGGATCATGAAGGTACCTCGTATTTGAAAAGCAAAGCAGCACCCAAAATATGGCCTGATAAAATATGTAAAAATCTTATGGGTGACAGGGCCTCGATTTCGAGTAACTACCGAACTGTCCTTAATTGTTTCTTTAAGGAAGGCGCTGGCATGGAACCTGAACATGATGGAATCGGATGGAGTCCTCACGTCCACTTTGTAGCCAGGTGACTGAGGGTCAGCGCTCCCTTCCACGATGAAGGTCAAGGGCAGTGCCCCAAAAGGGTCGCGATTCTGGTTCATGAAGAAGGTCGACATCGCCTCGCCTAAGGCCGCTGACAGGTACAATGAAGTTGGGAGGACACGGACCGCGGCTGCGCCAAGCAGCAAAGACCCTTCTTGGTGCAAATGGACCCACTGCCTGATCATGGGCACGGAGCTTCAAGTCATCTGTGAGAAAAAACCCATCACTTAGTGCCCTGGCCAGAGTATAGGTTGATATCACATGACATGAACATGAGCGAAATATGATCCAGATCGAAACAAAAAATCACCTTATCATACCTTGTCATACCTTGTCACACCTTATCATACCTTGTCATACCTTATCATACCTTACAAGTACTTCTCTAGCTAGCTACAGTACCTAGCTATCTAGCTATCTAGCTATCTAGCTATCTAACTATCTAGCTATCTAGCTATCTAGCTATCTAGCTATCTAACTATCTAGCTATCTAGCTATCTAAGCTATCTAGCTATCTAGCTATATATCTGAGTAGCGGACAACAATAGTTGTTAAGTTGAATGCCATGCACAAATTAGGGTCGTCCCTGATCGCTTGTCAGGACTTCAGCACTCCCGGAGGTATCATACATGGGGTATCGGCACAGGTTCGTCCTCAAGACTACATTAGTATTACAATAATTTTGTCGGTTACTATATATATATAGCTACCTAACTATCTACCTAGCTATCTACCTAGCCAGCTATCTATCTATCTATGTATCTGTCTCTCTGCCTATCTGTCTGTCTATCTATCCATCTAGGCTTCAAGACATGTGCCCAAGTGAGCCGTGCTCTGTCCTGCACCAGTTAGTATGATATAGTATCATGGCGTAACAGGATGTTTACCATATTTTACCATCTACCAACTGGTGCAGGATTTCTTCCATTCACCCTATTTCACTTAATTTCACTTGCTCTCAAGGAGTCTGAGGCATCAACAGGGCCTTCAAAATGGTTGTGACACCGAAGCGCCGGTGGAAGATCGGTGCTTTGTTTGGCTGCGGCCTACAGCCGGAAGGCGCAAATAGCGCCAAGAAACCATGGAGGAATTTGGCGGGTCCCACAAAGAGGGGTTGTACTGTATGGGTTCAACATAATGGTTCATGTGTCTGTCTATTTTTAGGGGGCAGATTGGAAATTTGTGGATAAGTTTCACTTCCATCACTGGCAAATGTTGGGTCCCATCCGAAAGTCAGTACTTATATAATAGGTTTAAAAAAAACGGTCAAAGTATCTGGCAAAGTGAACTACAATTACCATCTAGTAATGAAACAATGCAATTGAACATCTACAAATGGAGGTTTTCCATCATGGTTTCACAGGAATATCCCCAAACTCCATGGAGGATTTTCCAGCCCAAAGAGCAACCAAGCACCCCGCATGCCGTCGCCTTCGAGGCCTTCAGTTTCAGGGTCTTTTCCTCGTTGAGTTCCACCCTCAAACCATGGAGCTGCAGAGCCATGGCGTTTAGAAAGGCCAATGATCTGTACCTGAAAGGACAGCCCGAACGGGAAGAAATAGGATGCTTCCCGCAAAAAAAATGAGAACAGGAAACCCCAAAATCATCAAACATCTTATGCTAGATTCTACTTCCATCTGGCTATGAAAATGAGTTCCAACATCAACAACTGTTTTTTCATTGTGCCAAAAGTATCATAACCATGTCCTCCATTAACTATGCTCCCCCCCAAAAAATGTTTACCGTCATTGCTGCTTAGATAATCCCATCATAATGATCCACATTTGTTGGGTGAAGATCCCCATGTTTGTTGGTTACATCCCCCTCCAATATCTATGCTTCATCGGTTGAACGTCTACTTTTGACAATTAAATCCTATAAGCTGGCTGGTTCCCCTCAAACATGGAATATTTTTCCAATATCTGCTGGTCTTGTTGATTTTCCACCCCGCCGGCTGCCCAGTTCCTCCATACTTGATGCTAAAATCTCCATCGGCCAATTTTTTGGGATAGTTCCCTCCATCCCAAGCATCATTCGAGTGAAGCGGTGAGGTTGTCATAATGTATCCCCATCATTAACCCAATGATAAGGAATTAAATCCCACCATTCTTATTGGTTAAGTCACCATGTCTGATGGGTTTCCAACCGTTAAATCCCTTTGTTTCGGCCGTTGAATCTCTTTTCTCAAAGTCAAAAGCGCATGTTTTAGGTGACGGCGCCCCTCGAGGGGCGGGACTGTTGTCACTTTTGTACATTGTCTTTTTTGGGGGGGGTTTGGGGGAGGGGGTTTTGAGGGGGGTGTAACAGCGTCCTGTGGTCTGCGTTGTCAATAACGATTTCCTGATATGTTGTAAGATCTTCGTACAGTAACTTGCAAGACGTTCCTTATACGTTGTAAGATCATGTAAGATCTTCGTACAGTAACTTGCAAGACGTTCCTGATACGTTGTAACATCTTCGTCCAGTAACTTGCGAGACGTTCCTGATACGTTGTAACATCTTCGTCCAGTAACTTGCAAGACGTTCCAACATGGTCTTGGCAGAGGCTCCGCTGAAATTGATGTCAGCTGGACCCAAACCACCTCCTGAGTCAAAAGAAGAATTAAGGAAAAGGATAATTTGTCAGAAGCTCACTCCGAATGCTACAGTTTTCGCGGATGGTGCGCAAGCTTGGTCCACAGTGATCAAGGAAGAATGGCCGAAATGTCGTGTGGAACATGTGAGCCACAAAGATGGACAATTTACAACAAAATGTCCCAAATGGATGCAAAGGATCACGCGTAGCAGGCACACAGGTCCTTGACCGAACATGGGATCATATGAAATAATATATCCCAAAGACTCTCTCTTCAAGGAAATTAAATGCACATGGAACAACAGCTGCCTTGATGAGACATTGCCTAATATGGCAATGGTTGCACGAAGTGTTGGCTCCTGGCTACTCCCTCCCTATGGGACCAGTTAGGAAAGCTTTGTAAAAAACACAACAACAGAGTTGGACTATGGCGTCTCGCATGAAGATGAAAAAAAGAGTGACGATTGTCTACCTTCAGAAGCGCTGAAAGCGCCGCACTTCGACAGGCGCCAAAGACCATGTTTTACCCTTACCCTCTGGTAAACAAACATAGCTATTGAAAATGATAATTTATAGTTGATTTACCCATTAAAAAAATGTGATTTTCCATAGTTATGTTGGTTTTACCAGAGGGTACCCATTTGTTCACCCTTGAATTCACCGTTTCTCCACGACATCAGCTTCCCACGATGGTTATCCCAGCAGCTGGGTCCACAGGAGATTAATCTCCCCAGCTGGACATGCTTTCAGCTTCACCCGACGCTCCTGCGGATGGAGATGTGAGGGAATAGATGATGTTATTATATATTACATTATATTGCACACACACACATATATATATATACATACACAAACTTGCATACCAAATATGATACATATAGTATACAGTATATAACAATTAAGATGTAAATACGTTACTTAGATCTTGACATATACTCAAATACACTATATTCAGTCATATTATAGATGTATTTGTGCAAGAAGGGCAACGAGGTTCTGCAGTCTTCTCCTGGCTCCTGGCATGAATCAATCTCTCGTATCTCATCAGTTCATTTCTCTCAAAATGCAATTTCCATGAGTCAACGTTATCAAGTTAAGGTCAAAGTCACAGATCCACAAAAATGGAAAATAGAATGTAGACTTGACTAATTATTAATCTGATTATTACAAGTACTTGTTTTTCCTGTTCTTAAAAAAACTAAGTATATATATATAATATATATATATACATACCAATCCAATGTTCAGAAACTCATCTAGTTCCCACCTATGCTCCCTGCCCGACCCAGTGTCCCCCAGTGTCCCCCCAGTGTCCCCCCAGTGTCCCCCCAGTGTCCCTGCCTGGTACGATCCGCCCCCCGCGGAATGGCCCGGATCTCCAGGAGCAGGGGCCCACAAACGTCGAGAGCGCATGAGTTGGCGCAACAAACCTCCACTCGGAGCAAGGCTCAGGACCACAGTCAGTGCGCATCGACTATGATCCACTGATCTGCTCGGCTGTGGATCATGAGCAACCTGACCTTGCCTCTTTTCCATGCTGCATCTCGTTTTTTTCATAGTTGGGATGAGTGAGAGAAACAGGAGACCACCAGTCATCCAATCACGGAGGGATAGAGTACAAAGAAAACTGATTCAACCTGCGCATAACGTTTGAAATTCCTGGGGTCCCAGATCACTAAGCCAAACAAACATAAACAAAAACTACCCATATGCAGAGTAAAACCCAAGCCGCCTGAGTTGTTGCCAAACTGGATCACATAGCCTTGGTACTGACACGGCTGACCGGCTGACCCTCCCAGTTGTTCAAATCCAATCAGATTTCCCATCAAAAATACATCAACGTCAAGTCATGTTAGTTTGTGATTGTTTTAGGATGTTTCCGGTTCTGCGTTTGCGAATGCTTTTCCGGCATATCAAACAATCTCAACGTTGGTAGTTCCAAGATTCGCGTGGAAAACTCCTTAGGGTTTGCCCAAAAATGCTGGGCACCCCAGAAGCACCATGTCAATGCAGAACAAAGTACGGAAACATGGTGAGGAACTTGATCACCGTCATAGTGTTCACGCATTTTTTCAGAGAAACACACCACGACGAACTGGTATAGGTGAAAATAGGGTACCCCAAAAATTAGATAGTTAATACATGTTGATACTAAACCTATACTAAAACCTGTGGTCCTATAGGGCTTAAATATTGACCCATCCACAACTGATGAAAACTGCCGGTGCCACCAAGCAACGCCATGTCGTCTGCCCCCCTTCCTCCACTGCGCCTGCCGCCGCTTGCGCTTCGTGCACCGCCACCGCCACGCGCGGTGGCAAACTCAAGGCACCTGCTTGCAGCTGGATCCCACGATGTCACCACTCCGGATGTTAGATGTATCGATGCTAGCTATCATCTATTCAGGCAACCCAATAATAAAATATCATAAACCTACCCCTTGGGGATGGTTATTTACAGCACCCCACTTCTGGTGATTTTGAGGATGGTTTATTATTGGGATTATGATTACTACATTATATGACTTGTTACCCTTGTTTTATGCGCAGAACAACTTCATCCTGGTTATTAGTGATTGCCGCAATACTGCAATTGAAGCCTGCAAATGGAGCCACAAACTGAACGGGTCCAATTTTTGTGAAGGGATCATGTTTGGCATTTGAAGAATACCCTCTGGTAATTTGTTACATAGCTATTGAAAATCACCATAGAAATAGTGAATTTTCCCATGAAAAATGGTGATTTTCCATAGTTATGTTAAATTACCAGAGGGTATTCGCCAACTGTGGACTTATTCACCAGCCATCCTGCGATTCACCACCGGCCACGGCGCGTTTGTCGGGTTCCACTGTGGAACTGGTGCTGCTCACCTTAGCGATGGCCCGAAGATCCTTAGGGTTTGTTGGTTCAACTGAAGGGATATCTTCGTGAAACAGGTGGCGATTTGGAGAATATATCTACCAAACCGCGTGATGATTTACACAAGCTCTGCAGGAAACCTCTGGAGCCTTGTAAGTTTCGACCCCAAAAAATAAGGAGCTTGTACTTTTTTGTAGGACGTGTTCATCTAGCCTCTTCAATGTAACCAGTGTAACCTAAATCCCCCATTCTTTTTATGGCTGGTTCTTCGATCTCGTTCCTCTGCAAAAAAATGGGGCTTCCGATGACTTCCGGATTTCCCAGTTGCCACGGTTTGATTACCATGAGGGTAGTGAAATTGAATACATAGCAAATAAAGGTTGGATCATCCAGTTTCCCACTAGCCCCAAAATCACCACAAATGGGTGGTATAAAACATCCCCTGGTAGGTTTCAGCTATGGACAGTGGGTCACCTTCCATCACCTTCCTCCGCTGAGCCACGCTGTGACTGGTGGATGTGTTGCCACGACGCTGTCCCCAGCGTGGCCGAGCCTGGATCATCATCATCATCATCATCATCATCATAGCCACTATCATAGTCATGAGTCATAAGTCCATAGTATTCCAGATTCACATGTGCTTAACATTATTTAATAATGTTGTATAAGCTCATGTCATGTCATGCAATATTTAGCAACCACCATCGTTTTTACTGGTACCATATGCCTGTGGTATTCTGTTTCCTGCAGTTGTCCAGACTCTTCAGTTCAACAAGGGTCAACTCCCACGGCACCTGCAGTTTGGGGGCATGATGAGCAGCGTATGCTGCCCCAGCACGACGCCTGAAAGAAGCAGGAGTTTCGTGTCCTTGTGTGTCTATGCGTGAAACATATGTTTGCATAATCGAATATTATATATATGTATATATGATACAGTAATATAGTACTTATATAATCTTATATACACATATAGGTCCCAAAGGAGTTGATGTTCCGTTTCTACATCAGACACCGAACACTTCAGCCCACGCCTTGGCAAAGGGGGCAGGCTTCCTCACGCGAACATCGCGGTTTCAATCCAAAACACCTACCAGTTCAACATAGAAACATGTTTGAATCCATCAATTGGTGGTTTCAACATGTTTCAATCCAAAATCAGGAACCATAGATCACAGATGATCACAGTTGAAAGATTTTGAAATCTTTGGTATGGAAATGTATGGAACATAGATCAAATGTGAAAATCCGTGGTTGCCACAAAGTCGGTATAAAACATATAGATCACAGTTGAGACATGTTGAAACCACCAATCAGTTGTGGAAAAAATGAGTGTTGATAAAATTCCACCCATGCCCAGCTGCTGATAAACTGCTCCCTACCCATCGTCATTATCATGACTATCACAACTGTTCTTGGCAAATTGGAACATAGTATCGCCAAGAAATGGCTATGTCTGAACATATGGTACCCGAAAAAAAGACCCCATAATCTATCATAATCTATCGTTTCACTATGTTTCACTGATTTCACATTGCCATCTTTCAGGGTATATACCGCCCCTTCCGGGGATCTGCCTCCTCGGTTGGGACTCCCGTGGGGTTCCCGGGCACGGGCACTTGGCGGCGCGTCCATGGCGGCTTGCCGCGAAGCATGCTGGGTTTTCCGGTGGCGTCCATGGGAAGGTCATTTGGGGATGATCTGGCAGGAATTCTCCGAACCATAGGAATCTATAGTAATCTACCATCATTTACCCGAACTACTTGCCATATCTTCTGATCACTATGATTCAAACGCCTTAAAACTGTGGCCTTTTGGAGATGGTTTCCTCCGAATCAGTGGTGAATGTGGCCAGTCCAATGGTCCTGAAACAAACTTGGCATCCTGCTGGATCTCTAGCCAGAAGAAATTATAGAACTTGGAATCTATTTAATTACATTTAATAACTATTTGTTGCCATGTTCATCCATTTTCTGGATCTGACATTGACAACTCACCGAAGCTGAGTTAACCAAAGTCGACAGTCAAAAGCTCAGCTGCGCATTGACTTACTGTTCATCTGTTCATGAAAACTAAAAAAATGGAACCTGTTCGCACCTGTTGATAAAGGCCCGGAACACGAGAACTGCGTCAAAGTAACATCTTTTTCAAAGCTCCACCTGAAAATTGAAGGGAACAGACCAGCCACATGGTAGAGGTTAAAGCTCATCGGAACCACAGACCCTTGTGGTGTGGAGGCCCCCTCTATGCATAGCAAATCGTTCTCGCCACCTCCAGGTGTTCTTTGGATCTCTGGGGCCCTGGGAGTTTGTGAAACATGTTCTGGGATCTCTGGGATTGTGTTGCAAATTACAAAGATTAATTTTGGCCTACCGAAAAATATCTGCAATCCGTACCCCTTGCAGCATTTCTTGTGTTGGAGGCATCGGAAGTTCAATGGGCAAAGCTATGTGAACACCACAGTGGTAGGCCAAAAAGTGCAGGACCGCCACACTCAAATACACCCCCCAGCCGTGAAGACATCAATAACAGGTTGGGCGGCCTAACTCGTGCCCAAATCTTCAAGGCAAACTCTGCTGCCGTAAATCTGGATCATCCCACATGATCCAATCTGAGCCCTGCCCTGAACAAAAAATCCTAAGGGCAGAAATAGATGTCAATCCCCACCGAAGGTATTGACCATGGAAGGTGGGACTCTTCGGCAGCTCAGCTGAGTTTCCGGGGCCACGACCTTATCAAGTTGCAAGATGCCCGTGGTGCAAACGCGGTCATTGAGCCACCTGTCGAGGTGGGCGCGATGCTGACAAATATAGGACAGTTAGTTGGGATCATCCCAGTCGGGATCAACCCCCCAAATAGGGTTGACTAAAAAAACAAGTTTGAATTCGAACCCACCAAAACAGTCATTGAGTTGTTAGGATTAGGATATACATATGATATCAGTTATTATCAGTTGAATGGATTGAAAGCGCCAGTTTCATGCGACGCAAATCTGGGTCCAACAGGAAACTTGTATACCTCCGATTCACATGCAAGAAACAAAAAACATGAACAATCCACAAAAATCCATCCATTCACCAAAGCCCACTCTCAAATGCAAATAGACGGCCGAGTCCCCAAAGAATAGTATCAGTATATGGCCAAAAAACTGGCTACAAAGTGTTAAGCAGCAAATGATGATATACAATGATATACAGATCAATAAACTCGAATAAACATCGTTTGTTTTTTTTGAGTTCCCAAATCGTATAGATATACTGTTGATATAGTGTTGACATGTTGATGAACGAACATGTTGGGTACAATATATAGTGTTGATTCACTGTTGGTGGACAGATATTGATATGTTACCTATTTAATATAATAACATTAATATATATATATACACCCTCTGGTAGTTTAACATAGCTATTGGGAAATTGCCATTTATAGTTGATTTACCTATTAAAAGTAAAGTGATTTTCCATAGCTGTGTTGATTTACCGGAGGGTATATACATAGCTATTGTGATGATGATCTCACCCGATATCCTCATGATATCACTGGGTGTGCCAAGCTCAATCTGGCGGCGAAGTTTGTCTTCGCCACCTTTTCCTCGGCCACCTGGCGAGATGTCGATCGCGGCGATCACTGGGTGGATTTTTGGGGGAAAACCTGGGAGAAATCGTGGCTGTTAAAGGGGTATACCATTCAAATGTGGGGAAACTATGGGAAACTGGCGCCTTCAACCAAGTCTAGGCAGTCTAGGAATATGGAATATGCCAATATGTCAATCAAGACCCAACATCGAAGCTCAAGAGATGTGAGTCTGTGTCGTCAATCATGAATCCATTCTTGACCAATCTTGGTTCATGTCTAATTTTGGAGATACAAAGCAACTATATAAACATTTTATTTACATCAGTTCGTTCAGTATTCAGCAAAAGTCAAAGGCTTTCCTGGATCGTAAAACAAAGCTATGCAGGTATATGCAGGTATGTACCGGATTTTTAGGTGAAACGCAAGGGTTCAGCCATCTCTCCACCCCAAACGGGGATGGGACACCAAAAGATGGACAATCCATTCTTCACAGCCCCTTTAACGATAACACCACTATGGATCAACGGATATAGTATTCCAATTCCACCGGGAGTGCCTCTTTCAACCTCATGATCATTTACCCTCTGGTAATTTAACATAGCTATTGAAAATGGTCATTTATAGTGGATTTACCCATTGAAAATGGTGATTTTCTATAGTTACGTTAGTTTACCAGAGGGTACTCAAACTCCCAGAAAAACTCCGGATATCATGAAATGTCTGGTGATTCTTAGCAGGTCTGAATGATGGAACAGATGGACTTCCAAGGAGGACGCGCCGGGTGGCGAAAAATCCCCATGATGGGCCACCCCAGACTTAGCGATGCTGACACTGGATTGGTTCAAGGGAACATCACCAGGAACCATGCTGTCCCCCATCAAATATAAGGCTTTACATGGCTTTCCTGTAACAAAACCCTCAACAAAAATACCAGGGCCATCCATGGCCCCCATTGGTTTGGCCACGCCACCCGTTGCACCTCCCTTGGATGGAGCTGGTAATGCTTGCCTTCGGCCACAGCTCAAGGTTTCTCGACACGGCCGGGTGAGTTTTGCTGCTATAGCGGTGCACAATTTCCGCAACTTTGTTAAAAAAAAGGGGCCTAGCGGACGTAGAATTTCAGAATGCTATTGGCATCCCTTCACTATGACAATGAGAAACTTAGAATACTATTTGCATCCTTACATTATGATCATTTTGATGCTATTATATACAAAATTATCATATATAATAGAAAAAAATAAAAATAGTTCAGGGCCAAGCCCATTGATTTAATTTTTGAGCACCATACAGGGATATATAATTATGTTATTATGATATTCAATGATATTTCTATCGGCTGCCGGGAACTACCTCTGTACCACCTGACCAAAGGACTGGGTCTTCCGGCGAAGTGGATGGTCCTCAGTCAAGAAAGGTGCAATGATGGGCGGATGGGATGTTTCCAACGAAATCGGACTGTGTCTTAATACCATAGGAAATACCATGGAAATACCATGGAAATAAGCAACGAAATTACAGGCGAATCAATGAAAATAAATTGGACAATTGGACAAGAAATCATGATAAACCAGTCAGTGGAATGGGTCATGATCATCCCCAAAAAACCTTTGAAAAAAGCAGCCGAACCACAACCCTTCCATTGTTGGCTTTGGTAGTGAGGCACCCCATAAGGTGACGGAAATACATTCCAACAAGCTAGTTCATAAGTGACAAGTCTTCACTTCTGCTAGAACCTCAAGAACCACTATCAAATACACAAATAGGCTCACAAATTTGACCATCTGTAGTCTTAAACTGCCTATGTTTTTGGGTCATCCTGGTGTAGTAAGATGAAAAAACTATGACCACCAACGGCCTGCCTTTAGAAACGTCAGCCCAATACCCAAGTGGTCACCAGCTTTTAGTCAATAAACCGGCACTGTTCCATAGCTATCTTGATTTACCGGAGGGTCTCATCTTTAAGTTGGCTTCATTTGGAGCCACTCGCCCATCGGTGGTTTACTCGCCATGGGGCTCTCGTGGATCCAAACAACTCCGACTTGGAGGCGCGGGTGCGCCATTCCAGGTGGATTTATGGTATGGCAAAGTGCATTGCAGTCATTAAAAAAATCGAACAAACTGAAACAGTTAGAAACTGCAACAATAAATGCGTTGGAAACACCTAGGCAAACATGAGTTGTCAAACCCTAATGATATATATCTCTCTCTACTTCCTCATAATTAAGTAGTCATTGGCACAATTGTCATAAATATAC
This sequence comes from Cladocopium goreaui, assembly GCA_947184155.2. Classification (NCBI taxonomy): domain Eukaryota; class Dinophyceae; order Suessiales; family Symbiodiniaceae; genus Cladocopium; species Cladocopium goreaui. The sequence goes on along the minus strand of CAMXCT020006787.1, from coordinate 276,016 downwards.
GGCTTAACCATAGTTATACAATAGTTATAATTACCATAGTTTTACCATAGCTAAACCATAGTTTACACAATAGTTTATACCCATACTATAACCATATGATACCCATATTTTACCCCTAGATAGTTATTATGTACATATAATTATACATAAATATGAATATATAAGTGTATAAAAGTATATATAAGTTATATGGCCATATGGGTATGGGTCAATACCTATTAATACAATTTTTAGGGGAATGAACATCCATTTACCAGCTATTTTGAGGTTCACCAGGAGTACAAAGTTTTGACACACTGCCATATCAACATTATCCTCATATTGTACCTTAATATCACACGATTGTAACCAGCACCGCTGGGAAGCCCCAGCTCGCAGAACCGCCATCGTGTGTGATCTTCCTGGCCGGCTTTCACCATGAATCCATGGTGATTTCATGGGATTCGAACCATGAAAAATGCTGATGTCATGGGAAATTCACCCACAAACATAGTGGTTTGAGGCGATTTAAGATGATTTAAGCCTCAACATGTGTGATTTAACAGTCACAAATAGTGATCGAACATGATCTAATCATCAACGAATCGGGGTTAACCAACCATAAATGGAGAATCTCACCAACCAAACTCGGCAACACACAGTAACCATCAAGAATGTGGTGAACACAAAAGCATCAACCATCCCCAATTCTACCCAAAAAAAAGATGGGATTTCAACCATCCAAAATTGAAGGTTGATGGCATTTTGGGTTTACCACATGTTTCGCCGATAGTAGCAACATGTCGGAACATGTTAGAGTGCCAAAAAGTACAACACACTGAGGATGAAAGCAATAATGATATAGAATGATATAGATTATATGGTTAGAATGATATACCTGGTTTACATCTTGAGGTTTCATTCGTTTCTTTTCCATCACCATCAGTTGAAAACAACTGGATTCCTGGCTCCATCGGTGCAACTGAGGCTCTTGATCCCTGCCAACACATAGGCAGTCGGATCACGCACTGTGGATGCATGTTCCTGGCAGGATCTGTGTTGAAAGCCGTGGTTTTTGGGGATACGCCCATTTTAGGAAACCTCCATCAACGGAGAATTTAATATATAGAATTATAATGAATTATATGGCACCCCATCCTGGCACATCTTCCATCGCGGGTCAGTCTCGCCTCCAAATTGTTCAAGACCTCTAAGGATTGGTAGTACCTGAAGCCAATTGAAGCCAGCTGCTTGGGTTATTTGGGTTGAAAAAACGGGACAACAACTGGTGCATCCAGAATCTGATTCTGCCATTTTGATCCACGTTTGATCCATTTTGGATCCATTTTGCATGTCGATTCAGCTACTCCGGGGGACACCCGAGGTTCCGGAAAGAGGAAGCCAAGCGATCCTGGCAGCGTTTTTCTGAAGTGGATGGAATATATGGATGGGGAAATCCATATGGAAAAAGGAACTTCCATATGCAAACCCATGGTATTTTATATTAGGAGTATGGATGGAGTATGGAAATCCTGGAAATCCATGATAATATAGTGGATCTGGCATTTTTCATCATTGGAGTATGTCCAAATATGTGACACATATATTACATATCCAGGAAGGACTAGACTTTTAATCATCCAAATAAATGAAGATAATTTAAGTATAGTATATACTGGTACCAAAATTGGTGTGGTTTCAGCCGATTCCCAATCGGTTTTTAATGGAAACTCGATAGGAAACAATGGTTTTTACCATCAAATTGATGTGTTTCCTGCACCCATTGGGCACCCATCATCCAATGCTGAGAATCACCAAGCAGCAAGTTTGAAGCATCGACGGGCAAACATAATCTAAGGGCGAGGATAAGTTGGCGTGGCCATTTAACCTGAGCCAAATGGGCAGATCGGAAGAATTGGGAAGGCCCATACCAACCTGTCGCATTGGGAAATTATCCAGTTGCAAAATGGAAGGGCGGATATGAACTTGATCATGGATTATGTTTGATATGTACATAAAATCATATATGTACTATGTACAGTACATATTATTACATATGAGCCACGTTCTAAACCCGTGTGTTCATGTTAAGCAAGGGACCCCTTGTAAGGGTATGGCGTAAGCAAAACTGTGGTGCGCGTAAGCCAGCGTAAGCAAGACGTAAGCAATGGCGTAAGCATTTCCTTATTTGGTGCCAGTATGTAGGACATTTAGAACATGGCTCATATTACATGCCATGCGCATAATGTAGTCAGGACATATTACATGTCAGCAATTTCCAGCCCCCAGTGAGCACGTGCAGTTCGACTCAGTGGGCTTCCCAACCAGTGGACACGCTTGGCGATCTTGTCATCTTCCGTCTCGGGCGATGACAAATCCGCTGGGGTTTTCGGTTTTCGTAGTGTAAATGGTGGGAGCTTCAAGAAATCAAAGCCTTCCAAATGGTGGAGGTATACTGAGGTATACCCAGCCAGCGGGTGGTTCCAAGTTCCTCTCAGAGTTCCTTTTTTTGGAAGGCTGAGGTCCCAACAGAAATGCAAACGTCAACCAAACGCAGGATGGGACACTTTCAAGGGCTACCAAGGCCGGTATGAAACCAAGCATGCGCCAAAATTTCAATGCAACAAATTGACACCTCGGGGTTTAAAAAAAATCGACCCCAATGGTCGGTGGTTACCATCATTGGTTCCATCACCCTTCCCATTGGCCAAGTTTGGTCCCCTGAGGCCCCAAAATTTGACCACAGCCAAATAGCAACATGTGATCTTCGCATACCGATGTTTGATGTGTCAATCATGTTCAATCCCAGTTGTTTGTTGATTAAATTCACATTTTTGTATTGTTTTGAGGGTTCAATCATGTTCAATCCTCGTTTATGTTTGTAAAACCAGCATTCAGTCCTCATTTTTTGTAACATGGCTATTGAAAATGGTCCATTTATAGTTGATTTACCTACTCTCTCTCTCTCTACCTCCATCGCCACTTTGATTTACCTACTAAAAGTGGCGATGTTCCGTAGTTTTCTAGAGGGAAAAATAAAAACCAATCCCACAAACATCGCCCGACAACCCACAAACATCGCCCTTCAACCGAGATTTCCGGGCACTGGCTGGTGGCGGCCGTGGCGGAGGCCGTCGCACTGAGGATGAAGACGTGGGCCTGGAGGCATCTTCACTCCCAAAAATGGAAAGTGCTCATGAAAAAATGAAGGTAGCCTCTGGCAATTTAAGATAGCTATATATGCATGTCTGTAAATAATATATATATATACATATAGGGATCGAGAGAGAAAGAGATAATTATATAGAGATATATGGAACATCATTATGTTTGATAGGTCATCTTCTTTGTATATGATCCATTGTAATATGTTATGTGGAATGTTTGGTTTCGTGTCAGGGAACGGGATTTTTCACCGTTTCCATTTCTGGTTGGTCGTTTTCAACCCAACTTACAAATATCAGTCAGTAAGATTCAGTAAGGATTATCATCCTATAGTTACCATGGTTTATAAACAAACTTATAACTGGGGGGGCACCACCTTGTATGGGCTTATCAAAATACGAAAACGGAGAACATGCGTTGACCATCCAACTTTGGGTTTTCAACGGGACCCAAAGTTGCCACCCCTTGAATAAACATCTGCCGAGGGACGGAGGGGGCTCTGGCACCTGGAAAGCGGCTGGAAAACCTGGTGGTAAATCCGACTAATTAGTATATGTTGATTATGATAGTATATTCATAGTATATTAATAGTATATCTATGTATGTGTCTGTCTTGAAATTGTCTGTCTGAGTCTCTCTCTCTCTCTATGTTGTCCGGATGTATGTGATGTGATGTGACATAACATAACATTGTGTCGTGAAATGGTATGGTAAGCTAAGGGCCTGTGATGTACACTTCTTTCCTAGTGGAGGTGGCCTATGTGTTGGTCGGTTCCACCTAAAGCGTGCAGAATATGCACATATGTCTACATACATATAAATATGTGTATATATAATTATATATATATTACAATTATATATCATCTATGAATAATCATGTAGTGGGAGACGATGGCGCAGAAGTCACGTTTCCCATGGCTGTTTTTTTTTTTGGGTCAACCAAATGAGTTTGATCTAGGTGTTGTCCATGACTCATATCTGGGATCTAAGGAAAGGTCTGAATTCTGAGATCTTTGTTAATTTCTTCTCGTCTCTGCCCATATGGAAATGGGGTTCAAGTTTTTTTCACGCACTGGTGACCACAAGTACAGGTCGACTGGGGAATTGTTTCGAGACTCCCAAAATGGATATATATGATGCATATCTTTCAGGACCTTTCAGGTTTGTCCCTTGTTCCCTTGTTACCGCTCAATTCTTCGCGGCACGCAAAGATCTTTGGGTCAAACTTGGGTGCGTGATTTCAGCCCTAGAAAAAATCCAAAATCATAGTGCCTCTTGTGGAACCATCATCGCAATCTAGGATGAAAAAGAACAAAACCCGAAATACCCAAAACCATAAACTAGGGGATGCTTTGTGACCAATCTGCGAATTTGCCACGAAAGCTGCAGACCTCTGCCAGATTGGATTCTCATTTCATCATGAATTTCTCACTTTCTCTCAAATCCATGAAGCATCATTTTTGATGATTTATCCACATTCTTGCTGGATGAACATGGCTGCAAGTTCCATCCCTGGCGCTCCCATTTTTCTGCGGCCGGTTCGCGGCCCCCGACCTCCCAGCGGTCCCCCTTGCGTCCACCCTTGCCATGGTCGCCCTCAATGACACGCTGAGCCTCGTCAGGGGTTCCATGGGGTTCCCATCTTCACCGGTTTCACGCCGGTGAATCACCAGGGTTTCAACCTGTTTTTTAACCATCAAATGTACACAATTTTTTGTGTTGGATTTGACCATCCAATGAATCCAAATCCGACCCGTCAGTTTGGTCATCTGCCAGCGAGAGGGGGAACCTGGTTGGCGGTTTCAACATGTTACCCCTCTGAAGAATATGAAATTCAGTTGGGATCATCCCTGCCGAACATTCAAAATATGTTTGACACCAAAGACCAGGAGTAACATCAGGAGATGTCTGCGTTCTTACGGCCGATGGTCCGGACACGTCCGAAGCTGTTTGCAACTCGAGGATCATCTCAGATTCGGCGGAAAACCCAGGTCTCCACACTGCTTTGATGACATAACCGTTCGGGTCCCTAACCTGCAAGGTCTGGGTATGACATGCCACAGCTGACCCATTGCATACCCAAATACCCAAGTGGTGCCCCAAGGATAAAGGAAACAACCATAAACAACCAGTTTTTTCTGCAATGTCACCTGATGTCACCCATTCATGGCTAACCTTGGCTGTGCTGCGAGCAAAAAACAAACTGTTAGCAGTGTTAGCATGATCTATCTATCGATCCATCAGTATCCATCAGTTAAACTATCTAATATAATTTAATCTATATAATATACAACATTGGTATCTTCCATGTATGGCCAAAGAATCAGTCCATGAACCTATCATTCACCATGGCCAACTTCTCATGCCACATCCCAGGTTGACCTCTTTGGCGCTCTCCTCTAGTCGCCTTGCGGTATAAACCGTTTACCCGGTATGGTAATCCAACATGGCCATGGAAAAAAAGGATGAACATTGCCAAGTGGCTTTTTTGTGGCTCATAAGTATCATAGATGTTCTTATAAGCTGACTTTTCATAAGCCATAAATATCATGTTTGTTGTGGTTCAGACATCGTGGCTTTTCTGAAAGCTGACCCTTCAGAAGTTTTACGGAGCTTCAACTTGCCGCCTGGAAGGATCATCCTGGTGGAAGCTATAGCAAACGTCAGCCCCATAAATAACAAGGTAAGTCAGCCCCATAAATATACATACATATATATATATATGTGTAAATACAGTTATATGTATATGTATATATATATATATACATATGGGTATACATATATAATAGGCACACACATATATATATATATATATGTATATATAAAGAACATATTATATATGGCCCATTGGCCCTGGCTCAAAAAAAGGTATGGATCGTTCCGCGGTGATCCATGCGCATGGATCGGTCTGGAGCACCTTGGTTTGTGGAGTATGGATCACCTCTAGGTTTTAACCTTCTATCCGGACCTGAAATTCTGAATCACAGCCATATACACGTATAGGTTTTAAATAGATCAAGTTCTATACATAATATATAATATATCCATAAATCTTGGAGCTGGCCCTAACAGCGACCACCAGAACTATAAGTTTCCTCTCAATGGCAGCATTGCCAAATATTGGTGGGCGGAGGCTATGTCTAACACAAATCCCTGAAAATCCAGGAGCATCCATGAAAACCGAATAGATTCCCATGCAAATAAATTTGATGTTCCATAAAATGTCCCTTCACCCCAAAAAAGACAAAAACACACAAGACAGCCTGGCCACTGTCCCGCTCACTTCGCCTTAGGATCTCCCCTGCATCCGCGGTCTCGATGCTCAGCAGGCTCTGAGACACCTGGTGGAGCTGCATCAAGTGGTATATTGGAAAGAAGTGCTTCAACGAAACTGAAATGGTTGGCATATGTTGGCATTCTTGTTCGGAAAAAACATCAGACACTTCATGACAATTCCTATCATGTTGGGAACCCCTTAATCACTCCTTGGCTTCCCATTTTGGGGAGATGCTCCTCGGAACCGCTCACTCCACACACCACCAGCTAGTAGCATACCGGCAAAATGACATTTTTTAATGGGGATCACAATCAAGTTTGTAAACTGATCAACCCATACCTGGTTGGTGGTTTTAACTCCTCTGAAAAATATTAGTCAATGGGAAGGATTATCCCATATATTATGGAAAATAAAAAATGTTCCAAACCACCAACCAGATACGCGTTTATCTAAACAAAACTGGGCCATTTTGGGGGGATTGCTGTTGGAATATATAGTAGTCATACAAATTTGCTATGCGTGGTGAGAGAAAATAATAATAAAACCCACAATGTGGTTTTGTGATTTTGAGGATTGAACAATGAACCCTATAGAATGTTAAAAGCAAACCAATTGGGATTGAAAAGGTGGTCCATGGCAATCAAATCAGCCAAGATGGCAGCTTTTTAGGGACCCCACATTCGGATATAATTGGCCGAACTGTGTTATCAGCTGAACATATTCTAAGTGGTTTTATAAATATCACTGTATAAGTTTATAGGTGTTTATTGAGATTATCTTGAACATAATTTCACTGAAAGCGCTCCCGAACTGACTTGAATTTATAGGGCTCAAGTACAGTATATTTAAAATCATGCGCGTGTTCAAAGCTTTGCGATCTTCGATGATATTCGATGCACACATGTCATTCTTGCGTCAACGTTGGTGGCACGTCCATCTTTTCAAGCCATCTGTTCAACATCCCATCACTTCAAGCAATGGCTTGCTGGTGCTTTGGGTATGTTTGGGTCAGGTATTACATGGTATTACTGCATTGCCTTCTAGCAATCAAACACGGCCAGAAAATCCTCTTAAAATATGGATGATTTCCGAGCCATCACCGGAGATCTCCCAGGTCGCCTTGTCATAGTCCAACAAGGCGTTCAGCGGAACCTGGCCGCTGCGCTTGGCGATTTGGGGGATGGTTTATTTGTGCCAGGGTGCCACATAAAAGGCTAATTTATCATTTACATAATTGGGATTTCCAGTGGGCAAAAGTTATATCATACAATCACACTAATATAATATCATCTATAAATTAATAGGGCTACAATGGGCTACAAAGCAACTTGTTAATTACCAGCGGGGGGCTATATTGTGGGGATGCATCCAAGTAAGAAAATGGCTAATGGCTAATGACCCGAATTCCTAGAACACTTCCCGGTTCTACAAACGTGCGGAGTGACAAGTGATTGTTGCTCCCCGGCTCAAAAAGCCAGTCCGATATGTCCAAACAATTGGGACCAACATCATCCTTGGGGAACTCATTTCTCAGGATAAAATCACAGGCATCCGCTGTTTGCTTTCCGTCTTTTCACGGGCTTGAATCCAAACGAGGCAAACTTCTGTGATCTTCTGTGAAACTCGGATTGGGTGATCCTAACTGGCGAGACAGCAAAGGCCTTCTATAAAAAACAATGTGTTTGGTGAAGCTGCCCCATGACCAGAGGCATAGGACATCCTTTGGTCAACCGCAACGGGTTGACCCCGGTATTTTCCAACATGTCAAGTGATTGCCATGCAACAACTTTGGTTATTTTTTCTGGTTGGTGGTTGACCTACCCCTCTAAAAAATATGAAAGTCAATTGGGATTATTATTCCCAACATATGGAAAGATAAAAAATGTTCCAAACCACCAACCAGTTTACATGTGTTTTGCATTTCTGAGGAAGTTTCTTCCTGGAAAGCACCACGGAAGGTGCCATTTTTTTCATCTTCTCCTCCGAATGGAAGAGTCAACAGATTCCGCTCTCATCTGGTCCTTGGAGAGGGGAAAAACATGTCAAACCACCAGCCAGCCTTTACCTACCACCGTAGATCCCCCTACAATGCTCCAGTTATGTCAACAAAATAAAGTACCATATGAAGCAGATCGGATATGTATACTGGGTGCTTTCTGAAAGACCTTCAGCTCCTTACAATTTATCAATGGGGATCACCAGCCCAAATAATTGGAAGTGAATGAAATGAACACGATTGAAACCAGGATCTGAACTGACTCTCTCTCTCTCTCGAGAATATGTTGATAAGAAAACACACGGAAAAAAATGAAAAACGTAGCATTTGGGGATTGGGATTTCTTAGGTCATGTGAATCAAACGATCGTCATCACATACTATACACACTACTTGCTAACTTGGACAAGTGTCAGGTCCAACCTGTTGTTACCGAGGCCATGACTTACCAATGGTATTTCTCGGGTTTTGCCATGCAAAGCAGCATCAAACCCTATCAAAACAATAATTGAATATAATTATAATAACCATTATATTTTCCAGAAGTGGGTTCTGCCAAAGCCGTTGGTCGCCTTTACAAGGCCTTTCACAATCTTTTCGCTGTCTTTTCACGCGGTCTTCACAGTGGTTCGAAGGACTTTCCACGCACCGTGCTGTTTCAGCCACTGGCACAGTGAACATTTTCCAGTACCAAGGGCATGAATATATTGAATAAACCCAGTAAATCAAGGATGCTTCCACAAAGATTACAGAAGTTTGGTCGTCAATTACGAAAAATATAAAAGAACCTATATGTTTAATGCATGAATGTTTACTCATTTACAACTGATCAATGATATCAAACACAAAAGCCACAAATATGAAAGATTTGTCATTATAAGATTGGACAGAACAATTGCTGTTTTCACCAACCATCAACGACCCATTCCCGGCATAGAAAAAAACGCCGTGGCGCATAGAGTTCTGCGGCAGTTCTAGCAGGAGCAGCCTTGGCGACTGCTGGTATGGTACCCATCTGCTCCATGGTGCTCAAATATGAAGAGTTTTACCCACAGTAGTAGGGATACTCCACAATTCAGCAAGGGGTACCGTAAAATGAATCATTGGGATGGGATGGGATGGGTATCTCGGGGGTTCTCACTGGCTGCCAGGAGAATCCGCAGATTTTCCAATGGATCATGAAACCCATATGCTCCACGTAACAAGTATGTTCACCTACGTTTGCGTCGTGTTTTTGAGATAAGAAGGGCATGCTGGTACACACACACACAGATATATATATATATATATATTGCGTGACAGTGTATATATATATATATGCATATCATACCCATTCATATGCCACGAATGAAGCACTTGAACATTTTGAAAGAATAACCATCCAGCATGGAGCCATGAATGTTTGGTGATCTTTATATATATCTTTACTTAGTTCCTGTATCCATATTCCAAAACCATGGTGGCTTTTCTCCAAGTCGCAGGGATGGCTTCATCGTCCGCCTGGAACTCGGTTTTTTCAAGGCCCTGCCCCAAAGTTATGATCTTAACTACTGGAGTTGGTGAAATTTAAAAATCCAATGGTTGTAAAATAAACTTCGCCAATACTGGAGTTTATGATTTTACAACTCCATGGTGAAGTTTAAAACTCCATGACTATCTGATATGGTCTGATCATGTCTGATCACCAAAAGATGTCCCCAATGTGTCGGCTTTTCACATGCAATTTTGATCTTCCAGTGGAAGCCACGGTGATCGGATCGCCTTTTTCTCCTCGACCTCTTCAGCTCCTGCGAAGCTGCAATAAATCACCGCCTTACAGCTTCACCCGCACGTCGGGGCAGCCAAAATTTGGTTGGATTGGAATTTCAGGGAGCATTTGCGGGAAACCCTATGAAAAACCCATATTTAATTCAATGGATTGGTTTAAGGGAAAATCTACAGGAAACCATAGATTTTCCCATTAAATATGGGGCTTTCCTGTAAATTTTCCCATCATCCAATTCTATGATTAATGGAATATGTTATGGTCTCCTCTATTTTTTGTCTCTTATACATCAGTGGACCCTCATCGGTGGACTCCTGGCAATCCCTTACTCTTTGTTGGATGAGTGGTTTCAACTCCACAAAAATCATCAGGGGGAATAACAATACCCAAGTGGAATTGAACATCAAACACATACTTGAAACCAGCAACCAATACCAAGCAGGTAATTTCATGCATTCGCGCTGTAGCCGTATACCATCTTCACAAACTTTGGGCGGCAAATCTCTTTTGCTATTGTGACAGGTTAGTTCCCATTGGCGCATGACGTCCGGCTTCAGCGGGTCTGCCTACACGCTTGGGAGTATACATGCTGCTTTTTCATCAGTCCAAAATAGTCCAACTTGTCAGAAACCCATCTCCCTGACCTCACATTGCCTTTGCCATGCTCAAGCCCTACAACACCAAACTTTGCAGAGAAAAGCATGCGCGGGTAACATGTATACAGATAATAATATATAACAATAATGAATCATAATAATAATAATAATAATAAAATAATAAAAATAAAATCATAATTATATTTCATATGTATATATATATATATATTCAAATAATAATGATTTAACATAATTTAATAATACATATTATGTATACAGTATACAGTATATACAGTCTATATTGTAATAGAATCAACCACGAAAGCACCATACCACGCGGAACCATGAGTCACACAAAACAGCCAAGGCTCTGCCAGAATTGCGAAGAGTCCGGCCACAATGACCAACCTCAGAATCGCATGATCACCGACCCATAGAGCCATTGTCCAATATGTCAATGTCCAATGTCGAACATGCAGTGATGCTGCCTCCTAATCCCTTCCCCCATTCATATCAAATACTCCCCAAAAACCAAACCCAGGTGAAACTTATCACTTCAGTGTTACTCCATGTTACTCCGAGTGGCTCGCGAAGCCACCACCCATGAGTGTCCCAGAAGCGTCCCTGCGCCTGAGATTGTCGCAAAGCTTTAGTCGTCCAACGACGGGCAATGATATTCCGTGGCTCAAATCGGGTCAGAATACATTATAAATTATAATATAAATATAATATAGTCATATTCTTATATAATTATTGATATTATTGCATATTATTGTGATATGAAGTCGGGGTTTAGATCTGAACATATCTGAATGATCCATTTAAAACCGACAAGGACCTGAACAACAAAAGTCAGGGTATGACCTAAGCTACCTAGCAGGAGTGTAGATCAAGAAATCTCTAAGGCATGACTCAAGTGACAAAACCCAAGAATAAAAGTCTTAGATTTGGATGTAGGTTGGGTCTGGGCGGTCAGTTAGTGGATGAACCGGGCCACTGCTTCTTCCATCGGCCAGCAGGGTTGGAAGCAACGGCACGCACCAGGAAGGGGAGGCTACCGGCTACAGTCGGGGATGAGGCTTTTCATCCTAGGCATTCCAGAGCGCCTCGGCTTTTGTGGAACAGGATAATGACATCGACAACTTCCAGAGACACACTTTTTGGCCAACGGGTTGACTGGCAAGTTGACTGATTTCTATTTTCGGACTGAACGAGTCTGTTTTCAATCACAGTTCTGTGTAATTTTGAAATGTGTTGTTTGGAAAAAAGATATTTGAACATCTTTTAGGACCTGGGTGCTATTGTTGTCGCTCCCTTTTCCCGCGACTGCGATGATAAAAACCGATGCGGCTCTTCACTGGATCCAGCTCAGCTGCAGCCACACATGAAGACAAAGGTTTGGAAGTTTTGAACTGAAAAAAATCAATGGCCATAAGATGGTTGTTAAATAGATATGAAATGGTTCTACCATGTTATACCCATATGTGACTGTGTTCATAAATATCCATGAAAATATGATTGAATTTCTGAACATACACAGCATGGAACATAAAGAGGAGGATTCATATGATATGTTTAAACGCAAACAAACACATACATATTTTTATATATATTCATATATATATATATAGATTGAGGCTCAAAATGACTGCCCCCAATTTCCGGATGGTTATATACTCTGCGGAACACTGACGTAGAGGCGGTGTTCACCCATCATGAATGTAGATCATCCCAGGGTTTCCCCATGGGGTTTTCCACATCTTTCAAGGTCTACAGGAGGGTGCCCATGATGTTTTTCCTGGGTGCCCATTGGCGCTGCCTCTTTGTTCAGCCAAACAATGTGCGCCTCGATTGGTCCCATGAGTTGAACCCGAAGGAAGCCATCCAAATTGGTGCAGGAGTCAACGCTCTGAAATTCGGATCAATCATGAAATACCCTCTGGTTATGTCAAAATAGCTATTGAAAATGGCCCAGTCGAAATAGTGGATTTTCCCAGTAAAAACGGTGGATCTTTCCATAGCTATGTAAACGTTTACCAGAGGGTAACATGATATGGGCATGGGTGGTTCTTAAAATGGATTCCCATATCGCCATAGCTTTCCAAGCGGCTCGCAACTGCTTGTCCAAAGGCTCATTCCTGTAGTCCTGGAACGGCGACACGACTGGATCCACTGAAGATTTACCGGTTTTAGGCTGTAAAGGTTTACTGGTTGGTGGTTTTAACCAATGGTAAAATCCATGTAAAATCCCATCAACACCAACTGGTTGGTGGTTTTAATCATCTTGAAATATATTAGTCAATGAGAAGGATTATCCCATATATTGTGGAAAAAAATGTTTGAAACCACCAACCAGTTTACCATCAAATCAACAGGTCTCCTGCAAGACTTGGGGCTCAACAGTTGGCTTTTATGGATATGATATGATATGATTACGATTTGGCTGCTGGGAATGAAATTTGATATTGGAGCCAATGCTTAAAATCTACTGATGCTGAGGGTGACATTGAATCGGGTCGCGGATACCCAAAGACATCATTTGCCAATCATGGCAACTGAACGTCACCAATAAATATGGTAAATCAACGAGAAACCGCATGGTGGTGGTTTTTTCACCCCAAGAAATTGGCTTGGGACTAGTGATCAGAAAGTACCCACTGGTTGGTTCCAACCCCCCTTTTTCAATGACGATCAGTGAGTTGTGAACACGTTCCTTCAAGATTCGGATAGCGCAAGATTGACGTGTTCCGCAGCACCTTGTGTTCCTAACTTTAGATCTGGTTTGCGGCTTCAACATGTTTCAACCAATCACATAGGAAGGGCAACTGGAATTATCATCCAAGAGAGGATGCAACACAAATGCAACCACCACCTCTGAACTCTGCATAGTTTTGAGATCTTGGCTGCCCTTTTAAGGCTGGGGTAACCGGGGGCCATCATTTTCCACAATTTTCCAGAGATCCCATGGATTCCGATCAGGCCAGGGCAGGCCCAATTTCAACCGATCAATTGGGAGGTTGTTTTAGAAATGTTGATGTTGATGGTAATGGGTAAGAAATTGCCAAATAGTAATGCATACTTTACATCATGTTGACTAACATCAGAACAATACTGAGCATAACAAACATAATTAATTGGTGAACATGTTGATAATAATCATAGCTGTGATCTTCATCATGAACAACATAATGATAAAAACACAATAATGACCGTAATTAATGTTACCAATACAATAACACTCATCATATACAGTGTATATACATGTATATACTGTGTATATATATATGTATGTGATTACGTATATATGTGCTAATACAGATCTCGTAACAAGAAGGATGGCTGATCCTTCCCAAAGCCCCCCGCTGCCCCTCGTCCTGTTTCTTGGGGCCTGTCTTGGGTTCAGGTGCCACACCTTCCTCACGGAGGCCTCAGTGAAAACCAAAAGACCCAGTCATCTGACGACGTTCTAATGTTCTAATGATTCATGATATTTATAGATAATTATTGTCAAATTGTAAGAAGTTATGCGAAAATTTAAACACAATCACAAAACATACACTAACTATATATCATCGGATTTCTTTATTTTACAGCAGACCCTGGTCAAATCGTCCCTTCGTCCGACTCTGGGATGCAACCATCATCAAAGCAGTCAATCCAAACTTAAACCGCCCAATGTGAGCGATACATTTACAGTAGAATATCATGTCTGACACAAACATCATCAAATATCCATATACAATATGAATGACTTTGCACAGAGCGCAAGGGATTCTCAAGCCCCAACATGCCTGGCTATGAGGGCGCCTCTAACAACGAAAGCGCACGGCCTACGTCTTTGGATGGGGCATTTTTGTTGACTCGGCCGACATCTGAGACCTCTTTCTTCAGCTTTTTGTGCAGAAATCGTATCCATGTCTCTTCACAGTTTACCATCCATATCGTCTATATCATCTATTTGAATCTATTTGAGACCCAACGACCCTACAACATGCCATGACAACTGCGCATTGCTCCGGCTTGGCTTACTGGGCCCCGCGCGTCGCGCCGCACTGGTGATGTAGCCGTTGGGATTGCGCACCTGGTTTGTTAACGGCCTGAGTCTATAGCTATTGGGGATGACTGGGGATGATGTTGAGAAGGCTTCAATATCACCTCGAAATTGCCAAATGTGATCAACACTCCTAGAAAATGATAAGGCTTCAAGGATGGTCTATCATGGTCTATACTCTATACATGTCTATACTAACCATTTCTTGTAAATTTGGGAATGTTTGTGGCGTTCGGTTTGCCACATCATGAGACCGCGAAGCCAGGTTTTGTGGGCCAGAGGACAACTCCACATGGTGACAAAAAACGGATTCCATACTTCTGGATTCAGTGGGGCCCAGTATGGTCCAGTGAGGCCTGGCCAGTTCAATATATAGATATAGTTATAGATAGAGATATATATAAAACACTGGTTCAATACTGTTTTTAAAAAATTAGGGTTCACGAAATTCCTTAGGTTCAATACTGTTTTTAAAATCTCTGTCTATGACCAGTGGCATGCGCTTAAATGCCTCAGAGCGCCATTGCGCGAAACCCGCCCTGCCGACGCCCCCCCAAAATCGGATCACCTCGGAAGCGTTTTCTTCCAAGGTCTTCAGGATCTTCATCACCTGTCAGCTGTATCTCCACAAGACGAGCTGGAAAACATGGGAAAACTGAAGAAACTATGGAAAACTGGAGGCATTCCATTCATCGCATTGTTATTTTTTTGAGATTTCCATAGATTTCCCATGTCCGATCAAAACCTGGAGCCAAGAAAGTCCACTGATGCGTAAAGATTTTCTATGTCAACAGTGCCATCTTTGAGGTGTGCCACCATTTTTTTGTTATTGTGTTGCATGGAGTCATTGACAGCTCCAGCCTCCGCAATGGGCCCGGATTCCAGCAGCAGCTCTCCTACCTACTCAGGTTGCAGATTCTGCCAGCTATGTGGCTTGGAAAAGAACCTTCCGTTTCGATTCTAGGATACAGGACCTATAGGATGATATAGGCATATATTGGCTACATTTATAGTAGGACGTATTAGATCGTATTAGAATATCAGATATAGATTAGACAATATTGATATTACCCGTGAGGCCGGGGTAATTCTCATTTACGCAGCTTGAAATTTCCAATCATGTCAGCGTCCAAGATTTTGAGGAGTCAACATGATACAGCTCAATAAAAGTTAATGCTTAAAGCAATGTTTATCAATGCTATTCATTGACGTACAGATCAACAACTACTAATTTTTGATTTGCATAGTTACCAGCCATGTTCAACAACATTTACTACTTTTAGACTTCAATCTAAGATCGCAAACAGTGTTGTCTTAACTATATACTCAAAATCTTGGCCTATTTCAGGCTTCCAGCTTTGATCTCCGCCTTGTCATAGCTTAGCTGATCGTTCAGGTCTGAGCGCGATCCGTTCGCTCAACAGGACACTAATCCGATGTCCCAGGCTGATTGCCAATAGGAAAAGCAAAACAATATGACACTTGAACTATAATAGAAACAAATAGCGCATGCTATTTAAGAGAAATGGATACCTAGATAACCATGGAATCCTCTTTTTGGAATCATTTTTTCGCCAACAGGAGGCTTTTTTCGGAAACCAAGGCCTTGCCGTAGCGAAATGGCCAACAGTTTGGGTATTGGCTCTTGAAGAAAATGGTGCCTCCTAGTTATGATTCTGGTTTGACTCAATTATTATCTGGTTGGTGGTTGACCTACCCCTCTGAAAAATATGAGTTCGTCAGTTGGGATGATATTTCCCAATATGGGAAAAAATGTTCCAAACCACAAACCAGTTATGGTTATCATCACCAGTAGCCCAACAGTTAGCTTGATTAGCTTGATTAGCCTAGTTCTAAATGCCAACATAGCTACATGGGCACCACCTTGTACGGCCACACGATGAGTTTCCAACTTGCTTTGTCGTTGAGCCAGGAGATTCTCTTTTTCACCTTCGCAGAGATTCTCTGTGAGTCCCGGCAATAAAGGTCAGTGATGATTTCATTGGCTATGGAACTATTGGCAGGTTCTACACTCGTTGCAATTGTATACACAATTGTTCCATATATCTTTTGCATCCTTTCTGCGGAAATAGTTGCTGGTCGCGTCGCTGTTTTTAGTATGGTTGGATATCTGGATAATAAAACATTGGCCATGAAACACATCTGGCTGAGTTGCTGAACTATAAGAATGCATGAAACTCAAAAGTTGGGCAAAATAAAAAATAATGCTAAAATAACTATTACTAATAACACATGAATATATAGCATGAATTAGATAGCCCAATCCTAACATCTACTCTCTCCCTCTCTTTCTCTATATATCTATATATATATATAAGTATCATAACTACATTCTTTTCAGTGACGTCCCACCAAATGAGCTCGTCATAGTTCACTCCATTTCAGTGGCAACCCTCTCGGCCCCGGCAATCGGATTGGCCCTTTGCCGTTCCCCACCTTTTCGACCATGGCTGGATCAAAGGTCCTCTTCTCCTGTCAGTGGGGATCCTGCTCCAGAACTTGGATACCCTCTGGTAATGACTAACATAGCTATTGAGAATGGCCCATTTATAGTGGATTTACCCATTAAAAATTGTGATTTTCCATAGTTATGTTAGTTTACCAGATGGTATCCCCTATTTGGCCTTGGAGAAATAAGATGAAATAAGCCCTGGCTGCACCTTCAAATGGGTCTTGATCACGCCCTTTCCACGTCGATCCTGCGACGGATCGGAAAGATCCCACGTGTGCTGGGTCTGGCGAGCCAGAATGCACTCATGGAATCTCATGGAATCTCATGGGTGCACTCTTTTGAAGATGTTTATGTAGTATTTGAATGTTGAAGCATCCAATGTTTGGAGGGCTTTGATTTTGAATCGAATCCATCAATTTCATTCATTTTCCATATTGACTTGCCATGGCACCGCGGCAAAACTGAGGCTAATGCATAATGTTACGGATGGCCAAAGAAGACTGCACTGATAGGATAAGGTCCTTAGGGAATGTTAGGGAAACCAATTAGCTCCTTCCCTAAGAGAATGGCTATGCAGTTCCAAAAAAAAAATAACGGAAAGTAAAATCCATTCCTATAAATCCATATAAATCCTACAATAGTGATGAAACATGATGCATCACTATTTGGGTTGCTATAAAAGTCTCGAAAAAGCATCCCCAATCATGAGATTTTGCCCCTTGAATCATCTGTTCACCCGGAAGCCTGACCGCCTTTGCCTTTGCCTTTGCCCTTTCCTGACACGGGGAACAGGAGATACGATTCGTGGACGGACGGGCAAAAACATGTCAAAACCCAGTTGTATCATCATTTGGTTGCTGGTTTCGATCCATAAAACATGTTAGTTCATTGGTATGACCATCGAATCTAATAAGGAGGCTTTAAAGGATGGAAACCAACAACCAACGCAAGGCGGCTTTTCTTTGGTGGTTGTTTGAATCAAGATTTGCAAATGAAACCTAAAACATGCCAAAACTGGAAAAAATGGGCCCGCAACAGGAGACTGACATGTTCAGACTGCAGATTTCGGGTATAAAGGTGTCCTGATACCGACATATACCGACATAATTTATCTTCTCAACCAATGACCAGACCATGCCTTTACCACGTTTGCTCACTGCCGCCAAGATGTAGTTCGTGGGGTTTTTCACCTGACCGCAGGGATGGTCCACAGATGTCCACAGGCAAGGCTGTCCACATGCTGTGATTCCAATATTCTTTGAAGAACATGCTAAATCTATCAACAACATCCATCAACAAAAGCATGGAAGAGATAACTCATCAGGATTATTCATGATTTATGGCGTGTTTTTTTATGTCTGGTTTTTTCATGTCTGTCGTGTCTGTCATGTTTACTCCGGGCTAGCCCCTCCATGACCGCGCCTCAGATGCCTTTTCTTCCAAGTGCGATAGGATCTCCAGGGCCTAGCGCAGCCAACGGCGTGGAAAATGCTGGGGGTTTACCACGCAAACCAGGAGATATGGAGGCCCCCCGGGATGGCAATGGAAAATGAAGCATTTATAGATGTGGTTTCCCATTAACATCTAACATCTCTATTATAGAAGTGTTTTCAATAATTTTCCATTGCCAAGTTTGATTCATGGAGGGTATCAGATTTTATGGCAAAGAAACGTCCAAAACCCCGTGCTGTGCTCGTGACCCAGAGCCATCGTTCCCTGTCTCAGTTCGGGCTTGGCTGCCTGTTTCTCCCACAATCCACTGGTTGATCATCAGCGGCCAATTGCCCTCTGGTAACTAACATAGTTATGGAAAATCACAACTTTGAATAAGTAAATCAACTATAAATTGGTCATTTTCAATAGCTACCTAACAAATTACCAGAGGGTATATCAGCTACAGTATCCATTGTATTAATAATGACTGATAAAAGGGATAAACCATAAAATGATCGAGATATAACAAGCCGTGGTTTTATGGCAAGTATATCAATCCAATAGGGTACCGCACAATCCACAACTTGCCCTAAAATCGGCTATCTTCCATATTTTGACAAAATCACTTACCCTGTTGTTGTTTCTAATCACATATCATATCAACATCCCCATAATTTAGTTCTTACACATATCCATTATACAATCAAGTACAATCTTAGTGAATCTAGTGGTTACAAATCGACAAATAAACCGTGATAAACTTCATCTAATTGCTGGTATACCTACCCTGAAAAATATGAGTCAGATTGAATCATCATCCCAGCTATTGGGGAAAATATGGCAGCCATGTTCCACATCACCAACCAGACAAAATATTGGGTACTATAAATTCCCATGATTCTCATTAATGCCCATTAATGATCATCATCCCACTATTGGAACTATGATATCTATGATTGGATCATCCAACTATTGGATATATATATATAGATATATATCATCATCCCACTATTGGATATATACATCCCACTATATATAATGATCATCCACTATATATATATATATAAATATATATATATATGGAAAACCAACCATTAGTGGATCATATCCCACGAAAAATTCTTGTTCCAAACCACCAACCAATCCAACTGCGCCCCGCCAGCGCCCCGCCTTGCTGGTCCCCATCGAGGTCAAGGGCTCTAGCAACTGATCGATATCCAAATCCTGAAACGACGCGTTTGGATGGCGCAAATGTAACCGTTGGAAATGGTGATTTCAACCGTTAAATAAACAATGGATTTAACCAACAAACCTGGTGATTTAACTATGAAACAATCAGAGTTAAGCAAGAAAACATGTGGATTTAGCCATCAAACACCGGAGTTAACCATCAAAAATGGTGATTTGAGCCATCTTAAACATTGTAAGTTAAGCAACAAAAATGTGGATTTAAGAATCAAAAATGGTGATTTCACTATGAAGACTTTGAAGTTTACCAAGACAAATGTTGATTTAACCATCAAACAGGGTTACTTAACCTTGAACACTGGGAATTTGATCAACAAACATTTAGATTGAAACAGCAACAACTAGGACTTAGCCGGCAAAAATGATGGTCTAATCAGCAAACAAAACGCTACCCGAAACATGTGGGTTCAACGAGCACAAATCTGGTTTTAACATGGTTTACCATGGTTTCATCTGAAAGAAAAAACATGTAGCCATTTTAAGGCTTTTGAGGTTGAATACTTTCAAGAGGCCAATTAAATCCAATTAATAGATCCAATAAGCCGTTTTTTTTGGTGGCACCTGCCCGCCGGGTTTCAGGATTCAGGCCCTCGAGGGCTCATTACGCTCAGGCTGGCGACACAACCGAGAAATTAAAAGGCAGCAAATCTTCCCAAACTGATGTGGCGTACACATGTGTATTAAAAGAATATGTGTATAATTACTGACAGAATTATATATATAAATCCATATGTTTCCTGGCTTTCAACCTCCCTTGAAAACATACTGGTCACTTTTGGGGTCACGTTTGCCACACAAACACCTTAATGTTAAGTTCATATAAATAAGCAACCCAAATTATATAATCATAATCAACACCCACATTCCAAAAACTGTTTGGCAATACTACTTTGGGTGGGTCGCTCCTATTAAACAACACCCTGCTCAGAAATCCTAATTTTGTGGCAGTCAGGTATAACTTTAGTTACAGTAATGGTTTTAATCGTTTTTTCATGGTTGAAAAAGTAATGTTTGGAAGGAATGTCCCATGCCCCATCTCACCATCTTACCCCATTGGGAGGGAGGTTGCCACTGAAAAGAGAAATCTCAACCCATTGGCAGGCATGTTGGTTGTTGTTTATGTATGACAAACCCTAATTTTTTAATTGAGGGGTGGCTCTTACCTTCTGGGTGGGGGGTATTAATACAAACTTGGCATTACTCGAAAAGCGCTTCGCCTGCCGTTTGAAGCGCCTGGTTGAGCCCCGCGTTGCTGTTTAACATCCGCATCTGATCTTCAAGTTGTTGAACATCCGCCGGTTCCGTGTCCTCCTGGTGCTGGAAGGTCATGGAAGGTCCGGAGCATTAAAAAATGGTGATGGGGCAAACAACCACAAAATATGTTCTCTGCTGAAGGCGCTGAACATATCAATATCCCCGTAAACATATGCACAGTACATATGTGAACTACAAGACGGGAAAAAAGGATAGACACAAAAAATGTATATTATATAATTATATATAATATATTCAATATGATATGTTGAAATCACCTTCGAACACCATGACTTGGATCTTCCACAATAATTTCATGGCCTGGGAGGGCTAAACAAGATGCGGAAAACAAAACAACATTTCTACATATGTGCTCTTTCTAAGATCTGAAACTGTAAATGGATCTCTCTTGGGTTTATCCCAAGGTTTCGCCCTTTTGAAGTTGAATGTTTGGGATCCACCAACAAAAGGAGAGTCGTCCTTCACCCCCTGCATTAACATTACTCTCATAAGGGCCAGCAAACACTGGAGACTGGCCACCAACATATCCGAAATGGACCGAAATGGCATCCTTTACCCATCCCCAGGCCAGGGATACAAAGTCACATCACGCAGGCCACACTCGCCAACCAGCCTTGCCATCAGCATCCTCCTATGCAGGTTATCGCAGTTTGGGGAATCCATTGGAGTCAGATCTGCCATCAATTAAGCATACCCCGATATGCGAAGTTTTCCCGATCGCTTCTTATGGCAGAACAATGAAAGTGGCCAGTCCGGGTAGGTGGGATTTTCACATCAACCCATCCAGCCTCCAGATTCACATCCTGCCAAGGGTTTGCTCTCAACATCGGGACCCCCAATTCCACAAACATTATGCAATCCCTTCTGTGCCAGGGATTTTTTATCAATTTTTGTTGTTCATCGCAGAGGCTTGGTGACTTATCTATGTTCAATGTGGTGGGGGTTGATTGCCACACGCCGGGAATCTTGACCAATGGGGCAATCATTGGTCTGGCTGAATTATATTATTTCGTAGGTCGTTGGGTCGATTGTTTTTAATTCAAAATTGAAATAAAATTACGTCGCAAGAAATATTGAATTATTTTCTACGTCGTGATAGATAGATAGATAGATAGATAGATAGATTAGATTAGATTAGATTAGATTAGATATTAGATAAGATAAGATAAGATAGGTAGATAGGTAGATAGGTAGATAGATAGATATGACCCCAGAGATTATGCGCACACCTCGGTTCGAACTTAAGATCTTCAAGTCTGAAGTCCGACACACTAACCACTGGGCCGCAAAGCCATGCAGCCCTTTCCTCCTCTGAATTTTGCCTTCTTATTCTCTCTGGGCTCGCTGCCCGGGGCTGGGGTTTGGCCCTTTTATGGTGAAACCGGCAATATTTTAGCAATTCCCATGCATGCCCGGCAATGCAAAGAAGCATGGCCAACTCACCTGTGCTGAAGGAGAAATGGGACTTGGGCAGGCAGACAAGATTTCTCAAAACGGCGAATTTGAGCTTTTTGCAGCTCGAAAAACTCAAATTGGACGTCTTGAGAAATCCTAGCCACCGAAGTCCCATATCAATCTTGCATGTAACCAAGGAATGGGATACAGCCAAGCATGGCAAGAAACACTAGAGGGAGCAAGAAGGTCAGGGAGGGATCGAACCCCAGCTCGTTTCTCAAGACGGCCAATTTGAGTTTTTTGCGGCCCGAAAAACTCAAATTGGACGTCTTGAGAAATCTTGCCTGCCTGCCCAAGTCCCATTCCTCCTTCAGCACAGGTGAGTTGGTCATGCTTCTCTGCATTGCCGGGCATGCATGGGAATTGCTAAAATATTGCACTTTCCAAACTATCCCAAGAATGAAGAGCTGATGAGAGGGTGAAGTGTTCAGTCTTGGTAGAGCCTTTCTTTTTGTGGGTCTATTACTGCTAGCTTTCCATGCTTCCCTTCTACCTTTCCAGTTGCTTGGAAAAACATGAAAAACTACGTCAGCCAGTCCTGTCCAGCAGCAGCGGGGAGTCAATGGTGAGCACCATGCAAAACCCTTAATTCAATGGCTTAGGTCGGTTTCTGAGGTGACGTCGGGTGACGTCGTTATAATTCGGGCAGATTGATGTAACAGGGATTTTCCAAAAATTGAGTTGATGTTTTTTCCCCCACCTGCCAGGTGAGGGTTGTTAGATTTTATCAGAGCTGTTCTCCTCCTCCTCCTCCGCCTCCTCCGCCCTCCTGTGCCTCCTCTGCCTCCTCACCCGCCGCCTCCTCCTCGCAGTCCAGATCCCAGTGGGCACAGCAGGACCTCCACCGCGAGCTCCAGATCCCAGTGGGCACTGCCAGACCTCAACCGCGAGTTGCAGATCGCAGTGGGCACTGCCGGACCTCAACCGCGACTTCCAGGTCGCAGTGGGCACTGCCGGACCTCAACCGCGACTTCCAGATCGCAGTGGGCACTGCCGGACCTCAACCGCGACTTCCAGATCGCAGTGGGCACTGCCGGACCTCAACGGGAAGAATGTCAGAAAATATGTCAGATAGAATGTCAGAAGATATGCCAGATAGAATGCCAGAAAGAATGTCAGAAAGAATGTCAGAAGATATGCCAGACAGAATGTCAGAAGATATGCCAGAAAGAATGTCAGAAGATATGCCAGATAGAATGTCAGAAGATATGCCAGATAGAATGCCAGAAAAAATGTCAGAAGATATGCCAGATAGAATGTCAGAAAGAATGTCAGAAGATATGCCAGATAGAATGTCAGAAGATATGCCAGAAAGAATGTCAGAATATATGCCAGATAGAGTGCCAGAAAGAATGTCAGAAGATATGCCAGATAGAATGCCAGAAAGAATGTCAGAAGATATGCCAGATAGAATGTCAGAAGATATGCCAGATAGAATGTCAGAAGATATGCTGGATATGCCAGAAGATATGCCAGAACATCTGCCAGAAGATATGCCAGATAGAATGCCAGAAGATATGTCAGATAGAATGCCAGAAGATATGCCAGATAGAATGCCAGAAGATTTGCCAGGTAGAATGCCAGAAGATATGCCAGAAGATTTGCCAGATAGAATGCCAGAAGATATGTCAGATAGAATGCCAGAAGGTTTGCCAGTAAGAAAATGTATAAACGTCATGGTGGGGATCACACGAAGTAAAGTATTTTTTTAGGGGCCCTCCAGATAGGTATGTATTTTTCATCATGACTAGGTGAACGATGGTTTCAACATATCTTAATCTACAAATATATTTAAAACCCTACGTATATACATGATTATACTTGGATGGGGTTCTTGTCAAAATATCAACACACAAAAAAACGGCTGGCCTTTTGGACCCCTTCCTGTCAACCCGTGTCCTCATTCCAATCGTCCGGCTCTTGATCTGCCTCAGCCATGACCCCAAGGGCACCCCGTTATGGTATCAACAAGGCCTTAAATTTTGGCAAGGTCAGATTTCAAGCACGCACTGAGAAAATACAGGACATTACCATATATCGAAGGAACAAAAATCCAAACCTTAAAAATGGATCCATGTTTTTGCTCGACTTTTTTGGTTCTTCTGAGCGGCATGGCGTCACTCCCTGTTGTGGCTTCATTTGCTTCAAGTGGAAGTGGGTCAGCATCTAATACAATCCAGCATTTTGTTTTGACCTAAAGAAATTCCATATAACCATATACAACTAGTATCTGGCGAAAATTTGGCGAAACACACGGGTTTTAACGCTAAGCAGTAGCCAGGAGTGGGGACCACTGACGGACGTCAATTTCAGCCATGGTGGTAGAAACGAACCAATGTTTATGTGCGATTCACCAAGGCAACCGGCATGTGTTGATCATTATTTCGGTCATTTCGACAAGAAAAAAGCATATTTGACCTAATTGCGTTGTATCTGCCCCGAGGCCTGAAACCTCATATTGCCGAAAGTCTGTATGATTTTTCCAATGTGAACGCTAGAAAATAATCCACCTCTTGCAGGTGGCAAAAAGAAGCCAAGGCACCATGGGGGCATCCCCGTCGTGGCCTCGGATGCAAACAGAATGGGGCATTGTGGATGCCTCTTTTTTGCTGAATTTGAAAATTATATACTTTTGGAAACATGTATGTGGCTGTTTGTCTGCAAAAAAAAGGTGGTGGCCACTTGACATGGGCCCCTGAAAGGTCAACAAGTTGACTTGCGCCGACCCAAATCAGCGGCATTACCTGCTCGCATTGGAGACGTGCGTGTTTAAAACACTTATCATGGGCCCCCCTCTGTCAGCGGCCGCGTTTGAACATATTGACGTTTCTCATGAAAAATGCACCCCCTGAATTTTCATTGCCCCTTGGTGGAGCCATGACTCTTGGCTTCCCACTGATGTCCTGAGGCTCCTGGCAGTCCGATTCGGGCCGGGTGCTGGGCTAATTAAAAATTTCAAACGTGGCGAAGGCAACCCGCGCGTCTTTAAGTCCACCGCCCCCCTTGCCGGATCTCATTCCGGCCCTTAACCCAAATGGTGCGTATCTGCGTGCCAAGCCTTCAATATGTCCCAGAACCAAGGCCGCATAATGTGGAGTTGGCGAAGCCGAGCACATGCTAAAATATGGATAAATATGGTTCAATTGGCCGGGCTTTCCTTTTGTTTTCCGTCCAGAGCCTTCCTACTATAGTCCCTCCCTCGGTCAGGTAGCAGCTACCAGCACATGCAATACGTTGTCATCCAGTAAACTCGAAAGAAATTAGAGCGTCCTCAACGCGTTGGCCTCCAAACTCATATAACTCGTCATGACAGTTATATATTTGTGTGGATCCAAGCAGTCTTAACCAAACACATCCAAATACCTGCGGTCTAACCTGCCAGCCCCTTTCAGCCTGGGTCGTCTGACCATGTTCATTGGTTCTATGAAGGATTCTGGGTCTGTCAAGCATGCGTGCTGTTAAGAGAAAAAAGGCCGATGTGGAATATGACTGGCAACACTATCTGAACATGGACTGTTGGACCAATACTCGAAAGGTGCGTCCCACCGGTTGATTGGCTGCCAACAGACTATCCCTTGACACTATCATCAATCGACAAAAACTAGGAAAAACTAGGACTTCCATGTATCACCTGGCACACATGGGGCTCCGCCAAAGTGCAGAGGAAGGAGGGGACGGTTGCGTCTGCTGGAGCAAATGAAATGGAACGCCTACTTCGACTTGTGGCCATTTCTGATATTTCTGCATTCCTCTATCGACAGAAGCAATAAGATCAATTGAATGATGGAAGGTGAAGGGAGCACTCTAACGGTAGCTCCCAATCATGACGGTTTAATACGCCGCTAAGAAGGGTTGATGGAGGTCAAAAGCCTCTAACCATGTCAGGGCCTGTTGGCTGAAGGGGTTGACTTGTGTTGGGGTCAGCCTTAGATATCCCTGATTAAAGGGCTAAAGGATGATTCTTGAATTTCAATTCATTCATCTATGGCCCATGGCTTCTCCAAGGACGAGCTCCCCATGGACCACGGCCCCTGGTCTCTTCCCATACCCTTCCTACACTTCTCTTGATCTACTACGCTTTCTGGTGGGAGTGGCCATAAATTTCCGCCGATTTAAGAGACAACCCATGGGCTCATGGATCTGTAAGGAGGATGTGGCCTTCGATCAAGCTATGACCCACCGACAATAGTGGGCACCCCACAAGTTGGACTATGTTTCACTATACTTGCTCTCAGTGACAAGGAGGTACAAAGGCCATGACTAAGGTTAACATGGTAATTTCATGTAGTTCCATTGATTACATAGCATGGCTTGGCAAAATTGCCCCATCAACATCTATTTTTGTGGAGTGGTGGGTGTTTCCGAGCGAACTCGAATAATTCCCAACCCTGGAGGGGCGAAAAATTGGCACGGTTTCCCAACGGCTATCCCGAATCATTCTTTCATACCTTGGGAAGCGTGGCGGATTAGTAGATACTGGATACCATTTAAAGCAGGGAACTACATCGAACTAGCATGAACTAGCCATCCAGTTGGTTGACCTAGTTACTCCATGTTACTCTTGTTACTCCGCACCATTTCAAGTTTTCGCCCAGGCCTCCGCCTCGGCGTCTCTCCATCGATCCTGCGATGTGAAATATCACCCGAGAAATCGAGCACGGGATCATTCTCAGCATTGTTCGAAATCATTCCTATACCTTGTGCATCTGTGTGCTTTGTTCATCCTCCGCTTTTCTCTTTTTTTTCTTGGTTGTGCCTCATTCTTGGTTGCACGCAAGTGTTTACACGATGTTGTTTGGTACAACCCTCCGTGTGGTTTGGTATATGTGTGTGCGTGTGTGCGTGTGTGGGTGTGTGTGTGTGTGCTTGCAGCGCTGACCTAAATATCAATACTATCAGTTACTATCACATTTGTCCTGCTGATGCCATGGTAGTACATAAATTGTATTCCGCATTTCCGTGTGTGACCGTGTATGTCTTTGAATTCAAAGTTCCTGCCACTCTTGGAGCGACCATGGCAAAACTCCGGGAATCTTGGAGTCTGAACTTGTCAAGACACCCTTTGCACTTTCGCACACCAACTGTGGATTGGCCCTAAGAACCCTGAACCCGGTGAATGTTGCTGCAAAGAAACTGGATATCCCAAGTGTTACTGTACTGGATGTTGCTAATCATGGCAATCCTACAAATAATTCCCATAGGCCCGCCATGAGATGGACACTTTAAATTCTCCACCAGAATGCCAGCTATTTGCTCCATGCCCAACCCTTTGTATGGAATGCGAATCTCTCTCTTGTTGGTTTTTCATGCTACCCGGCTGAATTGCCATAAATGGTCATAAATTCACCTTAAGCTGAATTGCCAGCTGTTATCATTTTTGGCCAGCTATGGGGACCATTCCCCCATATGGCCCATACATTCACCATCATTCCAGTGATCCAACCCGGCTCCTTGGGGGGTTCTTCGGGTTCAGGTACTGGACCCTGACGACCTGCGACGACGTCAGATGCTGTATATATTCATGGTATATTCACGGGAGAAAACAAAGACGTAACCCATCCCTCGGCTAGATATATTCTATTACCGTATATTTTCATATCTGTTTTGTACATCAACGGCTCACCAGTTGCAGATCCATGTGGGTGCCGAGCCATGGTCGTGGCCGGCCAGTGGCTCATCTACTAAAAAACCATGGGTAATGTTGCAATAGATGTAAATAACCAATATTATTGTATGGTAATATACCATAGATACTATTACTATGGTTACAATTGTTGGTAATAATGGTAAATAATCATTATGCAGTTGCAATATGTTGCAATGATGATTTGCAGATGGCCCCTCACTGCAATTTGGGCTCAGAGCCTCAGAGCATCTGATGGCCTCTCATCCCACATGATAATTTTGATATGGATTAGCCTGACTAATAGAGCACCCCCAGATTTGCGGGTTAATCATGGTTAATCATGGTTAATCTAATATTTCCCATTACTGCATAGACGCTGCCAGATAATGGTTGGCAGATGAGTTTCCATATGTTTCCACTAAAAATTGTTTATTTTCAGGGTTTATGTTGCTTTACCAAGAAGGGTAACATGTTCATTTAAGAGTATAGACCTAGTTTCAAACACACTCATATTCTTCAAGGATCAGAACAAAGATGTTTCATTCATCTGCATGAACAATCTGGTTGGCGGCTTCATACGTAGCCATTCGAGGTTCATTGCAGGTATGGCAATGGAGGGAACATCAACGAAACATACAGTATCTGACTGATTTATCACAAACCAAATTTGTTATTGTTTGGATTATCACGCATGCATTAATCAATGTGGTTTAGTACTCAACATACCCGTATGCTGCATGCATCTGTTTCCCAAAAGTCACCTCCTAACCGGCCCAGTCTGGCAGGTTGAATTCATCTCCACAAAGCTGAAACTTCCTAACCCGGATTTGCGATCCAGGAAAATTCCCCCAATATTTTTAGACATCTTCCCTGTAGATTTCCCGGATTTTCCATTGGGAAAATAAGCCAAGTACCCTCTGGTAATTTAACATAGCTATTAAAAATGGTGGATCTTTCCATAGCTACGTTAGTTTACCAGAGGGTATATCGAAATCACACCAGATCATCAACAAAGCCTCCAGGTCCACAACATGCAGTCCCGCCGTACCTCGCTGTGTCCGCGATCGCTGTCTTCGGCCACCATCAAGACCTGGGTCCCAAGAGCGGCTTGGGTCCATAGCCATGGGGGGACCCCCGACATGACATGATTTTTGATGGTAAATGTGGATCTCACCAACAATAGTGGGAAAGCAAATGGGATATCCACATGGAACTATTAATGGAATTGTGTGGCTCACCCTCTGGTAAGTTGTTAGAGTTTGCTATAGAACATCCCCAGGTTTATAGAACAGGCACATCATGAAACTAAATGGGCCATGTTCATTGCATGTTAAATTGCCAAATGGTAAAATGTCAAGCGGGAAAATGATGATGGATCACACATGTTAAGGGGTGCATACTGCAAACGGGATCATCGTGGACATCTGATCATTTCATACATTCCAATGGGATATCGAACCAGCGTATACCACCAAACCAATTATTTTTTTGCATGATGATAAACCATGATAAACCACTGCATTTTGGGGTGCCCCATTTTTGGACACTTGCCATATATGGGAGATATATGCAGACGGCATGGCGTGAGTCGCCGAAGGCGACGTTCGGGGCGACGGGGCGAATGCTGCCTGAATTTTCTCCATGCCGCCAAGTCAGATCAGCAAACTCGCAGGATCATACTATATATATATAAGATACAATATAATATATATATAATATATAATATAATATATATAATATATATAATAATATAATATTAAAAAAAAACAATATTATATATATATAATATAATATAGTATATATTATATATATATAGTGAAATATAGTGAATCCATGTGCAAGGCCCATTTTTGTCATCCGTTTTCAGACCGGCTACACTTGGGTTTGCCCCCGTGACCAAGCCATTGCAGCTGGAGTAGCAATTCTTGGCGGAATTGGAGATGTAGCCAGTGGGATTCTGAATCTCCTTGGCCTCAGAGAATACTGAGATTGAAATTTGAAATACTGAGAAGACTGAGATTGAAATTTGTCAACTGGGATTCTCTTCCCAAGTTCTAGCACACAGAAACACAGAGACAATCAACAAATTTGTTCCAGTTGGTTACCCTCTGGTAAACTAACAGTTTGCTATTGAACATGGCCCATAGAAATAGTGGATTTATCCGATTTATCCATTAAAAATGGCGATTTTCCATACTAATGTTAGTTTATCAGAGGGTATCATACAATATCCACCGGTATGTGATTCAACGGTAGGCTGAAGGGAAAAAAACAAGACCTGCAAACAAACACACCCAACTGGTAAAAAGAACTATGGTTTACTGTTGCCTTTGCCTAATCTCATTCGGAGGCTCAGCTGTTCCTCCGTTTGAAACTCTGCAGGTTTGTCCACCCCCACAGGTTTGGTTTTCTTCCTCCGGATCATGCTGCGATGTACCATTTGGGTTCATGAATGGTTGGGTTATGAGTTCCCCACCCTTTCTAGACAATGCATACCCTTGAACATGTTTGTAACAGCCCCATGGTTGCAAACTGGAGTGCCAGTTGCACGCTCCTTCACGCTCCTTCAAAATTCCAGGTTTGCTCCGAGTAAACTCCACTTATTGCATCCCAATCCTGGTGTCAAAACATTGCCATTAGCCAAAACGGTCCCAAACTTTGATCCCACAGAGTCGGCACACCTTCTTTTCCAAGTTCTTCAGAATCTGCATCGCATCATCATCCCCAACTTTCTGCAACAAGTCCTAGCGCCCAGGAATGAACTCATCATCCCTAGGGAACAACTTCGTCAACATAGTGGGTCGCTCCAAAGGAAAAATTGTATGACAATTGAAGGTTGGAACAGTTAAAACTATGGTTTTCAACAGCCACTTGTAGGGCTTACCTGCAAGTCTTATCACTGTTTCTCTTCATTCAACTCTGGAAATTCAGAGACTCAGAGATATGTCTTAGGACCCCAAAACCCCTAACGAGCCATTTGCGGGTCCATTGGCTCCCGTTTTGGTCGGTGCCAGGTGTCATTCATGCCATTCAAATTGATAAATGGTAGAACTGTCTGAAGCTGCTGATAGCTAAACCGGAGACTCTCACCAAAACTAGGGACCTTCCAATGGGAAGCTCTCTACACCAGTCCAAGCAATTGGAACATCTGCCAGCAAATCTCTTCATATGTCGGGATTAAGATGGATTTAAGGATGGGTTCTTTGAAGTGGTTAACTGTGTTCTTTTTTTTTGAGCCACTTGAAATTACCAAGTTTTGTAGTGGCTGGTGCCATCCAAAATGGAGATCCCAAATTGGTACCCAAAGATGGTTGGCTTGGACTTTTCCAGCTGAAACAACCATTTAGAGATGGATATCAATGGCTTCAATTGGGGCCTAGGTTTGTGCATTGAAAAACCATAGGCCATAGATTCGCCATAGATTGTCCAGAAAAAAACGGTTCATGTATGCAGTGAAACATTCCCGAGTTGCCTTATCTATATTTCTCTCTATAGTCTAAACAGTAAATTGTAGTAAAACAATATACCAAGAAATGATGTTTACATATTTTCACATACTGAAATACATCAATATGAAAAGACTAAATCCAGCAAACTCAATCAGTTCACCCATAAACACATGTCAACATTTATATACACAAGCAAATCAAATCAAATTCCAAACAATAAATATAGAACATGTAAGATCATCTGCTTGCAAGCACGGCTCTTTTGCTCGTGTGGTTTCAGAACTTGAAACATCAAATCAAATGCCACTAAACATCACCTCTCATGGCTTTGCGCATGGTTTTGTTCGCCTTTCAGGATCTGAATGTGACATTTTCCCACCACGGGAAGGGTAAAGCCAATTTGAATTGCTGAGATGGTCCAAAGACCTTTTTTGCGGCAGAGATGTCAAGACTACAACTTACAAGTGTAACATGCTCTAATCCACTTGCGTCACTGTACTACAGCTGGAACACACAAGAAACTCAAGAGCTTCTGTGACCGGGTTGTGTTCATAAGCTCACTACTTGCTACTTGCTACTTCTAAATATACTACAAACCACTTTCCGGGGGGCAGAGTTTATCCCGAGTTCCTTTATATGACATACTGGCCGCATACTGTATCATGTGTATATCATCTGTATCTTGGTCCAACCACGCCAAACATCCCACATCTGCCCTGCAAGGCCCTGTACCTTGACGTCAGAGAAGCGGATTTCTTGCTGCAGGCTTCCCTGGTGGCCGTGGCCAGGTTGGCAACCTCCGTCGGGGGGATCATGATATATCATGATCATTCACACACCTGAAGCGGAAAAAGAAAAAACATGTTTGGATATGTCAATGGGGATTCCAGGATCCTTATATAGGCCTTATATATGGTAGGTACCTCCAATTTAGGTTCCTGAAATGGCCATTGAATATGTTTGGGATGCAATTTCACCAACATTCTTCTTGAACGATTGTGAATTACCTGGCCAAATGTTAGTGACCTCGAGGGTACATTTCCAAGCCATACACGGCATGCAAAGTAAACCATGATACCAGCAACGGCCACCAAGCAATGGCTATGGATCAAAACCCTACGGTAACTGGTAATTGGTGAACATCAGCATAACTTGCAAATCGATGTCCATTCCCATCATAGCTTTTAACGTCATAACTTCATTCCGGCCTCTTTCACATTGAGAGCGCATGCATATGTGATATAAGTATGTGATGATGATGATGATGATGATGATGATGATGGTGATGGTGACTGTGATGGTGATGGTGATGGTGATGGTGATGGTGATGGTGGTGGTGGTGGTGGTGGTGGTGGTGGTGGTGGTATGATGATGATGATGATGATGATGATGATGATGATGATGATAATGATGATGATCACCATCACCACCACCACCACCACCACCATCATCATCATCATCGTCATCGTCATCGTCATCATCATCATCATCATCGTCGTCGTCGTCATCATCATCATCATCATCGTCATCATCATCATCATCGTCGTCATCATCATCATCATCGTCATCATCATCATCATCGTCGTCATCATCATCATCATCATCGTCATCATCATCATCGTCATCATCATCGTTATTGTGCTGGTCATGGTGTGTGTGTGTGCGCGCGCGTGGGTGTGTTTGTGTGTGCGCGTGTGTCCGCCTCTACGCAAGTTTGTCACATAAAAAGCCCGTTGAATCCGAGTCCCCACATAAAGACATGCCAGCTGTGACGGTGTTGTTCAGCCATCCGATCTTTCTCGAGAGCTTGGAAGAAGTTGCATTCCTTCTTCGCTAAAAAAGAACCCCTCACCCCCTGGGGAGATCATTGGATCATCCCCAACCACCATGGAGGTCAAACTCACCAAATCTCCCCAAATGGAGAAGTTATATATATATATATAAATTAATATACATATATATACAGTACCCATCCTTGTTAATCCTGCTACTTAGATGGGAGGTGAATTGGTTCACTTGTTAGTTGGGCCCATTTGCAAACATTTTTTGGCTGAGTATGAAATCAGCAACACATCAGAACCAACAATTCACCAATCTGACAAGTTCGGCCATTTCAGGCAACGTGTTGGTGAGACTATTTCACCTCTGCTCTTCCCGTCAGTGGCCAAGCAAATCTCCTCTTCGCAAATCCACCACCTTGCCTGCGGAACACCAACAGAGATGTGGCAGGAAAAAAGGCCCCGCTGCATGGGAACCCCGACTATTGACAGACCTGAGAACCACAAGTCCATTTAAGCCTGCAGCTCTGGGATTTAAATCAATCTTTAGTTTCTGTTCGATTTGGGTCTAGTATGGTCTAGTCAAGAATCACATATCATATAATCAATATCATCATCATACAATAAATAATCATTATAATCATCATAAAATATCATATAATCACTACGTGGATTGGATGTACATCGGTGCTCTGCTGTAAAGGGCCTCACTCCTGGAGGCATGCTGAGCACAGGCCGCAGAGCCCGCGGTTTCGCCGCGGCTGCGTAAAACGCGACGCGGCAGCCGCTTGAAGCTAAAAAGGTGGGACGAAGAATGGCCACGGTGGCAACACGTCCCAATTGGTGACTTGGGATCTTCCATCACAATATGTACTGTATTGCAAGATATTGCAAGGTTAAAATCGAGCCCAAGTCCGCAATTCCTATAGGGAAACATCCATAGTAATCATAAAAAGTAAAAACTAGCTCTTCTTACTAGTCACGATTTGCGGGATACTCCTCCAAGTGCAAATGTATTTGAAGGGTTAGCACATATCGCAACCAATCAGCCGCCGTGCTAATTTTGGCTTGTCTTCCGGAGTTGATACGACTTGGGGGCCGAGGCTGGATCTCTGTCAAAATTGTCGGACGATTCCAACCCCGGAAAACAAGAATGATCCCAATGATTAGGATAGTGGTATGATCCTTGATAGCTATTATAGTGCATTATAGTACTGTACGTGTATATAAATGGGTATGATCCAGTCCAAAGGGATGATAAGGATTGATAAGGATTTTGATCACTACCAAACTTCATTGCAAACACCATCTGAGGAGTCTTGGAGAGACAAATCCACAAACAAGGTCTCCAACATGCTCAGCATGCATAGCCAATTTATCCAATGCCCCAGTGCTGGGATGCTTTGAGATGGTCAGAGTGCTTCCAAGCGATGCACGCTTAACCGTATTGGGGGATGAGGCCAGCAAAAGTTCTGAGGCCAGCAACTTCATCATCGTGTCGCGGACCCATGAGTTACCAAATCATACCAAATCCCAGCATGTTTGTTGACATTCTTGGGGACCCTTGCATGCAACTTCTAAGTCTTCCTTTCTGGAATCTAGATTGTCCACCTCCACAGCATCATCATACTCATGCTCATGCTCCTCATCATCATCGTCATTACTAACAAACAGTATCCAAATCATCATCATGGCCAGCATCGCCAACATCAAAACAACAATCAAGCATCAAGACCATCCTTAAAAGCAATGCTGTTGGCCACGTCATCACCGAAGCCAGCTTGGGCATATCATCTCCAGTGCTGTCGCAGTGAGGTCATGACCATTTATCTAGATGTATATTGTAACATTTATATATATATACACATTTATTTTCAATTGTAACAAATGGAAAACCACTATCATCCACTATCCTGAAAAGAAACTCCTTCGATCTGCTTTGCCCATCGAAACTGTCCCACTTTTCCGCGCACACATAGGTCCATAGGTCGCCATGTGTTGAACGCTGCAGCTGCCGAGCTCACGCACCCTTTGACGCGAGCCAGAAGCTGTACCTGAAGGCAGCAGGTTGCCGAGGTCCAAGCAGTCCCTGCAATCTAGTTGTCAACTGGGATTCTCTTCCCAAGTTCTAGCACACAGAAACAGAGAGACAATCAACAAACTTCTTCCAGTTGGTTACCCTCTGGTAAACTAACAGTTTGCTATTGAACATGGCCCATAGAAATAGTGGATTTATCCATTAAAAATTGTGATTTTTCATAGTTATGTTAGTTTACTACTGGTTTCACCCCCTGAATCCCAGAAAACGCTGATCGTCATCCCAAACAAGGATGAAACATGGCGAAACCGGTTGAAACAAATGAAACCGCAAGCCAGTTGTTTTTTGCTATATTTCATGGATTATATATAGGTATATCATTAATTATATAAATCTCTCTCCATCGCCATCAGTATGATATATATATATGTATATATTTAAATATAAAATCAAATATATAGCTATTGAATTAATAATATTAAATATAATAAATATATAATAAAATATAATATGTATATTATATAATATATATGTGTGTGATATATATCCCAAGTCTTGCAAATGACAAGAACCACTTGAAACCCACCGCTTGGTTCCCTTTCGCTCAGGGCACCAGGGCCTCAGTACCTTGGCTTGCGGCATCTCCAATTGGATACATAAATGATGGGAATGTTTTGGACAATCAGATCGAATGCTGGTTAACAGAAGTTCCGGGAAATTGTAAATGAATGCTCTTGAACGAGATTGTACAATGTTCTAGGGTCCTGCACCACCAAGGTTGGCAAGGCAGTGTGCCCCTGATCCACTTAGGAAATGAAGCACACAATAATTATTTATTCACCTTCCTACCACGCCTACAAATCCAATCTCCAGGTGGAAAATCGAGGTTTGTTGGAGGGGAGGCTCATGGTGATTTTCACCAAGCCATCTTACTGGTTACATAATTATGAGGGCTTAGGCGGGCCAACCCTTTTCTGGCCAAGATACATCCTGGCTCGTTTGGCTGCGGGATCCATGTCACCAACCATGCCACCCATGGGATTTGCCATGCCGCCCATCATGGTGTTGCCCATTAGGCCTTGGATGCGCGTTTCAACATCCAAGGCGTCTGCCAATCACTGGGAATCGGAATCATCATCCCAGGGTGTAAAATGGAAATGCCCTATTTGGAACCACCCAGTCATGCTGAAAGGTTTCATCTTCAGATTCCTTGTCTCAACCCCACTAACGGAAGGTTCTTCCCGAGGGAAGCAATAGTCTTCCATGGAAGTGCTGATTTAAAATCGCCTGCTAGGGACTTCTTCAAGGCATGGTTGGACATGTTTCATCATTTTTCCAGAGATCCAGCGATGGTTCAAACCCAACATCTGCCCGCTGCCCTCTGCTGTGCTTTCCAACCCATTTCGCCCAGCACGGTGCTGGCGGCCTGGAAATAATTACAGGAAAACAATGTGTTTTTTTACTATGGGAAATAAGGTTTTTCCTGTAGAAAACTTTCCTTGAACCAATCCTGGGAACAAAATCTAAAATTATATACATATGTAATATATATATATACATATGTTATATATACATATGTAACATATATATATATAACACATATATATATATGTATATGTATAAATATATGTGTATACATATATGTAACAAATGTGTATATATATATATGTTATCTATCTATCTATGTGTATATACATATATATGTGATATATATATGTGTGTGTGTTATGTATATAATATGTTTTATATAAGATATATATATATAAATCTGATATATATATATATGATATATGTGACAATCAGTTGGGGATCACAATCCCAGGGTTGAAACGAAATTAACACATCTTTGACACCAACTGAATGTAGCCATGTCCAGACACAAAGTGCCACACAAAGTGGACCTGTTACATTCGCTCAGGGGTCGCCTTTCGGAACCTCACCATGCTGGTGTTCCCCCTGGCAATCCAAAGATGCCTCATTTCCATTCATTCATAGACCATGCTCCTTTCAAACATGTGGGGGTTCCAGTCATGTGTTTATATCATTTTATATTCCATGTTCATGTCTTAATCAAATATCCTTAATTCATGTTTAATTATTCAGATAGCCACTCCATGTCCAGAAAATGTAGAAAATATATATAGCACCCAAAAAAATTCTCCAAGAACATCCCGAAAACCAAAGCTTCCCCTGTGACCTGCAGGTCCTTTGCTTGGAGCTTGCCATTGCGAAGAACGGCCATAAAGGCAACCTTCGATTGGGTCCCCACACAAAAAAGTGATCTGCTACCAAAATGCTTTCCCCAACCACCAACAAAAATCGTGATTCAACCGCCTTTGGGGATAGATCGGGCCTATAGGCGCTATAGTATATCATGGAATATCAACAAGCCATGGGTTAGTATTGACCCAGGCTTAACATCAAATAAAGCCAGCCCTTACAATGGCCCCTGCACCATACCCGTCTCTTGGTCAAAAGTGTGCACCCC
This sequence comes from Cladocopium goreaui, assembly GCA_947184155.2. NCBI lineage: Eukaryota > Dinophyceae > Suessiales > Symbiodiniaceae > Cladocopium > Cladocopium goreaui. Next base: position 237,924 of record CAMXCT020006787.1, on the reverse strand, counting down.
CCCCAAAAAAATGGGCCATCCACATCCACTGGCCATCCCAAGTCATAGTCGTCACACGGAAGGCTGGAAAATCATCTAGTTACACACACATACATACATACATACATACATATATATATATAATATACTAGTATATATGTATTTATATATATATATATATATTTATTTAAACAAATATATATATATATATATATGTATCTCATCCAGATACATCAAACTATTGAAGATGAGAATATTCTACCTAAAAACATCTAAAAACCATGGGAACTCAACCGGGCCAAGCTGGGGGCGCTGACACTCCAAGCGAAATGGGAATGGACCATCTTGGAATAGTCAAAGAATCGGGGCAGCATCAGTTCCACATATCATATATAAAACAATGGGATTTAGTGGTAATTTAATGGGGATTTACCATATCATGATCATATCTTCATCATTTTATGGTTTATCCCTTTTATCAGTCATTATTAATACAATGGATACTGTAGCTGATATACCCTCTGGTAATGACTAACAGTTAGCTACTGAAAATGGCCATAGAAATAGTTGAATTACCCATTAAAAATGGTGATTTTCTATAGCTATGTTAATTTACCAGGCCGGGTATATAAAACGACAGTTCCACCAGTCGCCGCTGAAACACATCGCGGTTTCGCAGCACCTCATCGCCAGCTTCAAAGGTCCCTTTGTTCTTTGAATGGAGAAACACATCTCCTTGATATCCCTGGCGAAACAAGCCCAAACCAGGAAGCTGGAAGCGGCAGAGTCAGATGTCACGTCATCCCAGCATCTACACCACTGGAAATCCTGAAATGTGTTTCGAATGGAACCATTCGAACCTGAAGGCAAAATGAGTTTGGAACATGAATTTTCACATATATATATATAGTATACAGTATCTCAGTATGTATTAGAAATGACCACAGGTTTGTTTCATCAATGGCAATGCTGAAACAGCATTTTTTTCGGATCAGCCTGGAGGTTGAGCGCCTCGCAGAAAATGAAACCAAATCCTTTCTCGTGGTTGTAGTTTTTAATCTTCCCCACCTCAGGCATGGATCGTTGTGAAGGATCAGTCATGGATCAGTGATGGATGATTCATGATGATGATCATGATGATGATCATGATGATGATCATGATGATGATGATGATGATGATGATGATGGATGTGGAAGCCAATGATGGCTGCCAATGATGCCAACTCTGGATTTTTGCCCTGACTTCACTGCAATCCAGTCACTACGCCCGGCTGGGATGATCATAAAAATCACCCAGTTCCAGCAACAAATTCGCTATGGGATGCGTTTGGGGCATCAATTTCAGAAATCTTCAAACCAGTTACTTCCCATTGACTTTGCAGGGGATGAAAACGGGATGTAATCCCTTAACCGCTTCAAGCAGTCAAGAAACATTCAAGCATTGAAGTATAACCTATGCACATGAAACATTTATTCATATCATCAAAAATACACAACCGATAAAATTAGAGAGCGGGGGACCGTGGGAGTGCGTTTTTTGTTAGTTTTACAGTATGTTGGTGGTGCTAATTCTTCATACACATGATCATGCCTGATGTCTCTGCCAAGATGTTTATCCAAAGAAGATGCCACCAGCCAAAAAAGAAACAGTAAACATTACAAATAGTCGGTGGAGGGGAAACAGTATTGATAGATTACTATACCCTAGTAAGCCAAACCATTTTGAAACAGCTGCAAATGCAACCCTTTAAGCACCCATGAACATTATGAGGCATTCATCTATCAGATACAGTGTTGCCTTGGCAACATCTTCATTTCAAAATAGACCTTTCATTTATAAGCTGCAATTTTCCTTCAAGGCAAGGCATTACTTCTTTCAAGAAAACATATCCCTACAAAATACTATAAAGCAGTCCTCTAAACATGCAGCGTTCCTTTCTGTAGAAGTGTGTTTGTTCTTCCTTTCATAGTAATATTAAGCGTGCCTTCAATCATACAGTATGTCTTTCAAAACATCAGATTCCTACACAACATGCAGTGTGTGATTGACATTCAGTATTGCTGTCAAAAGGTGCAATGGCCGATGCACATTGCAGCAGTCCTTGAAACAAGAAAAAATACTGTTGGAGGAACATCCTGCTTATAGGCTGCAATCTGCCTTATATTTCCTTCAATAAGAAGCAACATGCTTGCAAGAAAACAAACATGTGTGGACAAATGCAATACATCCTCTGATGAGGTTGAGCATCATTCTTATTTTTCTCCATGGCATTTGCTTTTGACGGAGAGACTTCACTTCTTCAAAAGAATGGCCTTGAAGACAAGATAATTCCTGAAATAAAAAGCAATATTCTTGCAGAAATACAATATGTGAACAAACGCAATACATCCTTAATGAAGTTAAGCCTCACCATCATTTTTTCTGCATAACATTTGCTTTAAACGGAAAGATTCCACTTCTTAAAAATGATGTTTGTTTAGTTCTGTTGTTTCACTCATATGGAAGGGCATACTGCATACATGCAACCATGTCTCTTCCCAAAAGTATTAAGTATTATATACATACACTTCTACTTCACAATAATGATTCTTTAAATTTATATTATTGCATATTTTTCAATCAATTGGTTCACAGCCTTATCAAGTTTTTTTCCCGGAAGCTTTGCGCATACTAGCGCCAACACGTTCTGAAATAGGAAGACCATATTCATTTAAAATAGGTACTCAAAGGATTCCAATCTGACATATTGTTGTCTTGGAGCTTTGCACAGCTTTGAAAATGACTGACTGGATTCATGTCAAATAAATGCTGCACTCCCTTATGTAAGGGGACTGTACAAAATGATGCCACTTTTTGCAAGGAAAGATGTGACTTTATGCTAGGAATGTCATTATCGGTAAAAAATCTTGCTGCACAAGGCATGTGTTGGAGGGTTTGAAAGCACATGTCAAAGGCCATGCTGAAACTTGTTTGCTGATTATATTTTCAAGTCTTGGCTGTGTTGTATTTCCTCCCAAGGTTTCAAGTAACTTTCTGGGAGGGTGCCCAAACCATGAGAAAATCAACAAAGCATGCAAACCTGGATGATATCCATGAGGTGTGGCTCAGTAATGCTCAGTAGACATGGGTCAACCACTCATGGGCCTCCATTGGTTTGTTTTGTTGTTCCATTAGGTTTTAGAAATGTTGGGCACAAGTTGGAAAAACCGCGAGAAAACCTATCAATTTCTTCAATGCTATCTGCACATTGCTCTTCTGCTTTGGCATCCAACTCACTATACAAAACCCCGAAAAAACAAAAAACAACAAAGCAGTGGAGGTCCATGATTGGTTGAGACATAGGGTTGTTTTTTGTTTGGTTTGGATGCCAAAGCAGAAGAGCAAGTGCAAACAACATTAAAGAAATTGATTGTGTTTAATTAATGGTTTTGCCAATGACGAATATATATATATATATGCATATGGTTTCCGACCAGAAAAAAACGAGGTAAATAAACTAAGTCATATGCAGAAAAGTTGCACTCCCCCAGCCCCCTGTTCTGTAAAATTACCCTCTTGTAAACTAACATATCTATTGAAAATGGCCATAGAAATAGTGGATTTTCCCATTGAAAATGGCGATTTTCCATAGTTATGTTAGTTTACCAGAGGGTAATCCCCCTTTCCATCAATTTCCAGGGTCCCAAAGTGCATCCCCTGAGTGGGCCACAAAGACTCCCAGCTCTTGTTCTTCTCCGCCCGTGGGCAGGGGCGCGAAGCCTGCCGTGTCTTTTTGGTGTCTTTTTGGTTTTCAAGAAAGACTGGGCCCTAGCCATAGCTAATATTTATATAGATTATATCTATATATATATATATGCATATTCCATGTGATATTTTTTTTGGACATTTTACTGTATATGATATTCATTAACTTTGCATATATATATATACACACACGTATATCTATATGTGTGCGTGCGTATGAATAAATATATATATATACATATATATAATACAAATACATAAACCTATGTATATATATATGTACATATATATATATGTATACATATGTATATAATTATATATATATATATGTGTGTGTTCTATGGTTTTGTCTGAAAATAGGGGTGTAGCCTCAAAAAAAGACATCAACCATCAAGTCTGGGGTAGCAGTTGTTCGCGTGGAGCTAGAAACAAACATAGATCTATAGATCTATAAGAAGACAAAGTTCCAGCAAATTGCATCCAGGTTCTCCAGCTCTCCCATAAGACTGGATCCGAGTGGATGTTCACCGCTTTCAAGACCAAGCAAATTAGATGATCTTAGATTGACACGGGCCGAATAAGTGGCCAATTCAGTTTCAGGGTGTGACTATTACAATTTCTCGCCAGATATATTTGTATACATTCAATTTCATTCATTGATATAGTGTATATTTTAATAAAATACAGAGATGCATAATATAATAACATCATCATATCAACTATAATGAGGAATTATATGGAATTCACATATAATCACAATATCCACATATAATGTATGGTTGATATCAACTATATTGTATGACATTTATCAACATCATATCAACACCATATCCACATACGAAAAAACAAATACCGCGCCGCCTGTCTGTGGACCCACCATGCCAGTGGCGTCCTGGAACGCCGTTGAAATTTTTGGACCAATTCTCGACGTGTTTTTTTTTGTTAAGGAAAAAGGTGGTTGGATAATGTTGGATAATGTTGGTTAATGTTGGATAATGTTGGTTAACCTAATAATATAATAAATAATATAAATATATAATAATAGTAATAGTAACCCAATTTACTATAGTAACCACTATGAATATCACTATAGTAACCACTATCAACCATTATTAACTGGTTGGTGGTTTTAACCATCTTGAAAAACATGAGTTCGTCAATGGGAAGGATGACATCCCATATATGAAATGGAAAATAAAAAACATGTTCCAAACCAACCAGTGGTTAATGTTGGTTAACCCAATAGTCACCCCATTTTTTTTGCATGAATAGCTTCCACATTTCCATTGGCGGCTGATCTTCCAACTTAACTGTGGTATATCTATGTATACCCAATAGTAATCCCAAATGGTTGGCGAATGGGATGCTATCGGATGGTTTATTAATTATTGGGTTTACTACGTTCTTTGACTCGGAACTGACCAAATCATACCAAATCTCTCCGAGATGTGGGTCATACCCTGTGTTTTTATGCGTAAAAATGAAAAAAAGGCCACCACTTCCCAGCGCTCGCGGCGCTCCTGAAGTTCCCGCCCCTGGAGTCTGCCGTTGTGCAAATATGCCTGGAATTTCACCTCTTGACCCACCTGGCGCAGCAAGTCATCAAAGGATTTGCCGAAGTTGAAACCCATGCTGACGACTAAAAATCCCCCATGACGTAGGAAACCTCCAAATTGATGCAAATGATGTGGAACATATATCATATTATTCTGAACAGCTTGGGATGTTGCATCATGTTGCAAACCTCGATGATTTACAGTATTGATGTCTTTTTGCTGCATGCAACATACGAAATGCGGTTTTTTCGACAATGAAGAACTCGGGGTTCTGCCAAATCGTCCCTTCATTTTCTTTATTGATCACAAGATAGAACAAGTATGCAGCTTTATGTAGAATGATTGGTGACATTGCGTGCGTAAGTTCCAACGCCATTTCATGCCATTTCTATCTATCTATCTATCTATCTATCTATATCTAATCAAATCTAATCTAATCTAATCTATCTATCTACATATCTATCTATCTATCTATCTAATCTATTCTAATCTAATCTAATCTATTCTAATCTAATCTATATAATCTAATCTAATCTATTCTATCTATATACATGTAACTCATGTACTTAACTGCTCGAATAAACGACCAGCTGGGTTTCAATCGCCCTGAGAAATATATAGAAATCAGTTATGGTCAGTTGGGATCATGCCCCAAAACAGTTGAAACCGGCAAGCAGATTGTTGGCTATGACTGGCTATCCCCATTAGATCGACCAAGTTTCACCATTTTTGCTGATCAACTCCCCACATTCGATGCTTAGCAAAATCATCAGGTGCCTTGAAGTCACCTATGTGCCGACTGTGCAGGTAGACCTCAGCTTATTAGCAGATTGGCATTGCCATCTTTGATCTAGGATGATCTAGGAATCTGGGATCGCACAATATCGCACATCTCTCCTTCCTCTCTCTCCATTGCCTTCTCAAGGAACCTAGCAGAGCTAAATAAACACGAGTAAGGCAGAAGTTCACCAAGCGGAGCTAGCAAATACTCCCATGTGATTATGGCCACCAACCATAGTAGTTAGGCTATTTTGCTCGTCTATCTTTTCATTCTTTTCTGTCTTTTTCTCTCTAAGGATTAAACTACGAGTACGCAACCAAGGTAGTGGACAGCTCCTGTTTCTCCCTTGTGGTGACGCTGAGATTGCCACATCACCATCATGCTGATTCTTCAGCGCATCGCATACTATGAACCTCAGCACAAGGCTTCATTGGAGATCAGAAACAACGACTTTAGTTCATTGGGTTCGTTGGAGGCCTTCAGCCGAGAAATCCGAGAACAAAAGAAGAATTGTAGCCTTCGGTAAACTAATAGTTTGCAATGGAAAATCATCATTTTTTTAAAGGCAATAAATCGACATAAATCAACTATTTCTATGGCCATTCAATAGGTCAGTCGATGGTCACCCGACAAATCTGGGTCCCCCTGCCCAAATCCTTTCTCAGGATTGTAGCTCCTCAGGCTGAAATCATGCTAGAGCTGGGTCCAATCTTTAGAACCGTTGGTGGCCGTGAACTATGTCCTCATCTGGTTAAACATGTGCAACTTTAGTGACTTTAGTGAACTTTAGTGGTTTGAGATTCGGTAGTAGTTGGCAATCTCAACACTCGTGTCGCTCATGGACGTACTATATAACTTCTGTGAATCCACAAACACTGATGGCATCTGGCTGCGCAGCACGGCCCTCTCATGCGGGAAAGTGCCCAACATTCACCTCATAGGTATCTAATCTACTCCAACTGGTGTCCACATTCCTGGCAGGTCAGACTTAGCCAGGAAACTTCACGATGCCATAGAATTCTCCCAGCACTTCTTGATCTCGGCGCAGCCGGGGCCATGGATTATCGACGCCACCGGACTGATTACCTATGGAGGTTCAGTCCAACAATCCAACATTAAACCTTTAAACATTGCCATTTACAGGTGCCCTAACTCATCCTCCAAACGCCTCCAAACCTCCAAAGCCAGCATTTCGGGAGATTGGTGCTGCACATCCGGTCATGCCCAGGTACTCATGGGCGCGGAGTGTTTCCCTGGCAGCCCTATGCCTGGGTCAATCATGGTCAATCTCTGAAGGTTTGTGTTGGGGCCATGAACAAAGCTGGGATGGTTGGAATATGATGGCTTTCCGCTTCAATGCCCCTCAAATTGCCCATTCAAGTTGATCTATCAAGGTTTCAAGTCTCAACAGTACATTCTGGACCTAGCACTTGCCCCTTCTGGCCCCGGTGCATCACGCATCGCTTGCGTCTGTTTTGCTGCAGCTTCCAGCGTCCAATGATTCTGTACATGCTAGAAAACGCTGATTTCCGGCCACTTCCTTCGTCTCCGGACAGCCTCTTTGCGCGGCTCAGGCCATCCAAATCCATCCAAGCTGACTGCACATAACTGCACTATCATTGCTCCACTTGTGATACTGCAACGATACCTCCTCGTGTTTGTTGAAATGTTTGCTCCGCAAACTTGCGGAGGGCAGCTCTGGGGAGTCGCGGTCCAACGACCCAAGCAGCCGTTTTGCACTGCCGTGGAAGCCTAGTCCAGGAACCATTGAACCAAGGCCCCGAGTGCTGCCACCAGAAGTACTGCTGGTGCTCCACCGAAGGGGATCTGACCTCACTTCGCTGAAGTTGTGGCTGCTTGAGAGCTGGATGTGGCACGATGGAGGATCGTTTTCCCAGTATAGGCAATCCTGCTAAATAAGCATTCAACACAAAACCAAGGCTTCTGGGTGATGTCTATAGTTTTCAGGGAAGGAACTATATTGGATGTGGTCATGTTCGGGTTTCCCATGGTTTCCCTACTCAGCCTCTCGACTCCGCATCTACCAAACTTATCAGCATCGTTCGAGCAGCAATGGCTGAAATGCCAAGCAGCGATGCGCACACATGGAAATCGCGGAGGCTGCATTCACAGCCACAAGCGCGCCCAAAATGCTGGTAGCCAACCTGGGCCATTCCAAACCAAGCACCCGCATCTAGGGATCTAAATCAACCGTAGATCCTAGTAGCAAAGCGAGACACCAGGGTGATTGCTGAAGTGAAGAGATCCATGGGTTGTTACCGGTGCTAATCCCTTACTGAATTCTACTTTGTTCTAAATTCCTAAATTATCCGGGTGTTTTAGCATGTCCAATTTCATTGATGATTCATTGATGATCCCAGTGCTATCAAAATGTGTAGGGGAAACATTGCGGACCTTGCAAAATTCACTTCTTCCTTCACCAGTTGAACACCTTTTTGATTCACAACGCAGGGAGAAAACACGACTCAAACTGCCTGAAATAAAGGGAACGTAACGGACCACACCACGGAAACTTTATTTATTCTATGTTCATGTTCGCTTCCATACTCCGATCAATCCTTTGGCTGTGAGACTTGGTGTCCAGCCCCTAGAAAGATCATGAGCTGGCTGCAAGTTGCTGCAAGTAGCCGGCTCCACCTTTCTTATCCTTTCTTCACATCAAGTTCATCAAAGCATCACTTTTTTAATACTTGTTTGATCCAACTAAAAGGTGCAGTTGAGTGGCACAAAAAGTATCTTGCTCCAACCCCTGCTGTGCCATGACACGGCCAGTGCTACCGGGATGCCTGGCAACGTGCGAAGATGTGCGAAGAGACCGGATGCGGATCATTCAGTTGTATGATGTTTGGGTATGTTTGGGTAATGGATGCAACAAAAACATACAAAAAGGAGGAACTTGGATGTGTTTGCCCCATGTTTCGTCCGCCAACTTGACGTTGAGAGTACCCTTTGGTAAACTGACATAGCCATAGCTATTGAAAATGGCCATAGAAATAGTTAATTTACCCATTAAAAATGGTGGTTTTCCATAGCTATGTCAGCTATGTTCTCTCCAAATTCCCTTCACCTAGAGTCAAGACCGCGAAGGCATCCCAGCCGGCGTAGTCCGCACCAAGGGCGCTGGAGACCTCCATCCGTGTCATGGAGGTGGAGGTGGGAACACTTGAAGCTGTCAACGATTATCATTACATTTAAATCATTATCTATAATTATCTATAATTATCTATTATTATCTATTATCTATTATTGTGAATTATTATTATCTATTATATACTTGTTTCTACTATTATATATATATATTATATATATATATTATATATATTATATATATATATATTATAATGCAGGTGAAACATGTGCCGCTCCAAACGTTTTTCACGCACTGGTGCCATGGCCCGACAAACTGCACAAACAAAGTTTCAGCCTGTGAGGACACCAGGTCTACCAAGAGCACGACCACCAGGAAGCCAGTGATAGCGCCCAAAAAGGTGTCCAACAGTTGCCTCGGATTCATGTGGATTTTTTTTTTTAAATGTTTGTTGATGAGCTGTTGGAATGGTTAAATATACAAATATAGAACTAAACTTTTGAACATGGATTGTATTTTACAAACAGTGTGTGTATATAATATATATATATATAATCATACAGTAATTATACGGGCAAACCCCTCAGTTTGCCCGCGCCGACGCCGACGACATGTCCGAACATCAAAAAACACAGTGTTTTGTGGGACAAAATGCACATGTCCATGATCATGGCTTTCATGTTGCAACGCACAGCTTAGCTACCTGTGCGTTGAATGTTACAACAACAACATCATCATCAACATCATGAACAACATCATCATCATCATCATCAAACCCTTATTGAAGATCTTCAATGAATGTACAAGTTTAACGGGGTGGGACAATTAAACCCTTATTGAAGATCTTCAATGAATGTAGAAGTTTGAAGGGGGTGGGAGAATTAAACCCTTATTGAAGATCTCCAATGAATGTAGAAGTTTGAAGGGGGTGGGAGAATAAAACCCTTATTGAAGATCTTCAATGAATGTAGAAGTTTAACGGGGGTGGGAATTTATATTCCTAATATCCTTGTTGATCTCGCAATTGAATGTAAAGTTTAACGTGGGTCGGAATTTACATTCCTTCAAAGTCCCCCTAAGAAGTTGTGTGGGCGAACTGGGGGGTTTGCGCGTAATTATACATTTATATTATATTATATTACATTATATTATATTATATTCTACTGTATTATACTATAATAAATTAAATTATATTATAGACTATAATATATTATATTATAATTATTATACAAAATTATATTATACTACATGAGATTATATTAGACTATATTGGATTATATTATACTATATTAAACTATATTATATTTTGTTATTTGATAAAATATGATATGATATTATATTATATGATATTGAATGATATATATTAGATAAATGTGTGTAATATTATATGTATACACAAAACATATAATATCATATAATTAATATCATATGACATTTGTCATGTACATATGATATGCAGAATCACATGCTATAGGCAAACAAAGAGTTGCCAAACAACATTCAACACTGCCTAAAGAGGCGACTGCCCTTAAAGGACTTGGTTCATTTTTCTGGCCTTTGTGGCCCCTTCGCCAGGCGACTCCAAGAAAGACTTCATTTTTGGAGCCCATGCACGTGCAAGCAAGGCCCACAGGACACAGCAAAAGCTGATCACCTCGGTGGGACGTAAATCCAAATGCCAAAGCCTAGTTGGGTTGTTGTTTGTGCCCAGCAAACCATCAAATCTCCAAAATTAGATAAGTGTTGGTACCTGCAGGAAGTCATAGGAAGTCGGTATATTATAGGGGTTACGAAGGTTTACTATTGGGAGACAAGGTAACCATCGGCATCTTTCGGCCCGGGGTTTGAAGATCGGCGGGGTGCTAGCTTCTTTCCAAGGCTTCGAGTGCCAGTCTGCAGCCACTGGGTGCCAATGACAGCTTCCACGGCAAAAGCAAAGAGGCATAGGAAAGCTCCAAAGGCTCGACTGTACCTCAGAGCCGTGACCTTTCAAATGGGTCAAACATGGCATCTGGCAGCTCCCCGAACTCAATGGAGGTTTAAAACGCTCGGAATTAGCTGGGGAAATATGGGGAAATGTTTCTGTATAAATTTCTAATATGTTCTAATCATCATTTTATCTACAGCTGGCTGTGAGGCCAGTCATGGCTACTGTAAGGCCACATCCGCATTTTTTTGCTGGCTTAGTTCAAGGGAAAAATGGTTACAACATATTACAAATTACAATCTTACCTCAAATATATCAAACCAATTCGAGAATTTTCGGATCAAACCCGCAAGAGAGTAAAACATACCACTGGTGGTAGCGGGCTGATGGGCACGGGGAAGTCTTCTACCCCAGACCATACCATACCTCCTTGCATGCTGATGCCATGTTTGGGATTTGGGATTTTGAGAGCTAAAATCATCCCAGGAAAAAAAATGTTTCTTTGTTTGAACCCATCCCAAGGCTTCTTGTCCAAATATGCTTGACCATTCAATGATAAATGTTTAAACCTTTTGAAACCACCAATCAGCATATATCATAGATTGTAGATGATTATAGATGAGTGTAGTAGTATGAAATCTATCGTCATATCACCCATTTCCAGGCTCAGTCGATGCAAATTTTCGACTGGGGCAAGGTGCAAGCGATAGCCGAAGAAGGCAATGCCCAAGCCCACGGCGCAAAGAATCGAGGCAAACACAGTGACCCACACACCGCAGGGACCGGAGCCTCAGAAACGGGTCTTGAAAGGGCAACCGATGATGCCTTGTGATGCCTTGGGCAGAAGTAGCATTAAGATGCTTTAAGATGCTTTAAGTAGGATTTGAAGATGATGAATATGGGAAGTCCCCAAAAGCATTGACCTTAGCCTGCCCAGCTTTTCGAGTGGGGGTACCCTGCAGCCAAGTTGACCCCAAGCAGCATCAAAGAAACTCTGCAACATTGCTCGATGTCGCGAAAAGTGGCAAAGCTTTGTACTTGTTGTGCCAACCAAGTGCTCGTTGGGCTCACGACACATTCACTGCAAACATTTTAGCAAAGCTCTTTTAAGTCCCTTTTATATATTAAAGTGAAACGGGGCCAATGATGCTAACTCCGAAGCAAAGAAACGCATCGTCCATGTATATAATATAATGTATATGTCATTGTATGTCCATTGCATGGAATATTCACCAACAAAATATGGGTATGGGATAGTATGGTCAGTATGGGTGATAGGTCCTGACCAGCCCATCGTGGGAGCCGAAAAGAAGGCCACCCTGGCCATGCTGAATTTCTTTGTTGGTTCACGAAAACATGGTATACCCAAATGTGGGACATGGCCGTGACATAGCCTGCAATACTGGGGAAAAATATGGGACACATATCCCTGCATCAAACTTTATAATACTGTATGCCAAGCAAACATTTGGCCAAATTGACAAAAACTCGCAGCTTTTCAAACACTGACTAATACTATCAATCGGCCTCCAGCAGAGGTTAACCGAAAAGCATCTATACGAAAGGAGGCACCTTCCATTTCCAAGATTTTGCTAACACATTTTACAACATTGGATGGCTATGTATGAACCCGCTCATCTCCGGCATGCACACGTACTGAAAAACCATAGCATAAAATCGCCAAAATAAAAAAACTGTTATGCAGTAGGAATATCTTTGAACAAATTGCTTCTGGCTTCGTGTGGTTTCATGCTTGACTTTCCAGGTGCAATGTATAAGTCTCCGCTTGTCAATCTATGATGAACGGGCGGAATAGCCACACCAAACAGATCCAGGAAATCAACGGAAGGATGCCTCCCTTGCCGCTTTGGAGTCCTCATCTTGCCCTTAGATCTATTCACAAGCGCCAGCGATTGGAAGCGAGCTCGGCATCATTCCGACACCGAGGCCGCTTGATTTTGCATGCGCAAGAAAGTGAATCGCCCTTGGTTGGCCGACATTCCAACCAGCAGGTGCTGGTCAATTCGTTGCAGCTAACGAAATATATGAATTACTTGCGTGAGCATGCGTGAGCTACTGTGCAAGAAACGGCACCATCCTGGGAGTGACGTAACGGAAGATGATCGAAAACTGGGTTGCTAAAACATCGCAGGAAATGACTGGTCTGTTCACATCAGCAGGTTCGTCATGGTTTGCTTAGAGGCAAGCAGCGCAAGTTGCATGATGAAACTTGGGGGTATGGGTGCCGCTTCATGGCATTCTGCCATCGCGCTCACGCAAATCCACAGAACTTGGGAACTCTTTGGCAGTGGGAACCAGAAAAACGTCTGTGTTTGGGATGTATCAAGTTGGTACTTTGATGTACTTTGTGTGCAATCATCAGTTGCACAAGTTGCACAAGTCTACAAATGCCAAGGTTTCAGCTCCTAGGTGCACCCTGGTGACAAATTGGTGCACTGCTCATTGCTCCCAACATCATTCCAATCTGGCTCTCAACTGCCCACGACGGCGTTGCGCCAGCGTCGTGCCATGGTTACTGTTAGTGCCAATGGGACGCTGCAAACTATCCATGTCTATCCATGTCTATCACCCATTTATTGCGTAAACTACCCCAAACAGCTACACGATGAGGCCCGTCCAACTATATAGATATTACATCCGCAATAAAGAAACGACCGGATGATTTCTGATGCATCCGCGTTCCAGCTCATTGCACTAGAAGACCTCCACATGAATCTGCCTGAATCCGAAGGCTCGGAATGCAGAAATCAGCGACTTCAACGAATTTCATGATCCAGCTATATGGAGGTTTCCCAAAATAGGGGTATCCCCCATATCATCCAATTTAATAGGATTTTCTCTTATAAACCATCCATTTTGGATATCGTCATTTATGGAACCCCCCATACAGTATCCGGCTTTCATTCGCTTTTTGCATCTTTTTGCGTCTTACCGGATCAAGAAACCAATCACTGCGTTCAATGTTCATCACTTCTGATCATCGCTTACACGTTACTCACTTAGCCAATCATTCACTGCCAAAATGGCCCATGTCAAATTTTGACAAGTGTTTGGTCAAGAAAGTCCCCCAACATGAGAATGTCAAGATCATCGTTCGAACAATACACGCTTGGTTGGTTCACAGGCGGTTCACATAACCAAATTCATGCAGCATGCCTGAACCGGCAAGAGAGACTCAAAAGAAACCCGCATGTGCCAAATTCGAGTCCCCAAACAAATTGGCCAGTTGTTGTTGTTGTTGTTGTCGTTGTCGTGGTTGTTGTTGTTGGTGGCCCTCCCTTTCCCTGTCCAAAACACAAGTCCCGGGCTCCCGGGTCTTAAAAATAACAACACACCTTAGCTGCCTTAGCTACTCCTCCAAAAAGAACTTGGCAGCAGGATATGGTATTCCGTGTATCTACAACCACGTGTACGTATATAGAAACTCGTAAAAAGATGAAAAGGTACAATTTGCCAAAGTAGTTGCAGGATGTTGCCATTCTAACTTCCAGGGAGTTACTACAACTTTATCCTCTGGTACTCAAAAGAAGTGGAAATGGAACATTCCTTATTAGTTTTGATAAATAACCCATAAATCCTCCAGTTATAGTGGGTCTTCCAGCTAGAGTCAGCTACTGTAGACATGTTTGATTCCCAAAGCATGCACATATTGCTGGTTAAGTTATATCCTAAGAATATCCTCAGAATAGCCATGTTCATCACATATATCATATGTGGGTTAAAAAAAAAACATGAACCACCCCCCAGTCATCACCATCTTTATAAGTGTTACAAGATGGTATGTTACCATTCCCAAATTCCCCAGTCATCACCATTTTTATGTGGTATAAGATGGTATAAACCATCCAGTCATCACCATTTTTATGTGTGGTATGAACCCCAACTGGGTGGTTTTTGGCATTGTTTTACCGAAAAAACATGCCCCCTTCACCAGCTACCGGGTACCGAAAACCGCCTGGACTTGCCCTGAAAGGTGATCTGCACCGCAAAGCCCAAGCACACCAGAAGAATTGCTGAGACATCCCTGGGAGTGTTACGGGCAACTTATATAAATGTACATATATATATATTATATATACACTGTGTAAACACTATGTGTATATATATATATTTATATGTATATATATATGTATATATATATATATATGTAGGTGTGTGTGATATCTGTCAGTTGGGGAACACTTACATAAATAATCATTCAAAGTTGGTATGAAGAATGGAATTCCTGAAGCCACACATGATCTCACAAGAAGTGAGGCTATCGAGCATCAATTAAGCAACAAATTCATTGCCAAATTCTGTGCGTGTGTCTGGAGGAACAAGGTGGGCAAAATTCGGGCCGACCTGCATGTCATGTGAATTTTGTTTCTCCCTTGAACTCCCTTGAGCTACACACCGTACTATCAAAAGGGCCACGACTAGTTCACATGGTTTCTGCGTCACCATATTGTGAGTCTTAGTATCCACATGACAGGTGGCTAGATTGGATACGTCAAGTTTTATTTCTTGCAAGCCAAGTGTTGTTGCTTAAACTTGCAGCTAACATCTTCAATATACAGTAACCCTTCCTTGGAGGTTAGCCGCCCCAAATGGACTGGGCCAACGCGTTTAGATGAAACGGTTCAATACTAAAAAACCAATGATTGCCGGCCAATTGGCACTACATACTGAGCCACAGCCAGACTTTGGGAAAAACTGTCGGCAGCTCACATATCAACATTGCAGAACCAGGCGCTCAAGCAGCGCTTCCGGAACCAAACGTACATTCATGCATGTCATCAGAGTGTCTACCTCAAGCGGCAAGGACATGGATCCAAAAGAGGTTGCACAACAACTTCACTAGGCAAAGTAAATGCATCCGTACATAACTTCAGGTATACATGAGTCCATGTCTTAAACTTGCTAGTGCCTATGTATATATATATATGTAAATACATATACATATGTATATATATATATATACGTATATGTATATATATATATATGTGTATATATATATGTATATATATATATAATATGTATATATATATATATGTATATATATATACACACGTGTATATGTGCATACATACACATGATTACACATGCATGTCAGCATGTATGCAATATATGCAGCTACACGTACACACAGAGACATCAAATAAATAAACAAATAAATAAATATATTTATATCTCATATATATCATATGTATATATATATATATTAAATTTCACGAGCTCCTGGGATTTTGTGATTTTTAGGGAATATTGGATATCAAGGTCAAGATGCAATATTTGGTGCAGTGTACGCGCACAAGGGTCGCACAAAAAACTTAAGCGTCATGGTTTGCACGGGTTTGCACTGGATCAGCCTTCCATAAATGGAATTGGTCCAATTAATCGTTCAGAAAAAATGAAACGGTCGGAAACGGTCGGAAACGGTCGGAAACGGTCGGAAACATGATCAGGCCAAAACTTGTCCAACCCGCATTTCTTAAAAAAAACATTTCCGCGCAACGCAGTTTTTTTTTTGAAGGTCCAAAGGTGTCCAAGGGGAAACGGTTGGAAACAGTCGGAGATCGCACCTTCGCTCGGCAAAAAAGTAGTTGTTTTGTAGCATATGTTCATGAAACATGTTTGAAAATTATGTAAAAACATGTCTTTTTTGCCGAGCGAAGGTGCGATCTCCGACTGTTTCCAACCGTTTCCCCTTGGACACCTTTGGACCTTCAAAAAAAAAACTGCGTTGCGCGGAAATGTTTTTTTTAAAGAAATGCGGGTTGGACAAGTTTTGGCCTGATCATGTTTCCGACCGTTTCCGACCGTTTCATTTTTTCTGAACGATTAATTGGACCAATTCCATTTATGGAAGGCTGATCCAGTGCAAACCCGTGCAAACCATGACGCTTAAGTTTTTTCGTGCGACCCTTGTGCGCGTACACTGCACCAAATATTGCATCTTGACCTTGATATCCAATATTCCCTAAAAATCACAAAATCCCAGGAGCTCGTGAAATTTAATATATATATATATATCACATATATATATATATCATATATATATTATGCATATCTAAATGCATACATCCTGTATATACCAATGATAATGATTGATAGTGCATATGATTGTGTACGCATCTCTTTTGTGAACGCTTCCATTTCCAATGCCTCCCAGGGGCAGAGAGGACGGTGAGAGCCGAGCCCAAGATACTGGTTACCAGCATGAAGAGGTACTTCACCTGCCGCCAAGCCACTGGATCTACTGTAGGCCATGGTGAGTTTGCGAACTGGTGATCACCACTGGGTTATCCCCTTGTACTTGTATTTGGACATATATATATATAGTATATATATATAGAGTATATATATATAATGTTATAAAATAATTATATATAATTGGTTATAATGATACATAGCTAAGCCAGCTGAGATCAAGTTGACGAACCCCGCTGTCTAAGTACAGGAGATGTCCAGAATGGAACTAAAAACGTATGAATCAAGAAGTGGATGTCATTAGAGCTACCCTCTGGGAAGTGAATATAGCTATCAAAAATGGCCATGTATAGGTGATTTACCCATTGAAAAATGAATCATGTTCCATAGCTGCCATGTTAGTTGACCAAAGGGTAGAGGCTTTGTTGAATTCTACAACCCCCGCCTTGCATCTGGGATGGAAGTTGATTGATCAACCATGATATTGGATAGGTATACAAACCATGAGGTATACCTCATCCATGGGTATACATCTACCACCTACATGGCTAAAAAAATTGATTCTCGTTCTATCTTGGCTTCCAAATTTTGAGACAAACCTCCTGATACTGGAGGAATGACATGATCATCCAGGCACCTCCAATGGATCTCAAAAATCACCAACGCATACCAACGCTAATTATCCAAACATTGTCCGCAACGAAAACGAACCCGTCCCTAGGGTATTCTCACCTGTATGTCCTGGCAAATTGATCAAACATGGTAGTCTTTTATGGCATTGGGTGTCCCACATTAGTACATGGGTATCCTCGTCTGTTGCCAGGGGGGGTGGAACCCCTAAAGAAATAAAATAAAATGCAGGGGCCTAAGGACAAAATGCCAATAAAATGAGAGGGCATAAGGTAAGATAGGAAAACGCAACCAATTTACAATGGACAGGTACAAAAAGAAAATGACGTCAGGCACCCTCCACCTGGCCCCTGTTGGACCTACGTTATGCAACTGTTGGACCTCAGGCTCCGGCATTTTCTTTTGGGTTGATCTTGTTTTGTCTTGTTTCCTTCTTTGATTGGTTTTAACCATGTTTAGTCTTGTTTAGTCTTGTTTAATCCTTTACATTGTTTCCTTATTTGATTGGTTGATCTTTTTTAGTTTTGTTTAGTCTTGTTTAGCCTTTTCACGTGCCAACAGGAAGGAAAAATTGCGCGGATTTCGATCAATATAATATATATATATATGAGCGATTGTGAAAACCCTAGGTTCACGGAAAGGACATCAACAAATTTGGGAAGGTCCCATCGCTTACCACACGTTTGTACAATAATATATGGTAAACTTGGGGGGTATCGCTTGCAGGAAACTGCTGCATTTATATTTATATATATATGTGATGAACTATTAATAATATGTGATATTTGGGTATCGCTAGTGTGGATATTGGAGAAATATGATGACATAACCTTGAAAAGGGGTATCGCTAATTTGGGAAGGTCCCATCGCTTACCTCGTGTTTTTAACAATTTCCATCAATTTCCATAAACCAATGTCCGTCGAATACATATTTAGTATTGCCGGGGTTTTTACGGTTGCTCATATATATAATTGGTTCCACTTCTGACATCTGGACGGTTTCTAGAAAAAATACAAATAACTATAAATAAACTTTAGAAATCTCATTGGCTGCTGTAAGCTGCCCGTGTGTCTTTTGTTGACCAAGGAAGGCAATAGAAAATGAGGGGGGCCAACCCATTTTCGAAGTTAATGTCCAAGGAAAGGAGAGGAAAAAGGAGAGGAAAAAGGCAAGGAGAAGGAAAAGGAAGAGTAAAGGAAGAGGAAAGGAAGAGACAGGAAAAAGGAAAGGGAAGGGAGAGGAAAGGGGAAAAAAACAGTGTCTCACACAGACCATTTTTGATGCCAAAAGTTATCGTTTTCGTTATCGTTTTGTTAGCGTTCGTGAATCCGCTGGAACGTTTCACAAAATGATCAGGCCGTTCACAGCTGTGCATCTTTGCTATCATGCTATCTCTGTCAATTAACTTGATGGGTTAGGCACCTCAAAAAATAAAATGCACCCACATGCACCCACAAAATAAAATGCTGGGGTCTGACCCATTTTATTTTCATTTTATTTTTTTATTTTTTATTTTAAAAGGGGCTCCAGCCCCCTCATTCTATTTAGGTACCCCGGACGGGGGTCATGGGTTGATAAGGATGATTTTCCGACTCGAACCTCAATTTTGTAGCGGATATTCCCATGGATTGTCCTTGAATTATTCTCATATGTTCAAATGATTTTCCCAACATGTTCCTAATGTTTTCCCAACATTTTCCTGATGTTTTCCCAACATTTTCCATTGTTTTCCTAACATTTTCCTTAATGTTTTCCTAACATTTTCCTTATGAGATTTTTTACTAGCCAGAGGCCAGGATTGTGGATTTCAATTGTTTCGTGTTTTTTTCGTGTTTTTTTCGTGTTTTTTTTTGTGTTCCGTTTTCGTGATTTTTTCTTGTTTTTTTCGTGTTTTTTTCCTACTGTTTTTCCTCTTCTTTTTCACTATTTGTGGATGTTGTTTTTTGTTTCGCCTTTTGTTTTCTTCTGGTTGCCATGCCTTGTCTGATGTGTTGCCACACTTCTCCAACCCAGGTTTTTCACTATTACGACTAAACATGTCTGCAAAGTATTCTTGCAAGAATACAGAATACGATACATTCGATTTCGGGTCCTCTGGTCCAAACAGGACCCCAACGCAGAAGGGAAAAAACGACCACGAAAAAAATACGAAAAAATAACACGAAAAAACTGAGAAAAAAAACTGGACCTCGAGCCAGCCTTAAAAAAAATAAAAAATGGAAAATCAAGAAACACCTCCAGTTTTTTGCGTGTTTTTGCGTTTTTTTTGCGTTTTTCTTGCGTTTTTTTTTGCGTTTTCTTGCATTTTTTTTGCGTTTTTTTTGCGTTCTTTTTGTGTTTTTTTTTGCGTTTTTTTTGCGTTCTTTTTGTTGTTCTTTTCTCCTCTTCCCAGGGGCCGCTGTTTCTGTGCGAGGCGTCCTTGGCGACCCAAATCTTTGATGTAATTTCCTGTGGCCCTGGGAAATTGGATTTGAGCCGCTCTATGCTTAAAAAGGGTGCAACGCAATTATTTCCTATAAGTGATCCCTATCCTGCTGGAACTAAGAGATAGTGAAGAGGCAAAAACAAAACAATTACAAACAAGAATAGCACAATGAAACAAAAACAAAACCAAACAAACACAACACACAAAACATGCAAAAAATAAACAGAAAAAAAACACAAAAAAAATGCAAAATCGAAACACCAAAAAAACACGATAAAAACACGAAACAATAGCAATTGCTCGCACATCCTCTGTGGCTCAGAAAATCTCATAACATTTTCCATGTTTTTTCCAACATGTTCCCAATATGTTCCATGATTTTCCCAACATTTTCCCTGATTTTCCCAACCTGTTCCATGATTTCCCCAACATTTCCCCTGATTTTCCCAACATGTTCCCTGATTTTCCCAACATTGCTCGATTCCCAACATGTTCCTCTGATTTTCCCAACAGAAAATCTCATAACATTTTCCATGTTTTTTCCAACATGTTCCCTGATTTTCCCAATATGTTCCATGATTTTCCCAACATTTTCCCTGATTTTCCCAACCTGTTCCATGATTTCCCCAACATTTCCCCTGATTTTCCCAACATGTTCCCTGATTTTCCCAACATTTTCCATATTTTTGTTCCTTGTTTGTTGAACAAATCCCATCAAATCCGCACCTGCGACGCCGCCGCAGCCCAGCTGCCCGCCAGCACGCTGAGGGCCGCCGCCAGGGAGACCGCAGCGAAGCGCAGCGCCCGAGTGCTGGCTGCCCATTGGGCGTGCAGAACCTCGAAAAATTGGACTACAAGGGGACGAATATTATATATATATATATCTATAATTATATGTGTGTGTGATATAGTTGGTTTATAATTTGACCCAAATAGTCCCAGTGGTCCCAAATCATTAACCAACTATGGACTATATGGGGACTATGTTGGGTTTATAATGACCCATAGCCCGGGGGTCGACTTCCCATGGCGGATGAACATGGGAATTCAACCATCAAAATATGGGGATTTGAGCAGAGATCATGGGAAAATTCAACGACCAACGATAAAGCCTGTGGACAGCCCCACCAGGCAAGTGGGGATGTAGACCACTTGAGTTTTTTAAGGTGCTTCTCTACGTAATCACCCCAAAAAACGCTGCTTTTGAGGACTCAACAACAGCCAACTGCAGCTGATCAGCCAATTATGACATCTTATGACTTTATGATTGGAACAATCACATCCCACCGTTTGCCGTTTGTCCATTATAAAGTATATACAAGAATATAATCTTATCTATATCCCCATTTGGCACTGTCTCGGCATATAACAATGTTCCTGAAATGGAAAGAGAAATAAAGCCTTTTGGATTTTTTGCAATCTTTTGCAGGGTTACATGTCCGCTACTATAACCTTCATTTATGGCGAGGTCGTTGTGGGTTTCCCGGTCTGCGTCTGTTGCAAGCAACGGCGAGCAAAGCCATGGCTACAGCACCTGAAAAACAGGGGGCCCAGGTCCCGTAGCTTGGTACAGCCCGACTCATTTTCCAAAGGACAGCATGATCTTAGACCCGGAAATGAGCAATGATCCATATACCCTCTGGTAAACTAACATAGCTATTGAAAATGGCCCATTGATAGTTGATTTACCTATTAAAAATGGTGATTTTCCATAGTTATGTTAGTTTACCAGAGGGTAAACATGGTTGTTTGGGACACGCAGGCCTTTGGAGCAGATGAGGAAACAGGGAATGCTGGACATGAAGAATTGCCATTTGACATTGGTAGATGTCAAACTTCCTGCCCGAATGCAAAGTTCCAATTGTTTCCCCTAAACAAAACTAAACAAAAACAGCAACGATGGAACCGGTGAAGAACCCTGGAACGGATTCAAATTCGCTTGTTTGCCCAATATAATATACGACAGCATTCAATGATGGATCCTGATAAATCCATATACTCTTGCTGCTTGCTTTCCTATGTTCATACATACACATTGACGGGCAAACTGTCAAACCAGCAAAACATATCATGGGATTTCATTGTTCCCATTGATCTATAGTCATCCCATAATTATCCCACTTATCCCATATTGATCCATATTATTCCATTCATATCTACTATATATATATATACATATTTGATTGGCTTTAATCCTATTAATATGGTAAACTGTTTAATATGTTTAATATCCCCATTAATTCATGATTCCCATTAAGTCCCAAATCTCCAACAGTTCACAACTCGTTTTCCCATGTTTTCCCCCGCCTGCACTGCTGATGCCCAGCAAAAACGCCAGGCACTTCTGCAGGCCCCGTCGCTCCTTCCAAACAGCCAGGCCTCTGGCAACGCCGGGGCGATCGGCGAGATCCGGTGATCAGATCGGGCCAGGCCGGATCTAAGATGTGGAAAAACCATGGTTTCCCGAGGAATTTCCAAAAATACGAATGATGGGTGAACACCACATCTATATGATTATATGAGTTTACAGGAGGGTAAAGTCCAATAATGTCCAATAACTAGTTATAGGGTTTATGGTACATACATGTATGATATATCTACAGAACTCATGGGGGTTATAAACCAACCTACAACTGGGGGCAACACCTTGTAGAGATTTTGACCTGTAGAAGCGGGGTTGGGCATTCAAAAATTAAGGGTGGCTGCGTTCACAAATGTTCTTGAACCTCCACCCAACTGAGCCTCACTCATATGTTAACAGTTCTGATAAACCATCCAAAAATTGGGGTTCGGCTTGCTTCTAGGCACAAGTGCCCTTGTAACATACCTGAAAATCGATTCATAGTCACCAGCAGGTATGGCCACTTAGAGGTCTAGAAGTCCATTTATCATTTATGTTTTGTCTTGTAGGGTCCATCTGTTTGAGGGGCTGAGGGTCTGTAGAGGTTACACTCAAAGAAGTAGAGAAAGGTCCACTCGGAGGATACTGCAGCCTCCAGCTGCTACAATCAGTGGGTTGTTTGCCACCAATCATCGGCCTTCCTTTAAACAAATTGTGGGATACAAGTATCATCCTCTAGCGAGTCTTGAGCTGTGAAAGCTTTGCATTCACCCTTTTTGGGCAGTATGAGTATGTGAGCCTTCGAATTAATTTCATCTGGGCTGTCTGGCCCAAGGGTTCTGATGCGTTCCAAAGAGAGATAGTCCAGAAACGCCTGCTACCATGGGCCTTACCGTTGGTTACATCACACTTACACTTTTACAATACCAATCAAAATCTATCTTGCATACCGTCCGCGATTGCCGCTGGACTCTCCTGTGAACCATCTTTTTACAGTCTGTTGTCACCTCTGATGCTAAAATGTCTGGTCTAGTGAGCCCCCAAGATCCCCAAGAGAAACAACAGGGTCTGGATGTCCGGCACTCGCATGGGGGTTTGTGGCAGAAACAGAGTGGCAGAAACAGATTTTCTACAATCTATCTCTCTCCATCGCTGACAACAAGAAGGAACCCCAAATTCACAAACTCATGGTTTGACTTGGGGCACCAAATGCATAGCCTTTTGAGGGTAAACCTCCAATGAATCCAGCAGGGTTTATTCATCCAGGTTGCCTGTCAGCAAGGTCCATAGCAGACAGCCCGCCAGCACCACTAGCCGCTGAGGCACGGAAACTGACGGAGGTGCGACATGGGTTGTGGATAGGAAGGATCTCTGGTGCACCCCCAGCATTTCTGAGCCCCAAGGAATGGATAGAAATGAGAAGAAATGGGAATATTTGAGAAGAAAAATACAATGTGAAACCATGTGTGTGGGATGTTGATGGAGTGAATGCTGCAGAGATCTGCTGAATCTTGTCCTACTACTACAGGTTCCAAGGCTGGCGATATCCAGGGGCCAGCAATTTCTGCACCCATCTCGAAGCACGAGATCATCTGCATCATGATCGTTCCGGCATTAAACCCCCAACCAGCTATCCAATCTATGACTTGCGCTGCCCTTTGTTTGTCCCATTTACAAGTGGTCATGATCTGATTGCATATCATTGTATAGAGAGTAAGGTTTATATATATATCATATCATATAAATAAATAAAATACACACACAAGCAAGCACACACACACACATATATATATACATATACATATTATACATATGTTATGTGTGTTTAATTTGTATGTCTGTATGTATGTATGTCTGTCTGAGTGTATGCATGCATGCATGGATGGATGGATGGATGTATGGATGCATGGATGCATGGATGCGTGGATGCGTGGATGAATGCATGTATGTACGTACGTACCTACGTAATTTAATAGCAATCTTAGACACACACCCGCGCACACACACACACATACATGTATATATATATATATTATGTAAATATATATATATATATGTAATATATGTATATTATATATGTATACATATATATATATATACACCACTGTTTTGATCTATTTTGTATACCCATTGCAACCCCCGTAGCCCCAGCCCATTCCATTGGCATCGCCTGAGCCCTGCGACTGGCGGAGCCATGACAGGCCAACCAATAAAGCCAGTCCGAAGCTGGTGGCACACAGAAGACAACCAAAGGCCTGGAAGTGCTGAAGGCTACGGATTTTTTGGGGATTTTGTTTGGGTTTCATGGGAATTTCATGGTGGTTTAATATGTTTAATGGGATTTGAATGGTGGTTTGATGGATTTATATGGATTTTTGGTGGTTTGAAGGCCAAGATTTGAAAGAAAAATGCTGGTTTCGTGGGATTGTGAACGCTAAATACACCAACAAATATGGTGCTTTCAGGGATTTTTTGAATGCAGCTCCAGTAACTCGAGTTTGTGGTCGATATATCTATAACTGAATAATTGGGGAAAATCGACATTGCTGGGAGACCGTACCTTTATTTTAAGGTTTAAGGGTGTTTAAGGTTGAAAACCACTCTGACAACGCTCCGTAGCAGGGACGCCTTCTCATAGATGCGATATCCCTGGAAAGTCGCCAGAATGCCTGGGGTGGGGCAACCATTGCGCGTTCAAAAGATGAAAAATGCAACTCATTGTCGAGCAGGGATAGTACATATAACAATTATTAATAATTCATATGTATATATATATATATATGTAATATATATATATATATTTATTTAATGATTATAATGTATCCATATGCATTCCCGGAAAATCCTGGGGTTGTTTCAACGCAAATGGGAAAACAGTAAGTTGTCCTTCATTTTGTGGTCCCTGAAATGAATCCTATTGCAAGGGCAGGTTGGTCAAGAACAACATAATTCCGCACGCATGATGCCTCCGGTGCAAATTTTACCAATCGTTTTCCACTGAGTATTGAACTGACAACGAACCACATTGCTCCAAGGGGGAAAAACAAAACTCGCATAGCTTTTCCGTAGTGCTCAAATAATTAACCATTTTAGAAGCTGTTGCAATATGTTGTAAACTGTTGTAATTTTAGACCCCCAGGACCAAGCCTAAGGACAGGTTCACAAATGTTCAAAGCGGGTTTAGATCTTCAAAGGCATTCAAGCGCAACACTGCCGGCAAAATTGTTGCAGGAATTTGCAGGACCAAAAACCTCCTTTATTTGGATGGCAAAAAGTATGGATGTCTGATGATGTCTGGATTTGTTCCCTGAATCAACTCTGTACAGTAGCCATGTGTTTTAAGATAGGGCAGACTAGTCTAGCCAATAAATGTATATGGATCAAAGTTTGAAATTTCAAAAATTGAAATCTGCCACTAAGATTGCCTATTCAATCCATGTAGGACTTTCTTATCAACCAGCGGGAAGCACACACACACACACGTATATTAATGTGATATATAATATATATATATATTTAATATATATATATATTTAATATATATATATATATTTAATATATATATATATATATTTAATATATATATATATATATATTTAATATATATATATATATTTAATATATATATATATTTAATATATATATATATACATATATATATACACACATATTTTTTCAAAAATATAGAACCACTGCCCCGCCCTGATCTGCCACCGAAACTCTGACCTTGACCCAGGGATACCCATGGTCCCAGCCCCGCGCCTACCACGATACCAGAGACCACCAGCACCATCCCTTGACTGTCGCATTCCGCCGCTGCCGCGATACGTTGGACGCTTTGGTGCCATGAGTCCGGCAGCACTGGCATCGAAGCCGCAAATCAGACGCGCGGTGCGCGGGCTGCGCGGGGTGCGCAGAGGGGGCACTGCGGCCCCCTGGAAAATGCGAAGCTGAGAAGCCAGAAATCGATTCCAGTTTGGAGATCAAACCCGATATAATATATATATATTATAATATAATATTCAAATCCTTTCTCCTGAATCATGGAACGCAAATTCATACCCTGGTCTAGTTTAGTATTTTGTATTATGTCATCATATTCTATCAATTCGGTATGGGCAATTGAGGTGTTTAATACTAAGGGGATGGAATTTTCATGTGGGCCAACTGCCACATACTGCCACTGAAAAGAAACCGGAAAGCCCTGCTCATTTTTTTTCTGCCACTCCAATCTTAAATACCACTTAGCCGGTTGGTGAACGTTACCACAAAGGTTCCCATCATCATCAAAATGGCCAACAAAGTTTATGGAATATATATAATTATATGTATGTATCTGTGTGTATCTGTGTGTATATGTATATATAAATTGTGTGTATTATGTACAATTCACGCCAAAACAAACACACACACACAAACAACCCAGCCATCACCTCCAGTTGGGCAGCCCCGGCCATCCAATGGAAAAGCCATGGCGCCCAAGGGCCCCATGCCCTGCATGAGATCCATTGGATCAACCACGCCGCCCATGGCGGCCATGCCGTCCATGGGGGGACTTGCCATGGGAGTCCCCATGGGACTTGCCATGGGAGTCCCCATGGGAGTCCCCATGGGAGTCCCCATGGGAGTCCCCATGGGAGTCCCCATAGGGTTCCCCATAGGGTTCCCCAAGGCACCCATGCCCATGGCACCCATGCTCGGCATGCCTAAGGAAGCACTTGATTCAGGAGTCAGGCAAAACGTTGTCTGTTTGGAAAGGGGAATCAAAATTTAAAGTGGGTGATTTTCGGAGTACTTATATGGTACAAGACAATAAAATATAGGCATAACTGATATGGAAAGTTTCATCTGCGTGCAGAATGGGCAGAAGAAAGTAAAACTGTATAGGTCAAACTGAATCGATGTATCGGTGTCTCCAAGGTATATATATATATTTCTTCACGCCTCAAAACCTTACGGCCACCAACAAAAACACATTTGCAGGATTTCATACTCCTCCATTCGTGGAGAACAAGGAAACATGAACCAAGTATTCACATCTATTCACCAGTATGCCCAAGTCGTCTGCCAGGTCTTTAGTTTCTTTCAGTTTGGCTGCAACTGGGGACGCTGCTGGGTGTGTTATTTTCTTGGAGGTCAAACCTCCGCGCCGCTGTGAGGTGGAAAATCAGGACTGTTTTGCATTGGGCATGGGGCCAACCAATTCGAAAACCTAAAAAATTGACGCCTGAAGGCCTGAACCACCAAAAAGAAAATGAAAACAACATCAGCAACATCAATCCCGCAAGATCCCGCAAGGACACCCATTATGTCTGTGGTTGGTCAATCTTCTGTAGTCCGTCATATGGATTCACATGACGAACATGGGGCTAAGGGTCAGTATGGGTCAAATTTGGACGCCCCCATACGCATTCGCCACAGTGGTTTTAAATGGTTTGAATCTGCAACAATCGGGATTTCACTGAACAAAAATCGCTAGCCAACGGCCAAGAATGAGAACAACATGCCCAAAGTGGGTACCATTTTATGGGACCATTGCGTGAACATGCGTGAAGTGGGATAGACCCTGAACTGGGGAATCCAAACCTGGCAAATTGCTATATCTAAGCATGAATGTACACGCAAATATCATACATATACGAATGCATCTCTGATTGGAGTCCAGGTCTATTTCATGAATGAAAATATTGTATATAGTATATCACCATATATGTATATCAATATCAATATACATATATTGTGATCATGTGTGTGGGTGTGTGCGCACGGCAACCAAAAGAAAGATATAAAAGAGTAATTGGCAATGCTTTTGGTGAGATTTTGTGTATCGGTTCCAAAATGGTAGCCATATATTTGTGTATGATCACTGGCCTAATACATTCAACCAAGTATCAACCAATCTAATTAACTATCAACCAATGATCATGTGTTGATATAATTGGTTCATATCCAGTTCACCAACCTTTATCAACATATCAACACATATCAACCCCATTAATCCATTCATCAACGTGTCATGGGTCCGTGAGCATGAAATCACTGTCCCATGAGCTGCCCGACGCTTGCGGCTTGTTCTCGTCATTCAGCGTGACCGCAAAATTCACCTTCCAGGCTCCAGGAGCTTGATCGAGGTAGCTACAAAAATTGGGTAATCCATATATGGTATATGTATAGTATAGTATAGTAAAGTATAGTATAGTATAGTAAAGTATAGTATTAGTATTAGTATTAGTATTAGTATTCGTATTCGTATTCGTATTCGTATTAGTATAGTATAGTATTAGTATAGTATTAGTATAGTATTAGTATAGTATTAGTATAGTATAGTATTAGTATAGTATAGTATAGTGTAGTATAGTATAGTGTAGTATAGTATTAGTATAGTATTAGTATAGTATATCATGGTACTTCTGTCTGCCCCCCCCCAGTTGCACCCCCCCCAGAAAAATAAAAACATAAACGGGATGCAACAAGCAGTGAAGGTTAATAAGCCCTTAGTATCAGGTTATTAACCAGCTAATAGACCTCTATTTGTTGGGACACAAAACAAGTTATTAACCAGCTATCGACAGCTTATTAACAGAGATTTTGCCATTTGGAACTGCGCATTTTATCGGGTTCCCTTTGAAATCAGTAATAGATGGCTATTAAGGATTTCAGGTGGGCAATGAGTTTGTGGTGCTGTCAAAATAATGCCACCTTCCACGAGTTGCTTGAAACCACTAATAGATTGTTATTAAATATTTTTGGTAGGAAATTATTTTTGGAAGCGGCCCCAATACCTCCACTTCCCACGAGCTGCTTGAAACCACTCATAGGCCAAATCTTTTGCTCTCATAAAATAATGATAGGCCAAATCTTCAATTGCAAATCTTTTGCTCTCAAATCTTCCAAAGCAGAATCCCTTAATAACCAGCTAATAAGAAAGCATATGCCCATGGCTGTTTACGCACTGCGATTCCAACGCTCGAGCTCCAAAACGGAACTGAAACCCTTAATAAAATAAGAAAACACCTGCCGGTGAGTGTTTGCGCGCTGTATTTCCAACGCGCGAGCTCCA
Source organism: Cladocopium goreaui (assembly GCA_947184155.2). Taxonomy (NCBI): domain Eukaryota; class Dinophyceae; order Suessiales; family Symbiodiniaceae; genus Cladocopium; species Cladocopium goreaui. The sequence continues at coordinate 208,157 of CAMXCT020006787.1, read as the reverse complement.
AAATGGAAGAGAAACCTTTAATAACCATCTAATATCAAAACCACATGCTTGTGATTATTTGCGCGCCTTGTCTTCAGCGCGCGCCTCCAAACCGGAACCAAAAAACTTAATAACCTGCTATTAATTTTTGGTGCCACCTTGCAATCCGGGGGGGGTGCAACTGGGGGGGCACACAGAAGTTTCATGAGTATAGTATAGTAAAGTATTAGTATAATATAGTATAGTATAATATAGTATATAGTATAGTGTATAGTGTATAGTATAGTATATAGTATAGCATGAAGTATAGTAAATAGTATAGTATGAAGTATAGTATATAGTATAGTATATAGTATATAGTGTATAGTATAGTATATAGTATAGTATATAGTATAGTATATAGTATAGTATAGTATATAGTATATTATATAGTATAGTATATAGTATAGTATATATATAGTGTATCGTATAGTATAGTATATCGTATAGTATATCGTATAGTATATCGTATAGTATATAGTATAGTGTATAGTCTAGTATATAGTATAGTGTATAGTCTAGTATATAGTATAGTATATAGTATAGTATATAGTATAGTATAGTGTATAATATAGTGTATAGTATAGTGTATAGTATAGTGTATAGTATAGTGTATAGTATAGTGTATAGTATAGTGTATAGTATAGTGTATAGTATAGTGTATAGTATAGTGTATAGTATAGTGTATAGTGTATAGTATAGTGTATAGATTAGACTAGATTAGATTAGATTGGATTAGATTGGATTAGATCAGATAGATTAGATTAGATAGATAGATAGATAGATAGATAGATAGCATATATATATATATAATTATATACATATATATAGAGAGAGAGAGAGTACATATATATGTGGAAAATCAATGAACATCAAGCCTTTGCACATGATTTTCCATTTCCCCATGGGTTTTCCTCATTTATCGTAGTTTGCCCTCGGGGAACTTGATAATGCCACCACCCTTGCGGGAAATGCACGGATGACCTGGGAATGGACTGCTTTGCGCACAATTGAACACAATCAAAAGGGCCATGATCATGGATTACTTTTATGACATGCAATGCGAATCATGTGAATCCATGATATGCGACATGAAATTACATCAATTAGTCAGTGTTTTTGATCACTCTTCCTTGTCCGATCATCTCTATAATTCTTGCCGGAGTTAACTCTTTTATGTACTATGACATATGCTGCTATGATACATGCTGTATGAATATAAAGGATTTTACATTTTTCATGTTTGCTGCTGTGAATCTCTTCACTTTTCCCTGCAAACATCTGGAATTGGAAGCATCGCACCTCAGTCCCCTCCATGAAAGCTCCCACCTACAGGCAACGACTTGGGGCTGGGAAGGGGCGATTTGGGCCGAGGAAGTTCGCCCAAAAAGTTAGGGCATTGGGGGAATGATTTAGGATATTTAGGGGAAATATCAGGGAAATGAAGGTTGAGGCTTGATTCATGTAACTCATGTAATAGTCTGCTTCTAAACTGGGACCACTGGGACCACGATTTTGTTTTCCAACCAGGTTATTAATCAACATGATCTCAGTGGTAACTCGTGAATGGATGGACCCAAGTCAGCATGGTATCACCATGCACCAATCATCCCCGAACCACCGCGCAAGCGCTGAAACTGCTTGAATTTATTTGATTAAAGTCTTAGAGATCTTAAAGTTGGTTGTTTAAATCCTGATTGCTTTGGTTCTTGTTCAGGAAGTCTGGGGATTACGGGATCACACACCTGATTGTTGGGTGGTTCCCCTCACCACATCTCACCACCATTTCTGACCAGCTTGTTGAAGTTTAAGGAGATGACATCTCTCCGCGACCGAGCATGGGTAGCATGAGCCAAGTTCAATGGGTTGCAACTTCTGTGTTCTCTCCAAGTGTGGCTAGATAGTCAAATGGGGCTTTGATTGATATTGCTCCAAGACAGCCAACCCAATGATTGACCAGGGCGGAATTCAATCATTCACAAAAAATAAGCCGTGCTTGAGACTAATCCACCCAAATCATCTCACATCACCATGTTTGTTGATTAATAACAATAAAGTCCCAATTCAACCACCATTTTTCTTACATTTTTTTTTGATTTTCCAGCATCTGCCAGCCATGTTTGATTGCTGTGCTGCAGGGTATACTGTGAGCATCCGGAAGTTTCCAGGTGCGCCTGGGTAGCATGGACCACCACGTCGCAGCCGAAGACCGAGCTCAACTCGGGGCAGTCGATGTAGGCCATTCCCATCCTGGGCTGTGATGGCCAAATTGGGCCCGACATTGGGCAGCTTTTCCTAAGGGAAAAATGGATCAATATGGTGGTTTTTGACACAAACAATAGGGATATCATGGGGATACATGGGGATATCAGGATTTTTGTTGGCCACCTAGAATTTCATACCACAAATTCAGATGATATTTCGCGGAGAATTTGCATGGATGTATATAATTTCCTCCCAAGTAAATCAAAATGTTGAGATGGAAAACAGCCATGGCAAAAACCAAGAACAATGATCTACATTCACGGTGCGTTTTTCGTATCTACTGTATGTATCTTTATGTGACCCTGGAGGGTGATATGAGATACCGCCAACTTATCAACCTGATATCGTACTGAATTGGATCCGTTCTGAACTTGGGGGCACATCCAAGGGAATTTCATATTTGGGGCCAAACAAATGCAAAACCTAACCCTGAAGATCGTTTTTCACTGCCCATGTTCCTTGGCTTTCAGCCTATGTTTCTTTCGAGTGCCCATACTCAAAGACCTGTCTGGCTGGTAGTTTCAAATGTTTTGCTCCCCTGAAAATATGAGTCAGACCCTTCGCCCAATCATCGTCCCAAACATGGTTGAAAAATGTTGAAAATACCAAATACTGTACTTGAAACATCTTGAAATCCCCAACCTGCTGTGCTTGTCATGACCCCCCCGAGGATCCCATAGAGGTTCCCATACTTAATACAGTAGATCTTAATACTTGGCCAGTGTTTGGTCATGGTCAGTCCCTGAACTGGGGCAGCAACAACCAAATTTCACCCACTTCCCGCAGGAGCAGCATTAACCATTTCCATCCATTTCCACAATATCATAATCTAATATATATATATATAACCAACAGAAAGTCGGCCATGTTATCTGATGTATGTACATATATTATCCTAGTAAAGCAATAGTGAACCATCCCCTATTTTAAAATTTTTATAGGTGGTATAGGCCATATGGATCCTGGGTTCCCTGCTGGGGGTTCAGCTTCTTGAGGGTGCCGCTACATCTCTTCTCCGTAAACGCCTACGGATGAAGAAATGGATGGAAGCCCTGAGCAAGAATTTACATGGGGAACAACGCATGGGGAAAATTATGGAAAATTGGATGTAAAACATGGAAAAACGGATGGGAACATAATGGAACAACATCATACCAAAGCTAGAAGCCAGCGTTTTCTTTGCCTTTGCATTCCTAGTAGCGAGTTGCAATTCGTCCGGCCGTGGAAAACTTCAAAGTGATCCATTGAACGTCCTGGTTCGATAGCATGAGACAGCTTGGTCATGCTTGGTCACAGGCTCAGAATGTAGATATCTTATGATATCTCAATGAAGATAGAAGGAGCTAACATTGGATCGGATAGAATTGCGACGTTGCGATCCTTGCCAATTTTGTTCGTGTTGCGAACGAACGTCTTCCCCTTTGCTTGTTTGGAACAAATCCTTGTTGATCATCTGAGGCTTGGCAAAGAACTCAAATCGGAAATTCAACCGAGAATGATCAGACCTTTTTCCAAAAAAAAGTTATGAACCAAAGGAACCAAAAGAATCGTTGAACATGGAATTTTCATATGGATGATTGAACACCAAAGTTGACTGAAAAAACATCAACTTCATTCAGCCGGGCAAAGTACTCTAACTCACACATCAAATAGAAATCAGAAAAGAACGCGAATTCGTCGGAGAAATCCCCCGCTAATCATCCACTTATGGTGAAATTTCCCAGTCGCCTTTGTGGGCGCGTATGTGAGCTCGGGCACTGCTAAGCCTGGGAATGGAGAAATGGACAAAAAACACACCAGATACAGAAAGCTAAAGTATCCCATATATCATGGCAACATATGCCAAATTATGGCGTATCTATGTATATGGGGGTCTGCCATGTCCATTACTACTTCATCATAATTTACAATCCACTGGTGTGAATATTTATTGGGGCAGTCCTAGTTGCAACTTCTAAATCGTCACTTCAAGCTTTGGGGTATTCGCCAAAACTGTTCAACCAAAGATTCGTGGGGGATTGTCATCGGTGGCAGTAACCTTGGCCCGTTCAACACAGTATTGCCGGACTCTGTTGGCCAATGGATTTCTGCACAGTGCCATAGCCTGAAAAAAAGGGCCCCAAGAGTCAACACGTGTTTCAACTTGACTGCTTGCAAAAATCCGTGACATGGCATCGTATCTTGCCCAAAACACATATATCTTTGAATCTTTGACCTTACTGACCCACTCTTGTCGTTTCACCCCAACTCAAAGAGATGAATGTGGTAAACCCAATAGCAAACCAAACCCAATAGAGGTTTATTGTTGGGTAAACTCGAATTTGGGATGATGTAAAATGACCCCCCACTCATGGTTATGGGATAGTTATGTCATTGGGTTTACCACATTACAGTAGACAAAAGGTTGATTTTCCAGCCTCGCCAAGCTTTAATCAGCATCCCCAAAATCTGGATTTGCTGAAGAAACATGATATGGACAGTTGTCACATCTCCTCCCCATCCACCATAATATGGGCTTGTCTAAAAATATGGTACCCCCTAAATCCACTGTATAGTTGATCATCAATGTCACTTTACAGCAGTTGCCAAAAACAGCGCTGCTCCCAGCAACCGAAATACGAGGAGGGCAAGTAAGGACGTAGCATGAGCAATTTCACCCCGTTATGGCTGAAAGTAGGGTACCAGAAAATCCACTGATGAATCATATTTTGTCCCCATTAAATGGCCATTTATGGGTATATATGGTATATATTGGTATATTAAAATATACAACCCATTTTCAGAGGCACCCATCTCCCCAAACCATGGAGTCTCTGAGATGATCCGGCTCACCAGGCCAGGCGCGAGCTCAGGCTTCTGTTGGAGCAACTGCAGGGCTGCTGAGTTTATCGTGCTTTACGCTGTTTGAAAAGGGGTTAGGAATCTGAAGACGCTGAAAAGTTATGCAGCGATATCCTATAGTTCTTGACTTCCCAAAGTCGACTTCCTGACGAGTTACCCAAGTGGCAACAAGGATGTCCCTCCAGCATTCCCTCCAGTCCAGCAGTCCAACCAAACCCCCGCCTGGCCCATGACCGTGGCCAAGATGTTGTCATCCAGGGCACCAAGGGTGTTCAGAATGAGCTGCGAGAACGCGCTGGATGGTGGGAGCAGTTTTTCGAGGGTTTCCCGTTTTCTCTCTGGCTGGTCTATGAGATGATGCAAGAACAGACATAATCATAGCTCACCTTTAGCTACAAAAGGGAGATAGATATTGATGATGATGGATGATGGATGATGGATGATTGATGATAGATGATTGATGTCAAGTGATTCCACCATTCATGAAGCTATCTCAACTTCGCCAGTGACCACTTGGCCTGATCTTCCTTAAAACTTTCGAAGATGTGATGGCTCTGACAAAGACAAAGAACAGAACATCTGATAGAGATTTAATGGCATACATCTTTAGTGGAAGAATGTGGTCTCTCATTCTGATTTATATCTCATTATATATTGCATCCATAATTTGCTCTTGAGTTGGATCGGCAATATGCTGACATGCAAATAGATACATAAATTAAACTACCACACATAAATATAATATATGATATATGTATATATGTATATATGTATAATATTGCTACATGGAATCATGATAATCATGTATGTATATGTGATATATATATATATACATCAATATACTATATAATAGTATGATTATGATATAGTATGTATGCGAGTCGCCTTGGGATCCATCGGCCAAAACCCGGTCGAGACGACCACGCGGGCCCCCCATCGCCGCCCAATGTGCCGTTGCCAACGCTGCGGAGACGCGTTGGATGACTGACACGGCATCATCAGCCCGAAGCCATGGGAAATTTCCATGGGAAAACATGGAAAAACCATGAAAAAGACCAAGTAACTTTGAATAAGATGTGTAAAACTGATCATGTTTAAGCTAGCAGGTGGAAAAGAGCGCGTAGTTGTGCCACTTTTTGAATATGTACCCGTCATGAGGTTGAAGGTGGGGTTCTGTTGGGTGGGGTGGGGCAATAACGTTCAAGTTACCTTGCGCACGCACTTGCACGCTATGTTGCACATTGTGGTTTGGGGGGGTGGGAGGGTGGGAGGGTGGGACATATGAAAACCATTTGGGCCACAGAGCTTGCAACCACAGCAAGGCAATTGTTTGTTAGAGTAGGAGAAAAACATGGGGCACTTTGATGGCCCACACTGGTGGAATTGATGGCATGTGGAACATGCCTAAAAGTGTTATCTCAAGTTCTTGGAGCACTCGCAAAAATGCTGTTGTCAATATTCAATTGCTCCAGGGGATTAGAATTTGGGGAAATGGACTGACCACCTCTCAAGTTAAATATCCCTCCATTTTGGCCGGCAAAATGAACATGTCCATCATAAAATGAGCATGGCGCCACAACGCCAAGCACCTTTTTTTTGAAAACGTGCTCAACCACTAGCGGGGTTCCCGGGATGTGTAAAGGTGCAAAAAAAAAACCATGAACAGTTTTGAATCTCACGGCTTGTTGTACCAATCGCTACGCAAATGCAATGTGGATGAGATTTGGGGGTATTTGAAATTCACCTGCCTGACACTGAAATTTGATGTACCCGTAGCTGAGCTTAACAAGGGCCTTCCTAGCTCATTCAACATTTAGGGCCCTTTTATGGCCTTGTTGCGATAATGATGCAGAGCTCATGAAAGCCCACGTGCAGATCTCAATATGTGGAGCACTTAGACAACAAATAAAACAGCAACCAACAAATCTTTTGCCCCATACAAAAGAGAGACAGAGAGAGAGAACATGAACAATATATGTTTGGCAAAATATTGTGCCCCATAGAGAATAGAGAACAATACAGTCAAAAGTCGCAACATCTCGCAACACCCGGCCACAAATGTAGCAAACCTTTTTGTCCTCGAAACAGGTCAGGCGCAACTGGATTTGCATCACACTGGCCACTAGACTCACTAGACCTCTTCCTGCGACATGCGGCTTGGGGCAGGTGAGGATTCAACTTCTGGCATGCCCCTAAGCTTCAGCAACCAACGGAGTAAGGTTCAATCTATACCTTAGATTTCTGACATGTTCATACATGTTTTATCATTTTTGGGTTTAATGCAATAAATGTCCATGTTGGGTTCTAGTGCGATTTCCATCAATTTTTCTTGATGTTTCCATTTCAAAATAGAAGCACCCAGGCATATCCGCCCAGCAAAACCGACACATTTTGAGTAAAGTAAGGTCAGTGCGACATACAAAATTGACAACAATAATCAATGGAGCTGGCGGCTCTATTTGGAGCTAGAGATGGAGCTTTAACGTCTTTAACCTGCTTCAAAACAGCCGTGGTTAAGACCCTGTCCTCAGGATCATCATCGGCAGGTTCTTCCTCCGGGTCCTCCTCATAGACCAGCTCAACCTCCTGAGGAACCGCTTGGAATGAATCTGGCAACCATGGTGACCTGATAGGAAGCCTGGTATCATCCAGGTCTTGGATGATAGTTTTGGATAGTGACTTGGGGGTATAACAATCTCAATCATGGGGCCAATGTCATAAACCATCCCTCAGTCATCAGCATGTTTGTGATGACTGATGGCTGCAAACTGCAGCCATCAATCATCCTCAAATGGATCCAACTGGTAGGTTTATGGCATTGGGGTTTCCCACATTAATTATACCCTCTGGTTATTTAACATAGCCATGGAAAATCACCATTTTTAATAGGTAAACCATCTATAAATGGGCCATTTCCCATGGCTATGTTAAATAACCAGAGGGTATATCTCGATCCGCCACTGCAATCAGGAAAACATGGCTTTCTGCCACTGCATCTCCTCATCATCTGCCTCCTGCAGGGGGGCGGAAAAAAGGGCGGCACTGGGCCATGACTCTGCCTCCGGATAACTGCTCATCATATCGTGTCTTTGCCCTCCGGCAATCAAACATGGCAATGGGAAATCACCTACACATGCCCATCTAAGTGGGAAATCATCTATTTTCCAGCCGGCCATGCTTGATTACCACATGGTATCTTTCACGTTTATGATCCCCTTGTGGTGCACCCAGATGGGGTTGAACCCCTGAAAAATAAAATGAAATCAAGGGCACCCAGGCTACTGACCCCCAAAATGCAAAAATGAAATCAGGGGAGTTCAACCCCACATGTTGCGCAAAGAAAAAATCATCAGTCATCCAACTGAGGGGTTTGCAAAAATAAAATCAAGAGGTTCCAGAAATAAAATCAAGAAGGTTCCAAGCCAGCATCCAAAATGTTCCAGAAATAAAACTGAAGGGTTCAAGGTCAGCCTATGTGTTTGTGAAATCATCTGAAATTTCAACAACATCTATCAAATATTGAATCCAAACATATCCAAACCCAGCTTTTAAATATGTATTTCAAGCTTTGTAGAAGCAGAATGGTGTAATCAGGTAATCACAATCCATAGGTTTTTTTCTTTTTTGTGGCGTGTTCTGGCTGCATCCTTTTCTGCCCAAACAATAGTGACCACCAAACAAAGCATAGATTCAATATATTCCAACCATACTACCCAAAAAAAATCTACAAGCTTGGGAACCTTGGATTTTATTTTCCCCAAAATCTATCAAATATTCAATCCAAACATATCCAAACCCAGCTTTTAAATATGTATTTCAAGCTTTGTAGAAGCAGAATGGTGTAATCAGGTAATCACAATCCATAGTCTTTTTCTTTTTTGTGGCGTGTTCTGGCTGCATCCTTTTCTGCCCAAACAATAGTGACCCACCAAACAAAGCATAGATTCAATATATTCCAACCATACTACCCAACAATATTCTACAAGCTTGGGAACCTTGGATTTAATTTTCCCCAAAATCTATCAAATATCCAATCCAAACATATCCAAACCCAGGAATCTACGCAAGATGCACAAAATCTGAAGCATGATAGCCATTGTTTTCATCATGTCTTGTCCACCAATTCCAACACAAGAGGTGTGTTCCAACATGTTCCAACAAAACAAAAAGGTAAGCAAAACGCAAAAATAAAACCAAAGGGACCCAACCTAAAGCTACTCCACCAGCTGCATTGGGGTTGGTTCTTGGTCTTGGCCCATGTCTCAAAAATAAAATCATAGGGGTCTGACTTACTCAAAACTTATGATAAGCACCTTTTGAAAAATAAATTTAAAAATATTTCGGGCTCAAGCCCCTTGATTTTATTTTTGAACACCGCTTAGGGATGTTTATGGCAAGGTCTGGTTATCCTGGCAAACCTGCATTCGGAGAGCGTCCAAGGAAACCGCGGAGAATTTTGAAGAGGTTGGCAATGGCCAGAGCATGATCCTGATATATACATCATTATACATCTGATATCATCTGATCTAAGGTCGCAAAGATATCTTTTCCAGTAGGACACACAGCCAGTATAGATGCTGCTGGATGAGCCAACGATATTGGCTCCCGAGGGCTCAACTTTACCCATTCAAACGTGTCTCAAACAGTTCCAGCAAGGATTTGGTGTAATGTGGGTAAAACAATAATGAACCACCCCATTCTTGATGGTTTATACCACCCATTTATGGACTTTATGGTGATTTGGGGGATGGTTTATGAATTTTATTATTGTTTTGACCACATTAATACATATCCATCCATATCCCATGGTTGAAAACACCCAGATTTCTCAAAGCACAGAAATCACCGCCCACAACTTGACGAAAAACTCCCTTGATCCGACATACATGTTCGTTCGATCAACCCATAGCGTGAAAAAAGATGCATTGATTGGTGGGATGATCCATTATATGTCAATTGACTTTTTGATCATCTAAATTTCAATAACTGTCATAAGTGTTCAATGACATGGTTGATCCATCTAAATTTGGCCCTTATCCCACACCCAAAAAAATATCCCATTATACAACCATTCCGGTGAAATCATGTTGAATATCCATGTTCAAGGATAACATATTGATGTTCAAAATTCAGGTGATTCAATATCATTGAATATCATTAAGTCACCATTTTAGATGGTAAAATAATCTTAAATCACTTAAAGATTCACCATGTTTGGTGAAATCGCTGTGCCCTCATTCGGCCGGCTTTTTGAGCCTGGGGCTCGGAGTGCGCTCCAGACCTGACTGGGCGGAGCCCACAACAGGGAATTACTGTTTTTTTAACCATAAACCATGGTTTGTACCTAGGAAACCATGGGTTTTACATGGTTTTACCTTGAACAATTGGTGCTTATGATGGTTTTAAGTTTTCTCTTCACCCAATTTATCTGAGAAGGGCCTGGCCGAGCCTTTTAAGTATAGGAGATTTGCCAGTTTTGAGAGCGACTTCCCTGTCTATATGGGTAAATTTATCTTGCCCACAAATGAAATATGAATCTCAGGAAATATATAAATCAACACACATAAGAGGGAAAATTCATCCCAGAAACAGCCAGCAACAACCAATAGAATGTCTACCTGTGATGATATAAATTACATATACTAATGGTATACTAAACCATACTAAACCCATCTAAACCCTGACCATTGATTGGGAGGCTTGCCCCCAAAATAGTAACAAATTACTCTCAATATTGGTACCCCCCCTATGAATAGAGATGTGAGAGACCTCGTAGCCGCTGTCCACACGAGTTGAGTTTCCGTGCTTGACATCTGGGACCGCTGCCGGGACGGGCACAGCTCCTTAGACCAGAGATTGGAACCCGCCAATTCCGGTACCAAATCTGTTTGCTATATTTAAGGCCTTTAAAGGGCCTACACATCCAGACTTCCCATAGAAAGAAGAGGAAGTCAGCAGCGTCACTTTCTGACTAGGTTGCAACTCGGAATTTCAAGAGACACATGCTACAGTATCTCAAAGTGTTTCACTCCCTGTTTCCTCCCATTTCACAGCCTTCACTGAAGGGGGGTTGCAAACAACCAACCGGTCACCCGCCAGTAGATACCTTGACAGTCAACTATCAAGTGGCTCAAGCAACTGATCTTTGGTTCACAAACTGTTTTCGTATGTCTTCGTTTAAGCACGTAGGATTTCAAACAATGTATGGAAACCACGAATTCCCCCCGGCTTGGAATCAGGAACAGAATTCTGGAATTGTCTGCGTTCGCCATGCTGGAGAGATTTTGATTCTACCCCCTCAACCGTTTACCAGGTTTACCATTTGGGACCCTGGGTTAAACGAAAACCCTTTCCTGTTCGGAAAATGATCTACAACATCTACAACTGGTGGATTTTTCACACCTATGTCACTTGACTGGAGGATATGTTGCCTTTTGGATTTCGCATTGCCACATTTGATGACGCTGCTTGCTGCTTGGCCGCGTACTGCAACAGGGTCCTGGATACCATTGGGGTGATCCAGTTGAAGTGACTAATATGGAATGGTTAGTTTGCATTGAATCATATCATGAATCCTATCCCAGTATCTTTTTGAAGTCTACTGATTCTAATCTTTTCTTTTTTTACTTACTTGTTGATGTCCCAATATTGCTGTATGGTCTACTGGATCCTCTTTTTTATTGTTCTTATTGGTACATTCTTGCTCGTCTTGTTCTATATCAATCAATTCATCAATGTCCTCCTCGATTTCCTCCGTTTCACCCGTTTTATTTCCGCTACAATCCGTCACTTGTAAGTGATATTTTGGTGATTCTATATGCCTCAGATCGGGGTTTTCAATTATCAATATATGGAGGTTTCCTAAAATGGGGCGTACCCCAATCACTGGATGGTTTCATGGAAAATCCCAATGATTCCCAATGTCATTTTCATGGATGACTGGGGGTAGCCCTATGACTTAGGAAACCACCATATCTTCCTTATCCTTTTAACCTCTGGTAAACTAACATAACTTCATAACTATGGAAAATCACCATTTTTTCTGGGAAAACTCACTATTTCTATGGCCATTTTCAATAGCTTTTTGTATGTTTACCAGAGGGTAGCCATCTTGGACGCCCCCAACCCGAAGGTCCTGTTGAATGACCGGCACTGAAACTGCTGAAACTGCCGAGGCGGTGGCGGTGGCGAGCTTCACCTGCGACATGCCACGATGAAGAAAACGCCAGGAACATGCGCCTGTTTTCATGGAAAATGAGGATCTCACCATGAAATGATACCGGTAATGAAGAATGGGGATTTGGAGCCTTCAAGATGCAGAGTTCATCCAAATGACTTTCAAATGACTATATACTTGGGACTTTCAGTAACCTTTATAAATTGACACGCTGAAAGCCAAATCCAAATCAAATTACTGTACCGGGACGTATCGGTACCCAGCTTTCAGTCTTCAGCAACTAGGGACCATGCTGCTATCATCCATTTCGCGCCACATCCCCGATGAAAATCTGTGTGCAGATCCCTTGCCAGTTGGATCAAGGTGAAACACAAACCCAGTGTCTGAAATATGTAGGAGTTACCAACATTTTCTTAAGGTTCTTGTATGCCATAGGAGAAAAAATGTTACATTTCTTAGGACATGACACAGTCGGGAAGATGATGTTCACGAAAAAATTGCTATCTGGGAATTGGGCATCCCCCATCTTTGGAAAAAACAAGGTACCGGCGCCAATAGCGACCCTGAGGAATTTGAACATTGTTCAAAATGGCAAGAGCTCAAAACTTGCAGGAAAGCCAGCCTGTTTTCATTTTGGCACAGTGGAATTGCGGTTTTCAGGACCATTGTTTTTTTTAGCAAAGAAACCAATTTTATCATAAGAGATATCTTGTTGAAATGAAGTTATCATTAAGTAGCGCATGATCATATATTTTGCATGATGTGAATTTCAAGTAGCATAACATAGTTTTTTATGTGATATTAATTAGGTAGCATAGCACAATCTATGCTACATAAAGTTAATTTCAAGTAACATAACATCTTATTTGAAATTAAGTTAACGTCAAGTAGCGTAGCAACATCTATGTTACATGAAGTGTGCTTGATTTAGCGTAGCATTACGTATGTGACAAGAGGTTTGTTTGAAGTAGCATCACATCTTATTCGAACTAAAGCTCACGTTAAGTAGCGTAGCATCTTGTACGTATGCAAACGCTATTGAACGTTATTGCACCCCCCCACCCCCCCCACCCCACCCGAAACCCCCACCATCAAAAGCAAGTAGCGTAACATCACGTATTTTAGTGCAGGCCAACCTCAACGTTAGTGCAATCCACTGAGAGTGCAAGACATGTGTGCAAGTGCAAGATTTGTTTAAGCAGCAGCGTACAATGATATATGCTAGTTCAACTTAACCTGACATAGCAAAGCATCATCTCTGTTAGGAGAAGTCAACATTAAATACCGTAGCAATCCGTAGCATAGCAGACACTAGAAAATGGTGTTTTCCATTGTTTTCCTATGGGGTCGCTAACAGCGCCGTTAGCAAAAACAACCCAAAAACCTGGCGTCGGGTCTCCCTGCCTTCAGGTATGACTCCAATCTGTGGCCTCTGGGATCGTATAGCGCTTCTTGCACCTTGCATCCCAGTTGAAGGGGATCATCTCAATTCACCAAATGGCCTTATGGGCCTTATGACCTTCTGGGTTAAAGTAAGATAGATATACATAGATGTGGAGAATTCACGAGAATTGCCCATTTTCTTCGATGATAACATGATAATTTACCGATAGATAATGGTATGATAACGATGATAAATCCGATAGATCATGGTATGATAATGGTGAGTTTTCACATCTATGTGAGTCTACAAGAGGATACCATCTGGTAAGTTCTTACACTTTTCGAACTGGAGGCCATGGCCCTTGTTGTACCTATTATGTAGGCATGGGTGATTTTCCACAGCTGCGTTCAAGTGCCACAGGGTACCAACAAAAAGGACATTTACCAACCACTGCTAACTGATTGGCTCCTTGTCGCAGGCAACCTGCGCCTCTTTGCCTAGCTAAAAACATTATGTTTCAAGATGTCTGCAATGAGGGAAATGCTGACAAATCACCAAATTTGGAGATCCACAATTCCAAACCCATTCGCTAAACCCCTGACGCCTCTAGTCCAATAGATTCCTGTAGTTTGGTGTCCATCGATCCATCTCCAAAAATTGATCCAATGATCCATCCATGCACCCGTCGATCAAATATCAAATGACAACAGGATACTAATAGATCATAATAGATATAATTTTGATTATAACATATGTTATTATAATATCAAAATGGAGGATCTATTATAACCTATTAGGATTATTAGGATTGTCAAATCTAATAACATCCATAATAACATCAAATATCACATATAATTATTAGGATCTAATAGGATCCATTGCAATTCCATATGATTCCTCCATTTGTTCCACTGATGGCATCACCTGCACCACCTCTCCCTCCCAATCTCCCCGATGGCGGCCGTCTCAGCGTGGTTCTTGCTGTCCAAGGCATCTAACCTCAGTTGCCGTGCAGCACCTGGGTGACCCCTACAGATAGCAATCCCCAAAGAGATAGAACAGTCAAATCCTATGTGTTCAATGGTAAATGATACTTTTCTATATCAAAATATAATCAAATTCCTATTCTTTCATGTAAAATCCAATCTTTTCAATGGCAAATGATACTTTGCATATCAAAAAATAATCAAATCCCCATCTTTTCAAATCAAATCCCATTTTTTGAATGGTAAATGATGTTTCTATATCAAAAAAATCAAAATCCTATCTTTTCATGTCAATTCCCACCTTTTCAATGGTAAATGATACTTTCTAAATCAAACTCCCATCTTTTCAAGTCAAATCCCATCTTTTCAATGGTAAATGATAATTTCTATATCACAATTCAATCAAAACCCTTTGTTTTCCAGTCGAACCCCATTTTGTTCAATGGTAAATGATACTGTCTATATCAAAATACAATCAAATTCCGATATTTTCAAGTCAAATCCCATCTTGTTCAATGGTAAATGATACTTTCTATATCAACATACAATCGAATTCCGATCTTTTCAAGTCAAATCTTATCTTTCCCATGATAAATGATACTTTCTATATAAAAAAACAATGTCGTATCTTTCATGTAAAAACCAATCGTTTCAATGGTAACTGATACTGTCTATATCAAAATATAGTTAAATTAAAATTCCTATCTGTTCAAGTCAAATCCCTTCTTTTCAATGGTAAATGATACTTTCTAAATCAAAATGTAGTCAAACTCCCATCTTTTCCAGTCAGATCCCATCTTTTAAATGAAACTTTCTATATCAAAAAAAAAATCAAGTTCTTATCTTTCCAAGTCAAATCCCATCTTTTCAGTGGTAAATGATACTTTCTATATCAAAATACCAGTAGTACCGCACAAGGCAGTGGCGGAAGTTTCAAAAATAGGAAACCTATAGGAGAGGTTGGTTGTTGTGAATCACGGATGGCAGAGCGAACCCACTGATGGACCGAAAGCTGGTTGGAGTTGTGTTTTTTTGGAATGGTTGCAATGGTTGCAGTGGCCACCTTACCACAACTGCTGGATGTAGTGTGATGTAGTGTAGTGTAGTGCAGTTGTAGTTGCAGCTGTAGCTGTAGTTATAGTGTAGTGTAGTGGAGCTTTAGCTGTAATGTAATGTAACTAATTTGTGCGTTTGCAAGTGCGGTTGCAGTTGTAGCCGTGGTGTGGTGTAATTAGTGTAGTATAGTGCAGCGTAATGTCGTGTAGTGTTGTGTAGTGTAGTGTGGTATAGTGTCGTGTAGTCTAGTGTAAGATAGTGTAGTTGTAGTTGTAGTTGTAGTGCAGGGTAATTAGTGTAGCGTAGTGTAGTTGTAGTTGTAGTGTAGTGCAGTGTAATTAGTGTAGTGTAGTGTGGTGTGGTGTAGTGTAGTTGCAGTGTAGTGTAGCGTAGCATAGCATAGCGTAGTGTGGCGTAGTGTAGTGTGGTGTGGTGTTGCGTGGTGCAGTGTAGTGCAGTGCAGTGCAGTGCAGTGCAGCGCAGTGCAGTGTAGTATGTGTAGTGTAGTGTAGTGTGGTGTAGTGCAGTGTAGTGGAGTGCAGTGTAGTGTAGTGTAGTGTAACGTATTGGCAGTTGTAAGTTGCAGTCGCAGCTGCAACTGTAGCTGTAGCGGAATGCAATTTAATCAATGTAGTGTAGTGTTGTGTAACGTAGGGTTGTTCTAGTTGTGTTTGTAGCCGTAGTGTGCTGCAGTGTAATTAGTGTAATTAGCGCAGTTGTAGTGGTAGTAGTAGCTGTAGTTTTGTTAGTATGTGTTGTTGCAGTTGTTAGTGTAATTGGTGTAGTGTAGTGTAGTGTAATTAGATGTAATGAGTGTAGTGTAGTGGAATTAGTGTAGTGTAGTGTAGCGTCGTAGATTTATATTTGTAGTTGTAGCAGTAGTGTAGTGTAGTCTAATGTAGTGTAGTGGTAGTTGTACTTGTTGTAGTTGTAATTGTCTATCTATCTGTCTGTCTATCTATCTATCTACCTATCTATCTATCTATCTGTTTGTCACATCAAAAACGAAGCAATTCTGCGAGCCGTCCTTCAAAAATGGAAAGTTGAGTGCAGAGCTGACGGCCTCGTACCATTTTGTCTTGCGTTTTTTCCACTCCATGTGTCTAAACTACTGCGCCTGCCACGAAAAAGTGATGCCAGGGTCATACGAAGTGCTGCACCTGTCACGCAAAATCATCTCAGCAAACCTGAAGATCTGAGGCTCCAAAATGCAACCCCTCTCAGGAACTCAGCACTCGGACCTCCCAACAGCTCTGATGAACATGTCTCTTGTGCTGCGCCTGCCACGGAAAATACATCTTTGCAGATCCTCTTCAAATGTCCCACGCCTGCCATTTTTTTGGAAATGCTACAAAACCCTCACGTTTTGCTCACTTTTGACACGGTGCACAATCCCCTGCGCCTGCCATGCGAAACGACATCTGAATGTCAAAAAGTGGTCCGAAGCTGGGGTGCTTGGTACATTTTGACCTCGAAATCTGCTTCGCGCCACAACGGCGTCCACTTTTTCGACATTGCAACTTCCAAAAGTGGTCCGGACCTGGTGCGTTTTGTGCATGTTGACTTCGAAATGTGCTTCGCGCCACAACGACGTGCAATTTTTCATCTCTCATCTGCCCAGCGGGCTCCGCACCCGCGGCTTTAGCGAGCCTACTTGTCGACCCTCCGGAGCCACAAATCATTGGAAAAACACAGTGTTTCGCGACTTTCCTATCTTTTCGCTGAGACTATTTCTTTTTCGATATTCTTTCTTCTTCTCTTCTCTTCGCTGACTCTTCCCATCTCTGCTTTTCATCTGTCCATATTGTCGGAAGTTTGACTTCTAAACTTCCTTCGACAATAAAATTCCTATCTTTTCCAGTCAAATCCCATCTTTTCAATCGGAAATGCTAATTTTTCTATATCAACATATAATCAAATTCCTATCTTTTCCAGTCAAATCCAATTTTTCAATGGCAAATGATACTCTTCTAGCATATCAAAAGATAATCAAATTCCTATCTTTTCATATAAAATCCTATCTGTTCAATGGTAGATGATACTTTTCTATATCAAAAGATAATCAAATTCCTATCTTTTCATGTAAAATCCTATCTGTTCAATGGTAGATGATACTTTTCTATCAAAATATAGTTAAATTATGTTGAATTCCTATCTGTTCAAGTCAAATCCCATCTTTTCAATGGTAAATGATACTTGTCTATATTTATATATGTATATATATCCTGTTTGGGGTGACTATAGCAAGGGTCTTGGTGACCGCTGCTTGTAGGAGACCAGCATTGGCAATGAAAACTAAATTATTGTCCTGATATGTCCGCACTAGGACCAATCCTCCTGAGAAGTCCTCAAACCTATTCCACCCGTCTTTACCTCAGGCAAGAAAGAAACATTTGGAGGTTTCAAGCCCGACCACCGCAAAATAGTCAATGTTTTTCGTCTATAACGTGAACTCTGGAGAAATCTTGATGACACCACCAGCATTACCCACCCTGATGATATTCTCATTGCTGATGCTGACTTGAAGACAGCCCCAAGCATCGTTATTTTGGTTGAGCTGTGAGACTAAGCTCTTGTGACTCTTGTGCCATGTTTCAGAACCACCCGCTATCTGCCGCATGGACATGGCTATCACGGCTCAAAACTATGGCACCCAAAAAAGATGATATTGGCAATGCGGCAAAAACACAAACAAACCATCGCTGAATTGGGGTTGGCTTAGTATTCGTTGTGTTGTGGCCATGTTCCATGATGTTCCATTACAGAGATATATGTCCATTATGATATCTGGACCCCCTCAGAAAGTTCATGAAAATTCTCCCCAGCCTCTACTTTCTGAGGATCCTCCCAGTACAACAGGGCGTCTTGGCACCAAGGCGCATGACGGAACCTAGGACCTGCTCAAACACGGGCAGAAAGCGGCTTGGCCAATGTCCCCCAAGTGACCCCAGCTGTGCCATGATGGGCCATGGATGGCCATGGCATGCTATAAGAGGGCTTATCACCGAATTTACGGTAATTGATGTAATTGGTATTAGTTGGAGCAATTTATTTTATAACTGGAAAGTGACCCAGTTGCACAAACCTACCAAACTGATCAGATCTGACTTGTAGGTCTTTGCCAATACTGAAGTGCCTTTCCCCCACTCAATGGAGGCAATGCCCCAGTTTCTGCAGCCTGATTGGACCAATAATATCGCTCAACTACTATCGGCATACGTGCATGCACATGTGTGCATATATGTAAACCATAGGCCTAATATAGGTATTAATATCTACAGTAATGGTATATATATATAATTATATGTATATATAATTATATATATATATGTTGTCTGTATCTGTCATTCTATATCTACCTTGGCCATCTGCCAGGCCTTCTCAGCTCCTTGGGTAAGCTGGATGATATGAAGCACGATGACGCGCACATCCTCAGTGGCGAAGATTTTCTTCAGCAACACTGACCGATGACTGGCACTACTCTGGGGGTTGACCGTGAACAATGGAGGTCCAAGTCCAGTTGGGCTTCAGGCGTGCAATGGTGTGCACGACTGCAGAATATGACACATATATGACAAATTTGAGTGAAGTATGATGAAGTATGGGTACTAGTCTTCCAGGCACAGTAAGTCAACTTTTGTGCTATGTGTCATGTGAGCCCTGAAGTCTGGTCCCACCCTCTCGTTTCGGGGTGTCACTAAGCAGCCTTTCCGAAAATTTTGGAGAGATACAGTAAAACCACCCAGCCATGCCCCCTCTACTGCACCTACTCCCTGATTTTGAGGCTCTTCCCTAGGCTCTTTGGTTTCCAATTTTCAGATTTGGCACCATCTCCATCTCCAAAAACAAGGGCCCCCCCGTCACTCACGCTGCTCGATATGAAACTATCACGGAAGCAGAAAATCTGACACATCTTCAACATGAATTTGGGCTGCCTCGGGCCCACTTTCCATTTCCTGCTGGTTGTTTCAATTGGGGTAGTTAAGCGTACTTTTTCGCAGCGGCATTGGAGTTGCTGGCACTCCTGCTTAGCAGGACTGGCTGCACATATGGATTTGCCGAATGGATCTGTCACTGCCACCTATTGTTCAGGATGTCTTTAAAATGCTAGTTTTCAATTGTTTTAAACAAGTTCCCCGGACATACTCTACCATATATGGCTCAGGCGTGAATACGGTTCCAAGAATGTCCAATAGCTCTGGCATGCCAAACCAATGTGAAACGAAATCCAAAACTGGAATTTGATCATTGACTCACCTATACTCACCTGATATCCTGTAACATATATATATATATAATTATACATATATAATTATATATATATTAATAATGATCAATATAGTTCATCATGATGTTTCTAGCTTACCCTTCCGAGGCTAAAACGTGTTTTTTTCAGCACCTCTTAACCGCGAGGTCTACGGCTCAGATTTTTACGGCGCCTCACAGCAGAAGGAATCCCTGGCCTCAGCGATGGGATGAAACTTGGCGAATCTCGGCGCCGTGAATCTGCGCCGTTTGATGTGGAAATACCATCCAAAAAACCTGGTTCAGTATTTACCCTCTGGTAACTAACATAGCTATGGAAAATCACCATTTTTAATGGGAAAATCCACTATTCATGGCCATTTTCAATAGCTACGTTAAATTACCAGAGGGTAAATATATTGAAATATATTGAAGTTATGTGTTTGGGCGCCGACATGCGGAATTTATGATACTGGAGGGATTGGATTCGCCCACACCAGGAAAATATTGGGGCAATGGAGACAGTGACGCCTACTAGGAACATCTTATGTATTTGTTTGAAAGAACAATATCCAAAAACCATACCATGTCGAGCCCATCGAAGGCGAGAACACGTGAAGCGAACTCATTGCCATTGGATTGGTGCTACGTTGTAGAAACCACTGTAAGCCTGTCATGATCCTTGAAGTTAGCACCAGCAAGCAACAGCACGTGCGATATAGACACGCACATATCAGCCATACACACATCTACAATCCTTTATATACTATCATTCACAATCACTTCAAAACATCATTTACGTGTGTGTATATATATATATATGTATACAGTATATATGATGGATAGATCATAGGATAGGATAGAATAAAACACATAGAATAGCATAGAATAGAATAGAACAGAATATGATAGAGTTTATAGAATAGAATAGAATAGTACAGAAATACAGTAATAGAAATGAATAGAGATGAATAGAGTATATAGAATAGAACAGAATAGACTAGAATAGAATAGGATAGACAAATAGACAAACAAACAAATATATAGACAGATAGGCAGATAGGCAGATAGACAGACAAATAAGCAAATAGACAACTATGACTTAAATGTATTTAAATGGATATCAACTATGCAGCCTACATCCCACACTTCAACCTGAACCGATCCATTGTCGGATGACAAAAACCCAAGGGCCCGAGCCGCGATGCCGGCGTCCCTCTTCATCTTTGCGATTGGAGACCTGAGATCCGCGATCGGATGACCCGAGACCTCGACATAGATCGACTTCGTGGGAAAATAAAACATGTGGAACTCGGAACTCCAGAATGGTCATTTCAACTTGCGTTTTGATGATGTTTTGATGACCAGTAAACTGCATGTTACTACCAGGCTAAGTCGGCTAAGTGACTGAAATGACATCTTCCGACAGTGGCTGGATTGGTCCGCCCCACGGATCTCGTCTTTGGCTCCCAGGCTCACGCTCACAACAGGAGCACGGGATGAAAGGGAAATCCTGAGGGGGCAACATGGGGCAACTCCTCAGGTCCAATCATTCAATCCCAAGATATCCCAAGATTTGGTGATTGAGGTGATCATGATACTATAATCACATATAGTCACCAAGATCTTCACCAAGATACTATAATTGTGGTGATTTGTGATATCCCAAGATCTCTGAAAGCAGCTACTATATGCTACTATAATTCCTCGAGGCTGACGGGGTTATCTATGTTTATCTCAGTTTCACTCCTAAGTACTGGTACGGTAAACTGGTAAACGTTCAGAAACATCGGCAGACCGGTAGTGAATTCACAGAATCAAATATTTGGTTGGCCAAAGTAGCAGGGCCCATCTCTGCCAACTTTGATGAACTGGTGGTTTTGGGTTGGTGGGGTTTTCCTCAATGATCATCCTTATCATCCTTTTCATGACGGAATCGCGGGATTCATGCTGAGAAAGCCCTGCTACAAACCACATCCTCCAATGGGCAGGAAATCTATGGATCGATCTCATCTTATCTGTCAATCAAATCGAATCGCATCGAATCATCATTTTCCATACCTAGTGACCTAGTGGATCCTATTGGACACCTGGTGAGGCGTTTGAAGATTAGTTGTTCTGTCCATTTCAGCATGATGGAACGGGGCGCCTTTTTGGGACTTTCATCTGCTCTGGGCGCCAAGGTACCTGCGCCGCAGAATGCATCGAAAAAATGGGGGGGGGAAATACAGCATTCAACTGGTTTTGTCCAACATTTTTGTTACACTACCCAAAACATGCCTGAGGGATCCTGAGGGAAAGTAATGATGATGATGATGATGATATCTATCTATCTATCTATCTATCTATCAACCAATTTATGGGAACGCCATGACACACATGGATTCCAAATGATTCCAAGATACAAATCAGCACTAGAAACTGAACTCCACAGCCCAGGGTTAGCTTCAATACTGCAGGTTGATGAGGTAAACGTGCAGCGACCCGCAACAAAACAAAACCGAAAGGGGACCTATGTCAGAGTGCTAAATCCAAAAACGAAAAGGACAACCCGATCGGTTCTCTACAAAATGATCTATAAATGGTAATGTCATGCAATGTCCATTAGCTGGAGCCTAGTTCTGCAACCGTGACACAGTTCGTGAGGCAACTTTAAAGTACCAGGGCCATCCAGCCGCACCACTCAGCCAGCTGCCAGCATACAAACTGACCCTACTCCAAATACCTCCAAATGTCATACAAGTGGAAAATGCAAAACATATCGAGAGAATATCGAGAGATAGCTGGATATTATGATATCATCACATAGACCAGGATCCGCAAGTGACAACAGTAAGTCAAGTCACGAAAGTAATACTAATATGTGGAGAGTTCTATTTGTATTTAAGAGAGTAAAACTGACAGATATTACCCTCCGGTAAACTAACATAGCTATTGAAAATGGCCCAGTCGAAATAGTAGATTTACCCATTAATAGCATAGTGATTTTCCATAGTTATGTTGGTATATTTACCAGAGGGTAGCAGATAGATACTACCCTCTGGTAATTTAACATAGCTATTGAAAATCACCATTTTTAATGGGAAAATCCACTATTAATGGTCATTTTCCATAGCTACGTTAAATTACCAGATACTAACAGAGCATAACCCCTGAACCATTCATCCGTCAGGACTTCACCTTAAATCTCCATGAATTCCCGTCGCCTGCGCTACGCGACAAGCGGCGCTCAGAAGGGCTCAGGGATCGCACCTGAAAGCCAGTTGCGAAATCGGAAAGACCAGCTATACATGGGACGCACACACACATAGATAGATAGATATAGAGATATATATATATACTGTACCCATAGGATCCATGTATGGTATATATGCTAACATTGGGGTATATGGATGGGATCCATGTTACCATATATAGCATACATGGATCCTATGGGGTATGAATGATATATATATATATGTGCATTTGTGTGTATGTTTGAGTAATATATGGATGATTTAGAACCAACTGGATTCACTGGAGTATGGTGAATATTAGGCATGATTAAAATCCGCTTGGTATGGCATGCCATTCTGTATACCCTCTGGTAAACTAACATAACTATGGAAAATCATCATTTTTAATGGGAAAATCCACTATAAATGGTCATGTTCAATAGCTATGTTAAATTACCAGAGGGTATTTTAGTTCTCATATGTTACAATCTGCCATGCACCTTTCATAAACGTTTTCAACATATGGTGTGCAGTAGGGTGGCATATGGAAAACCCAATGATCAAATCCCTTATCCCTAATTAGCATTAAGTACTACCCCACAAATCCTGGCTATATCCTTTCGGATGTAATCATTTTGAGGTCTATATGTGGGATAATAGGGGAACGGGATTACAAACGCTGGGTGGTTCATATCCCAACTTCATGACGGGTCATTTGGTATGTTTCCACAATCATGTTGAGAAGTTATATCCCATCAAAAAAACATGAAGATTCTATCTAAATACCATTGAAGTTGGTTAATCTCAATGTTTGATGTTTAATTCTGATAAAATCCCCACGTCAAGTGAGGTGAGGAAAAGCCAGCTGAACCATTGAAATCCACCGTTAATATATCGATATGTATACGATTCATTGGGTTGGTTTAAGGGAAAATCTACAGATACCTACAGGAAACCATGGTTTTTACCATCAAATTGATCGGGCTTTCCGGTTAAAATTTTCCCATCATCCAATTCTATGTATGATATGTGATAAAGCGATATAAAGCATATATAATGCTATAAATGTGCCATGATCAAAAAATCAGATGATATGTGGTATGATCATCCATTCGACATCGGGAATCCAAACATCATGGATAAATTCCATTAAATTCCCTATGAAATAGATTGATGACAACCAAGAACTTGGTATACACTACTGTGATACTCTATATATATATATATACAATGATATAAAATGCATCATAATCCACCTTTTGACCTTCTCTACATGTGGTTACGCAATGTGCACGCAGCTATGCACCACCCCCAGTCCCGGCTGGGTTTACCCAGCCTGCTCCGCCAAGGCATCTAACTCCTCCGGCTTCAACGGCGAGCGCAGCGAGCGCAGCCCCGGTAGGGACTCCCAGCGCCTCCAGAGGGTTTTTCCATAAAGGTACCCCCAATAGCCGGATGGTTTCACCTCGGAAAATCCGATGAAATGGATGATTTATCATGATTTATCATGGAAAATCCTCTTATAAGATGTTTAAATGGATGATTTAGGGGTACTCCAATGGATTGGAAACCTCCATCTTGTCGCAGAAAATGTCGCCTCAAGGGCGGGCCTAAAGAGCTGTTGACATCGCGATTTCTCCGTGCAGTCGGGGTAGAGGCGTTCGAAGGGACCCTTCGAGACCAAAGGCCTTGACAAAGGACGAGGAGACAAAGGACCCCTGTGAAGCGAACTCTTCCAATTTCTTTATATGTTATAATATATTTAAATACCAAAGCTTCGTTTACTTGCATTTGTATGCCTTTGCGTGTCCATATGTCATGTGCATATATATATATATACACATACATACAAGGGATTAACGCATATCTTGCAAAATGAAATGCATGACTATCTTATTTACGTATGTATCTGTATATAGTACAATATAGCCTATAGTGGTGTATGCATTAATGACACATACATAATTTGTTGTGGTATGCCTCTTGCCCCTGGGCCCTGGCCTATTTACAGAATTGCATAGTAGTAGCTCATGTTTCTTGAATTATGTTGATCGTTGTTGTGGGTCGAACTGATCAGAAAGAGTCAATTGAAAACTTTGTCACACGTCGGTGCTGGTTGACTACTGCACTAATGTGCTAGTACTTAGTACAAACTCAAAAATGTTGGTATTTAATGTGGTAGCCCCAAGGAAAAACCTTCGATTTGGGCATGGTCCCGCATATACCACTAATTTCAACCACAAGTGTGTCTCTGCTTTGCAGCTTTGGGTTTTCCGCATGATCAGAAACTAATCAAACAATTTTAGGCAGCAAGACCGTTGGGAATCAGCCCGTCCATGCTGAGTATCGAGCTGCCCCGGCCCTGGGTGTGGACATTGGCACAAGGGCCACGGAGGCGCACAAAGGCCCATGGGGAAACAAACATCATCAGCCCTGGTTCCTTACTGGTTTTGCCACATTACTAAAAAAAGTACATACTGTACAAATTTTGTTGCACAAAAAAAAACATCTTTTTTTGCTGGTCATGATTGATTTTCCATTTACCATCTGGTTATTTAACATAGCCATGGAAAATCACCATTTTAAATAGGTAAACCATCTATAAATGGGCCATTTTCCATGGCTATGTTAAATAACCAGAAGGTATAGCAAAAGACTTCAGACTTCATCCGGTTGGTTGGGGATGACTCTACCATGTACCTTTGATTGTCCTGGGTCCTAGACTTCACCACCTGGAGTAGCTGGAGTAGCTGGATCCCGGACGACCGCTACGCGTCAGCTGTACAACCGGCAAATAGACCTGCTGCTGGGGCCACATGGGGGGTTTCCATGGGGGATCCCCAATAGCTGGATGGTTTGTAATGGAAAATCCCCAAAAGAATGGATGATTTAGGGGCACCCTTTTTTCCAGGAAACCTAATGGCAACCTCTAAATAGCGTGTGAGTAATTGACATGGGCTAGGACCATTCGTATTGGGCTATGAACAGGCGATGATATCATAAACAAATATAAACAAATTATGTATACTATATAGTATGTTTATATGTATATATAAATATCAAATTATTCACAGCGCCATTTGTATTGGGCGATGACCCCCCCCTGCTGGGGAAATGTTGCTATCGCATCAATCGAAGCGTTGGTGATCTTGACGCACTTGAAGCAACAGCCAGATTAAGGATATTAGTCAAACATAGTCAAACTGGTGGCACCCCAAACATCCCAAAACTGCATGGTTGAGGTTGATGTCTAAATGTCTAGAAACACGAGGTACATTTAAAGATATTTAAAGACCTGCTGGTCCGCCAATGTGAAACCATGGCTGCCATTCCTTCCCGACCTTCGTCTTCGGCTGGGAGTCACCTGCCGCTTTTGGGCCCTAGGGATGACCACCCGAATTGCAACGAACAATGCAGCAATCATAAATCTAAAAGATTAGTGGATAAATATCTGATGGTCAATCATCCATATAATTAAAGATTAGGTATAACCACCAGCAATATCCAGCAATCATATCATGACCTAAAAGATAATATCATGCAAAACTGGTTGGTGGTTGACCTACCCCTCTGAAAGATATGAGTTCGTCAATTGGGATCATTATTCCCAATATAGTCCGGTTTGAACTCATTTTGTAGGCATTGCAAAAAGTTCCTAACTTCAGCCATTATAAAATGATGGTTCTCAACCTCCAAAGTTCCTATTTGAAGGGAAAACTCCACCACACTACAAAAGGAAGATTTGTTTTTATCATCAAGCTACTTGAAGGGGATACTCCACCACTACAAAATGAAGATTGGTTTTTATATGTTTTTTATCATCAGGTTACTTGAAGGGAACACTTCAGCACTACAAAATGACGATTGGAAAGGATATGCGTTTCACTGCTGGCTCAGATTGGGTTTTCACATGTTGACTTCCGAAGGGCAACTTCCCTTGCTACAAAATGAGATTGGGTTTTCACATGTTGCCTTCCGAAGGGCAACTTCCCTTGCTACAAAATGAGATTGGATTTTTGTATGTTGTCTTCCGATGGGCAAATTCCCTTGCTACAAAATGACTTTCGATTTTTAAAGGTCTTTCAACTACCGAAACGTTGAAAACTTATAAAATGCAATTCCCAAGCTGTGGCTACAAAATGCCTGGCCCAACCCCATTTTGGCATCTTAATTTAAGCCCGGAAATGCCCTTGATACGGGGCACAAGGCCTCCCATTCTGTAGTTGAAATTCGAACGGGGATCCCAATATATGGAAAAATAAAAAATGGTCCAAACCACCAACCAGAAAACTATTGCCTCCCTGATGATGGTACATTATCATGCAATCATAGCATCATAAACAAACATCAAGTTACATTTAGAAGTAAGAATGAATAATCATGAACCTGACAATCACAATCATTCCAACCATGGACCATGGTTGGTACCATGGTCAATATTCATCATCGTCAACCTGCTTATTAATAGTAACTCCCAAAGACGATAAACAAAAACCACACCCGGCCCGATCATCAAAGCGCCTCCGCTGATCCATCCGTTGGGCTTGGGATCCGGAACGTGGAGTGGCGAGCTGGTGCTCCACACCTGTCAACATGGGAGAACTAACATATAGATAATTAGCGGGTAAATTGTGGCTTAATAGTGGTTAATAGTGATTAGTAGTGGTTTATATATACTGGGTCATAATGGTGAAGAATGGCTAATCATCATCCATATATCTGGGTCAATTGTAATAATTCACTCGCCCGAAATAAGGCCCCACAAGACTTTCCGCGAAGGGAGGACTGTGTTCCACTAAGTGCTTCTCCTTGAAGCTGTGAGACGACATGAAATGAGGCAACTTCACATGTCAAAAATCAAATTATATATCCTCCTGAACTAAGGCCATATAGGGATAATTCCCCGAATCCTAACCATCATTGCAGTGAGGGAGAACAGTGAGGTCATATATATATATATATATAGCAACAGCAATTGATATTATATATATATATACTAATGACTATATTATACATAGTTACACTAGTGATAATATATTAATGGCTATATGACTGGAAAAGTTCTCGTGGTTATATCGATGGGCCTCAAATGGAGTGCACTGATGGGTAATCAATCATACAATATCATACATAGTATTTAAGCAACCCCCTTTTTAAAACATATGGTACATTCCAATCTTTAAACAATGGTGATTGAGATTGAACCTGTTCGGGATCTTTTTGGGGGGTGATATACCCTGCTGAAGGTTAATGCCGGACTGGATAGTACATGAAATGTACTTAAATCATTGCACACATACATACATATATATATAATTATTATATGTATATATGCCAAAATAGACTGAATACTACTAGCCACAAAGAAGATATTTGATTCATTAGTGAACAGTCTGCCATCAGAATGTCGGCTATGTTCCAAAAATGGCCGATCTTGGATACCCTGTATAAAAATGTTCTAGCTGGTTCGTGCAATATATACACATATGTATGTATGTATGTATTCATATATATATATATATACATACATGTCATATAGCGTGTGGATTTGTTTCGCGGTATGTATCAATGCATACCTGGAGCGTACTAATATATATATATATAATGCACATATCATGCATGTAAAACTGCACAGGTTTGTAGCTTGTAAACATGATCCACTTATCATGGCTAATCTCTTGCTTCAGAACATATGGCTGGGTAGTGCATTCCACCTTTGTAGTAAAAAAAAATACTGTAGCTGAATAACCTGCTGAACCAAGGTTTTGTTTCATCCTACTGTTCTTTTTCCGATGCCTCTGTCCGCTGGAGCGATGGCTTTCCTGAAAATGGTCGTCCACGTGACGCCCTGGCGACTGCCAGAGACTCCAAAATGGTAAGGGTATGGATCCACATCGGTTACCCTCAAAAATTGGATGGTGAATACCAAAATATACCAAAATATGTGGATCCAATATACATGGTATATTTTGGTATATTTTGGCAAAATGGCACAAATGATGAATACCAAAATATATTTGGGTCATTGGTCTGACATTCTTCAAGTTGAACACATTGCAGTGTTGCTGGGATTCCGAGAACGGATGAGGATGATTTCTAATATGTGTAGTGTAACCCCCTACCCTCTGGTAAACTAACATAGCTATTGAAAATGGTGATTTATAGTGGATTTTCCCATTAAAAATGGTGATTTTCCATAGTTACGTTAGTTTACCAGAGGGTATATTACAATCTAATTATACCATCCCCCCTAACAAAGACCATGCCAGTAGAGGTTGGAAGACTACTTTCATCTTAAAAAGGCTATATAATATACGGGTCATCGGTGCCTTGTGTGCCTGCGCTCCCAAGTCATGGAAAAGGAATTGGAGCTGCGAGAATCTACTAAATACAGCTCAATTGAGGTTTAAGGACAATGTACAGGAAGTGCGCGGTCTTATCCCCAATATATCTGTATGTATGTAAATATATACATTATATATATATTTATTATATATGCATACATTTCCTGCAGGGTTCCCCAAAAAATATGGGACTGCGACTATCTGCACATGTTAAACCAGCATAGTGGCAGCACTCAAAGCCCACTACTGAAAGGATATGCTCTATCTGTCTCTATTCATGTTCTATTTACATGCATGTGATTTCAACACATACATACGTGGTATTGAAGACATGCAAAATCGCAGCTCCCTCTGTTGTTTTTCAACCCACAAAAGCTGTGCTAAAACATCATCCCCGTAGCACCTTGTAGGCATAGGCTATGGCTGCAAGTTCTCGATGGAATCCCCTGCACAGCGGGCGCTCAATTTGAAAACGTGCAGAAAACCATGGAAAAACCATATTATATATACGAGTACCTGGAACCTCCAACGGGAAGAATTTTCTTGTAGTTCTTGTGTTTGCCTAAATCGCTAAGTCTGTTGTGCAAACAACTATCTTGACAAGAATTACCTATTCCCATGGTTTGAGCCTGCTTGCAGCCATTCTACAACTTTTGGTACAGCAGTTTATCTCAAGACTTGCTCCGCAGAGCACCGAGGATCAAGGTATATTATATATATATATTACATATATTATATATAACATAATATATATATATATGTATACAATATTATATATATATATATTATAGATAATTATTTATATATATATATATATTGGGAGCAAAAAAATACTGTAGGTGATTATCCTGTAGATTTTCCCCCAGCACCCATTGATAGTTCTCAAGTTATCATGTGGAAGTGGTGATCTTCGATCCCAAGCTGAAATCTTTAAAAAGTTACTAGCAGCTAAAAGCCCTCAAAAGATGCGGAGGTTATGGCCATGAATATACTAGTGTGGTTGCCACTATTGTATATTATTGTAAGATTGAATCTCAAGTTGGGGGATGACATATGATGATATATAACTATAGTATATAACTATAGTGACATCTATAGTTTCGAAATGTAACTAGCCCCTCCGAATGATTTCCCGACCCCAGAGCCTGCACTGGCCATGGCCATTGTGGAGCCCCTGTGCTCACAGCCACTTGAGCCAAGCAACAAGCGAAACACATCCTGCAAACCACCTTCAGGGATCCAAGTAGAGCCAAGATAAGAATAAATTGACAGACAAAAAGGATGTTTGTTGTTTGGCATACCTATTTATTTGCATAAGAATATATATATATAAATATCGAGATATGTATATATATATATATAACCATTTGATAATATATATATATGGTTGTATGTATGCAAATGAAAATATATAGTATCATTTATCAACCACGGATTAGGATCTCGACAAGATCCATGGGCCCCGGCTTCGCACCACTGGCCGTGCTGGGGTGCACACAGGAGCTGCTTCCAACTTCAGTTGTTCTCTCACCTGCCAGAGCCATGGCTATCGGTCCACCCTGGTAACCTGGTGAACCCCAGAATGGGCGGCATAGCCGGATCCCCCAACATATCGTATGATAGATGTTGATCCAATCTTCTTTGAATGATTTCACATGATCTAACCAACTTCCAAATGAATCCTGAAAGTTCACCCAAGCAACACCTGGCTTTGCCAAAACATGTTCGTTCCAGGCCGCTCTTGGAGGTCCATGTTTGGAAAGGTGGGTCATCACCCCTGCCAGACCCCTGCTTCCACATGCATTTTGCAGGAAAGCTGACAGCCATGTGATCCCTAACTATAAATAGGATAACTCTCAAAGTCAGGGACTTCCACCAGAACTATTGCCCAGTGTCTAAGTGGGAAGCACAGCTAAGCAGTGCCGAAAACCATGGGTCTGGGTCATCGGATGAAAATGGTTCCCAGTCATTGTTGGTGCATCTGCTAATTTTTTTGGTACTGACCCACCCACACCATCACTTGAACAGTCACACTGTCACACACATATATATATTATATATATAGCATTATATAGCATAACTTACATCACCAACTTCATACTTGTAAAATCACAAGAGATGAAGTGGACTTGCCCAAGTGAATCATATGACTCCTTGGTGCTTCACCCACCTCAGCAAGTTAGCAAGAAGTTTATCTTGCCTGATTAACTGGAGGGATGAAATAGGCTTGGTCCACTTGTAACTGGGGCGTAACCGCTGTGGGTTGGTGGCACTGGGAAAACTCCCCATTGCTCGATGAGGATTGTTGGAAAGCTTCTGCACTACCGCACTGGAAAATCTCTATATGACTCTATATATCATCTATATCTCTGTCAAGCCGATCTAAGAGGGTACCATATTACGTACCATATTACGTACATTCACCTCGATTTTCCATGATATTCCGATCTATTCCCGATGCAAATTGCCATAAATTGCCCCAAAAAAATGTGGCCTTGCAGCGCCAGGGGAAGTCCGCGCTGTCATTGGGCGAAAGCTCCTTATGTGAGCCGGTCCTCGGCGAGACCATACCCAGTAGGATGGGATGAAATTTGGAGATGTGGAACCTCGATGAATCCACTGGATGAATTTGGATTACAGTATGTGGGAAAACCCACTCCGTGAAAGTGGTGAACAGGTCACCTGTTCCGCCTGTTCCTTTTCTTTTTTTCCCGACAAAAAGTTAGCCTGCAGCGGTACCTTTTCTGCATGGAAAAGCCAGGGGAAAACCATGATAAAATGATCTATATTCATGCTCAGTCGCTAGTTTTCCATTGCAAGGATATCATATCAACCCATGTCAACCCCACATCAATAAGCTCGGTTCACTGTTGCTTGATTCGGGGGCTTCTCCAAAAAGGGATATAATATGATTTCATACATAAATTAACTAAAAATGGGACCCACCCTGTTGATAAGCTGGGGGTTAGCAATCCTGGTATGACGTTAATGGGAATATTCGCTATAATGAATGATTAGCCGGCAATACTGCGTAGCACAGAAATTATGGTGACAGTAGTACTGTGAATGGCGTAGGGTGATACTGCGAACACATGTTTCATATGATTTCATATCGCAGGGTTTGGAGCAAATCGATTTTGATTGGAAAATCTATATAATTTGTCTATAATTTAAGGGTTTGTGGTGGCTGTGTCCAATTTTTTAACAACCAATAAACGGAATCACGACACCCACAACCATCGGTTGAAACTCACGTGATGCGTGAAATCTGAAACAACAAAATGCACATGTCCCAAACCCTGCCAAAGGGTCAAGAGTTGGAGGTAAAGAGATTAATTCGATTTGCAAAACCTTCACAGCTTAGGATAATTCTTGGGACAGGAGATAATGAGAAATCATAGATAATTGTGGTTTCTGCATGCTTTTGCATGATTGTTTACTATCATTTTTGAGTCTAATCGCAGATCTTCCCTTAAATTACTCCTGGGACAACCTTGGAAAATAATCGTAGGGACCATTGGGGACCCATCAATTGCGGTCGTTGTCTGTTTCAAGCATCCCATGTTTTTTGGGGAACTTAAGTGGGACCCTGCTCTGGTATGCGCATGGGGGAAGATTTGGGACGACCAGATGTCAGAAGCCATACATTTCGGTCATAGACTGCCCCCTTCATATCTTGTAGCAACATGTCATTTTGGCATGCGCAGCCCATGCCCATTTTGCAGCTCCAATTGCCAGATTCGGAAAGTTGAGGTCCATGATGGCAACGAGGACTTCTTGGTTGCTGACAAGGGTACATAGGGGTCATGAAGTGAAACACCAAATGCGGTCCGCACTTTCAACATGCGTCACCACTCAAAAACAAAAAAAATCTTGAATCCGGGGTTTGTTCCTGGGAAACCCTTTGAATTGTTTTGCTCATGGCCGCATGGCACACCAGACACCTCATATCATTTGATCGTAGTTGCATGAAGTCAAATGCATGCAAACAAACCATCATTTTGATTGGCCTCAGCTCCAACCTATGCTGTCGCTATGTAGACACACACACACAAACACCCACACACACGCACACATCTACTACCATCTACTTTGCTTGTGCTCAACAACAACATCCATGAGGAAATATGCTACTTGAAAAGGTAAGTAAAAACTTGAGGTTGTCACATAACTGCAACTAGTGGAACAGCAGGATCATTCAGTATTTCTCGGTCAATGGACAGAAGTAGCCAAATGGTCCATGTAAATAAGACCCAACCGTCAGAGATGTTTTATATACCATGTCATACCATGTCTAAAACATCTATATACAACCGACGTTTCAGATGTTACAAAATCCTCAAGACACTTCTCAAATGGTGAAAAGGTGCCAACACTTCAAAACTCCAGCAGGTGAAACTGCACAGGAAACCCGTCACACTCAGAAAACTGTTCACCAGCACCTACGGAATTGCAGCGGACTGGCAGATTGGCGGCTCATTTTTCGTGAGCACCCAACTCTTCGATTTCTGGTTCGATGATGTTCGATGTATATAACTATATAACAGTCCTACTGGTATATGTACATATTATATATGTACATATCGCAGGTGACATAGATATACATGATATACATAGATAGTGACTATGAAACTTAGCCATGCGAAATATGCTAGTACCAAAGGGGCCAAATTTCCAGATATCCAAAAACTCTTCGTGGTTTGGATCATCAGCCGGCAGATGGAAATACATGGAAAGATGATGCTGCTGATTGAAAGCACCAACCAAATGAGCAATCGCTATTCACTACTCACTAGGATTCTCATATATAGGCCATTATAAGCTCGATGAATGAAAATAAATCATTATAATCCTAGAAATGGAACCATGGCAGCAAGGCGGGATGGTTTCATCACAACTTCACCTCCACATACCCACTCGTCCTCTTTTTTTCAACCGGATATGCAAACCTTTGGCATCTTCTGCCATGACCAAAGCACAAGCTAGACAAACAGCGCGCAGCAGCTCGACTCTGGCTTCGCCACAAGAGTCACAAGAGCCAGACAACCTGCAGCTTCCCATCACGTTGAATCTTCCCAGCCATCTAGATCTTGATCTTGCTGTGTTCATCCATTTTCCAAAAATATCGTCACATCATCGATGATCATCGCAGCAATCACCCCAGGGATCTCAGCTCCAGATCCCAAGCGTCCCAGGCACGTTGACGTTGCCACTGGTCATGTTTCAAGGTCGTAGAAGAAGTCCAATGGCGCCGGCTGCCAAATGCACAACGCATCATCTGCAGGATCTGCAACCTGCCAGGAAGGCAGTCCAAGCTGGGAATATCATGTCAGTGAAATTGTGGTAGCCACGGTCGTAAGTTAAAATATAAATTACCATTTCATACATGCACAAATATATGTATATATATATATATGTGTGTGTATGTATGTGCGTGTGTGTGTGTTAAATGTGTATATATATATATACAGTATACATATATATATATATATATTGAATATATATATATATGTGTAATTATATATATATACATACTGATACAAAAACTGATGGAAAACCAATTGCTTTCTTCGAGTGATCCCCACCCTGCGACATTATTCTGACATAGTTTCAACATACCATCTCGAAGTAATTATATTTTGACACTCCGTCTGACATTCTTTCTGGCATATGCTTATTGGCATTCTATCTCGCATCTTTTCGGGCATTCATTCCGACATATGTTCTGACATTCTCATTCTATTCTGACGTTCTTTCTGCCATTCTTTCTGGCATGCTATCTGAGATATGTTCTGACATTCTATCTGCCAGACTTTTTGACCATTCTATACCATTCTAATTGACATATTCTGACATTCTGTCTGGCATTCTGTCTGGCATTCTCTCCGGCATGTGTTCTGGCCCAGGTATGCCCAGCTGCTCAGGATAGGGTTCGGGTCCAGGCGTGCTCCACTGCATCCGGAGCTTGCGAAATGGCTCGCAACAAATGAAACCCAGAGTCACGACGAGCTGCAAAAGGAGCACACCAGGAGGAAAGGAAAAGAAATAGGAGTAGAAGGAAGAGAAGGCGGAAGAAGAAGAAGAAGCAGAAGACGAAGCGGAAGACGAAGACAAGAAGGAGAAGGAGTTGCACCTTTTTTAAAATCTAGAGACCCGCGGGGAATTTTGGGACCTACAGGTCAACCACAAGCACTTTAAAAAATTACACGATTGAACCTGCCAGAGCGAGTTGGGTCTTCCAATCTTCTGATATCAAGCAGTTTTTCACCGGAGAATCTTGATGTATTTTGCGGAATTGGAAGCTATCATGTGTAGGTGCCATGTTGGTTTAGCATTATGAATTCAGTGGCCATTTCAGGTACCTA
Source organism: Cladocopium goreaui (assembly GCA_947184155.2). NCBI lineage: Eukaryota > Dinophyceae > Suessiales > Symbiodiniaceae > Cladocopium > Cladocopium goreaui. The sequence goes on along the minus strand of CAMXCT020006787.1, from coordinate 172,261 downwards.
AGTTGGAGGTACCTAGCATGTATAAGGCCTATGTAAGGGCTATGTGAGGTAATATGCCAAAAATATGGCTTTCTGTGGTACAGTACCTCCATATATTAGAATCCTGAAATTCCCATTGATAAATTGTCCGCTTTGCCCATGAACTCATCAATGTGGAAGTACGTTCCATGGGCTGATGACCGGTGGATGGGGCGGCACAATGTGGCACATGGCTACAAAAATGCAAAGATTTGTCTTCCTATGCATGCATGTCTCTCTTTGTCCTTCGCCTTTAGACAAAGGCGGCCTTTTTATTGTGCAAATATATATATATATATATATTATTGTATTACGTTATAACACATAATATCATACTATACTATATTAAATTATTTTTTATATATTATATAATATTACTTATATATATATTATATATTTATATTACATATAACATTATAATATATATATATGGTATAAAATAATATAACATATACAATATTATATATAAAAAAAAAAATATGATATATTAATATTATATATATGCACGTATAAGTATTTACAAAATATAGTCATGAGGAAGCAGTTGTATGCATGCATATCTGTGTATAATTGTGTATGTATATATATAAGCATATGTATACACGTGCATTCATATTATACATATAATATATATATATATACATACATAATATCATATAACATATATCATATGTCCTATAGTTTTATATGCAAATAGACATGTCTGTGTGTGTGCTATAAAAATCTTCCTGCAAGATTGCCAGCCCAAAAAAAAACCAGACCTGAGGTAATCCACCAGAGACTTTGGACATTGGAGTCTGGAAGTCTGCCAGCATCCAAGTACCATTCACCATGTAAAAGCCATAGAGGTAGGGGCAAATCACCTCAACTTGCGTTGCACCCTGATGAAACGGGTTGTTCCCTACACTTTCATGATCATGTGTGCACAGGCTTTTGCCTAACGGTCCGGTCAGGGTGACACTACATGACACTACCAGATTAAGTAAAATGCGGCCAAAACGGCGGGACTTCGCTACCTCAACCTATGGCTTTTGGGCTTCAAACCATTCCAGATCCCTGTTCCATTGAAATGTTCATGCACCTATGGGGCCTGCAAATAGGCTGCACAGCATGAGGCTAAAACGTGTCTTAATTACTTCTGGGAACCAGAGGGCCTCAAAAGCCAGGGCTCCAAGAAAATAAAACATTTAAAATTGATCAAAATAGATGAAAACAACTTGTAACTTGCAACTATATAATTTAATAAAGAAAATATGTATTTCATTATATATACAGGTATTTTTACACAAATGCACATGTAATACAAAAAGTATGATTTACAAACATACGCCCACACACAAACATATTTAGATATATTTACATTACATATGTCTATACAATTCTATACACATATTGTGGGTAAACACATCTATGTAACATAAATATGTCTGTTGCAAATCCTTTCTACCGAGATATCTCTTCCAACTGTACGGGTCGATTTAATTTGCACCGAAGGATCCGGAAATATCCGGAAGCCATCGGGAATTTTTGGTGAAGCAAAAGCCACCAAGGCACCCTGAGTTGTGATACCAACACTGCAAGTTCCTCATCCATCCTTGGCTACCCACAACGGGAATGGTCAATGTGAAGTTCGAGCTCGAATATGTTTGCAGTTCCTCAAAGCTCCCCAATAAATGGAGGTTTGAGAGAATCATCTATAAATGGTGGATTTTCCATTGCCATGTTTGATTACATGAGGGTAATTGTGGGCACAGGAGCAGAATTTCAGGGGTCCTGAACTACAGCGCAACTAGCACATGTACCTTGGTGACTGTTTAGCTTCAAGGCTGGGGCTACTCTAGCTTTCCGAGTGATGCTGGATCAATGAGTGACACAAGATGACAAAAGCCTGGTCGTGCAATCTAAGGAGAATGAACCGAACCCTTGAAGCATTGCCTTTGAGCTAGAAGCTCCCTAACCAATCATCACACAAGTCTATGTATCCAGTGACAACAACAATATGTGCAAATCCCAAAGTCGCTAAGCATTCACTCAGGGTTTCCAACCCCTGGATTAATAACCCCTAGTTCATTTAATTACAGTATATACTATGGATTCCACCCCAAACAAATGCCGCTAAAATTGCACCGGGCCAATTAAACAGCCTTGAACGCTTCGGCCCCTTCTGCTGTATCTGCCGGGTTTCAAGGCATATGGATGTAGCGAGACCAGCAGCACGGGTCGGGTTTGCTTCAAGAACTCCGCGAGGGCTGGGATGATGTCGCGCTCACTGCCTTCCTTGCACCAGCCACTTCTAAACTATCATAATGGTAAAAACATGCCACAAGTACTGAAACAATGTCGCACCCCTCCAGGTATAACTCCCAACAGGAACGCAAGGTGTTGATGAATAAGGGAAGGGATTCTGACAACTGGTGACTGGGAATGGAATGGCCGCAGCGAAGTTTCCGAAAGTCTGAATCTTTTCCAGCCGTTCAATTTCCGAGGTATGCGCTACAGCACGACGAACATCACCAAACTCCCCAAAAATAACCAGAAATCCAAGTCCGGAACCTCATGTTCCTCCCAAAAAAATCAAAAAAAACGTGTTTGGCCAGTGTCTGGCCAGGCAGCGGAAAAAATCATCATCTTTTGGGCATTCCATTCCCAGAATTAGCCAAGCAGCTGCGTCGATTTTCACCAAGGAGACTTCTTCCAGATCCGGAAAGGCTGACAGCAACTCGCGGATGTCCCACATGCTGGTGAGGCTGCCACCAGCCATGGCCACCTGATCCTTGTCCAGCCGGTGGGTTTTACATGGGATGAAAATCCATGAAAATCCTACATCAATGGGTTGTTGAATGAGAAAATGACATCGAAGTAAATGTGGTTTCTTTAAATGGATTTTCCAGCGAGCCATGTTTGATTACCAGAAGGTAGATTGATATGGGTATAGATTGGAAGAGTACAGGTGTAGATGTAGACATGGATATACCTGTAGTGCAGACAAAGATGTAGATTCAGATATTGACATAAATGGGCAATGAAGCTAGAGATTCAGGATGACGAATAAAACAAAAATAGAGATACAAATGATAGAGGTAGATATACAAATGGATGGATAGATTGATAAATTTGTAGGTTCTAATTACTCTTGAATCATGCCCAGTGCCAGTCAATGTCAAATTTCATGTTTCACTATTATGACAAAATCAAGTTCTTCAACATTCAGACGTGCTGGCGATTTCCAGAATACAATCAGTCTTACATGTGTTCAGACTAATCTACTCTTACCGAAGTGGTAATCAAAATGGGAAAACCACTATGAGACATCCAGTATGTAAATAAATATGCACACACACACATATATATATATGTACGTGTGCAAGCATGTATCAGGATAAATGCGCGCACAAACACACACACACGTGCATATATATATACACACTATATCAAGTCTGTGATTTTGCTGGCTCCCGACCATCCGAATATGCCAAACCCCATGTTTTGTGAGTTCATATCATCTCTCTACTGCATTTGTTTGGTTTAATCAGCGATTTGTTTCCTTCAATCAATACTTCCAAGGTCTATCTTCAAATTTGTTGGTCAAATCCCACGATTTTCTACTTACTTCATTTGGCCCAGTATTTTTTCACGCTCAAACATCTACAAACATCTACAAACATTGGTATACCTTACAAAAATTGTGTGTGTGTGTGATATGTGTGTATGTAAAATACATATATATATATATATAGAGTAATATATACATAATACCTATATATATATATATAAATTATATTTAATAAATATATAGTTATTGTACATATCTCTGCGTGAATGAGCATCCCAACCAGCCTCAGTTTTTTTGGCCCCGTCCCGGGCCAGGCACCGCTGAGTCTCCGTAGTTGGTCATGTGCACGAAGCCTCGTCGAGGGCCCAGGGCTGCGCGAAGGAGCGACAAACGGTGCCGCCTGGTGCTGAGCAATCTCCAGGCCACCGGTGCCACCAGCAACCCCCCAAGTTAAGATGAAGTGAATTTGGATGGAATTGGTCAAATATGGTCAAATCATGTAAAATCCAATCCGAAAATTGTGGTATATAAATTGACGCGTTTCTGCATCTTTTTGGGTGCTGCATACAGAAAGTACAGATTTAATCATAGAAAATGGATGGATTTAGCAAAAAAAATACACATAACAAGCAAGGGTTCAGGTTCAACCATCAAACATTCAGAAACAACATCAAAAATATGAATCCAGCAATCAACAATCATTAGGATCTAACCGGACAGAACACAGATACTTGTAGAAAAACAAAAACACGTAGACCAGCATGAACCAACCATCAAATATAGGGATGTCAATGGAAAAAATGTGTTCCCCATCGAACATGCCCATCGAACATGCATGGGCTCAACAAACAAAAAAATAGGGTTTCAAGATTTTAACTATCAAATGTTAGATTTTAGATGATTTTAGCATCAAAAACATGGATTTAATCTTCGAAAATCTGGTTTTAGGGCCAGAACAATGGGACACATGCAGTGAAGCGCACCGCGTGAAGCCAATGGCTTTGGTTTGACTCCTTCGCAATGGTTTGACGGCATGCCAGACGTTCTTCCTAGCTGTGTTGCCGTCCTGGATGTTAGTTCTGGATGTTTGCTTGCCATTTTCGTACTTGTCTTTTCTTACGGTACGAAGTAGCTGACGCTGCTCGTTCCCTCCGCAAACACAAGGTAAAAAAGGTCCAGTTGTGTGCACCCAAGGGATCATGCTAGCTGCTAGAGCGATGGCGATGTCTCACATTTTTAAATTTTGTAGGTTGCACCACAGCTGAGACCAAAGAACTGTTCGCTCTGTGTCTTGTGTGCAAATGCTACCTGCTTGCTCTCCAACTGTCTAGATGGAAAGATGAAGAACTAGATAGCTGGATGGGTGAAATGCTTCGGTCCTTAAATGGGTAAAATGGATAGCTGGATGAGCAGATAGATAGCTAGATGGATGGATAGACCGCAAGACGACAGACAGACAAAAGACAAGGAAATGAACAGATCTCGAAAGAGAGAATTAGAACGAAAGATAGACTGATGGACACATAGACAGAAATAGAATGATGGATGGACGGCTGCATAGACAGATAGAGAGCTAAACAGACGGATGGAAAGACAGAGAAATGGATAGGTTGACAGACAGATAGACCAGTAGACAGAAAAGAAAAATAGATAGATGGATGGATAGATAGATAGACAGATGGATGTCGGCATTCCAACCATCTTTCGGTCCATCAGTGGATTCGCTCTGCCATCCGTGATTCACAACATTCAATCTCTCCTATAGGTTTCCTATTTTTGAAACTTCCGCCACCGCCTTGTGCGGTACTACTGCTAGTTTTTTCCTATTAAAAATGGTGGCTTTCCATAGTTATGCTTGTTTTTTCCTATTAAAGATTGTGTGTTTTCCTATTGCTGCGCAGGGTCTCGGGGTGATACCAATCTAAATGAGCATCACACCGCTTTCAATGAGATGAAAAGATGACAGCCAAACTTGCATAGACGCCTCCTGGGATTTTCATCAGGTAGACCTAATTAAAATATGTGCATCTAATTTGGGTTTGTGGAGCCCCTCAACTTTCATCAAACCCCACTGGACCGGCTCGGCGTCTATAGTATCGTGTTTGATACCACTTCCGCCAATTGGAAGCACGGGCTGCAGGCAGGAGGAGAGCATCGACAGGATGTATTATCCATGAGACACACGGCAATGAAAGATCCAAGGTAAAGTTTAAGGTTGGATTCACCCGCTTTTTGCATGGCTGCTTTAGAAAATAATCATTCAGGATCTTTCGTACTTCGGATGCGTTTGGAAGTCACGGCAAGTGACCCCTGTGTTAGGGGAATTGACAGCATAGCTTCGGTGAAGCCTCATTTTCTTTGTGCGAATGCCAGGCATGAGTCGTTCACCTGTGATTGATTCCAATTGCAGTATTGCGGATGCAAGCGATTTGACCTCTGCCCCAAGGGTAGAGTGTCTGCTCAACTGTGGTTGTATCGACGGTGATTGCCATTCTTTTACTTTAGGGATGACAGGCACTGGTGTATGCAAAGCCGAGATTAGTTTAAAACTTAAAAATGGTGCTTTTCCATAGTTATTCTAGTATTTTCCTATTAAACATTGTAAAAATTGAGGTTGTCCATAGTTATACTAGTTTTTTCCTATTAAAAATGGTGGTTTCCCCTTGGTTATACTAGTTTTTTCCTATTAAAAATTGTGATTTTCCTATTAAAAATTGTGCTTTTCCATAGTTATGCTAGTTTTTTCCTATTAAAAATGGTGGCTTTCCATAATTATGCTAGTTTTTTCCTATTAAAAATTGCGTTTTTCCTATTAAAAATTGTGCTTTTCCATAGTTATGCTAGTTTTTTCCTATTAAAAATGATCGTTTTCAATAGTTATACTAGTTTTTTCCTATTAAAAATTGTGATGTTCCTACTAAAAATTGTGATTTCCCATAGTTATACTAGTTTTTTCCTATTAAACATGGTGATTTTCCATAATTATGCTATTTTTTTCCTATTAAAAATTGTGTTTTTCGCTAGTGTTTTTCCTATTAAAAATGGTGGCTTTCCATAATTATGCTATTTTTTTCCTATTAGAAATTGTGTTTTTCCTATTACAAATTGTGATTTCCCATAGTTATACTAGTTTTTTCCTATTAAAAATGGTGGCTTTCCATAATTATGCTAGTTTTTTCCTGTTAAAAATTGTGTTTTTCCTATTAAAAATTCTGCTTTTCCATAGTTATGCTAGTTTTTTCCTATTAAAAATGGTGGCTTTCCATAATTATGCTAGTTTTTTCCTATTAAAAATTGTGATTTTCCTATTAAAAATTGTGATTTTCCATAGTTATGCTAGTTTTTTCCTATTAAAAATGGTGGCTTTTGCATAATTATGCTAGTTTTTTCCTATTAAAAATGGTGCTTTTCCATAGTTATGCTAGTTTTTTCCTATTAAAAATTATGGTTTTCCATAGTTATACTAATTGTTTCCTATTAAAAATTGTGATGTTCCTACTAAAAATTGTGATTTCCCATAGTTATACTAGTTTTTTCCTATTAAAAATGGTGGCTTTCCATAATTATGCTATTTTTTTCCTATTAAAAATTGTGTTTTTCCTATTAAAAATTGTGCTTTTCCATAGTTATGCTAGTGTTTTTCCTATTAAAAATGGTGGCTTTCCATAGTTATGCTAGTTTTTTCCTATTAAAAATTGTGTTTTTCCTATTAAACATGGTGATTTTCCATAGTTATGCTAGTTTTTTTCCTATTAAAAACAGTGGTTTTCCTATTAAACATGGTGCTTTTCCATAGTTATGCTAGTTTTTTCCTATAAAAAATTGTGTTTTTCCATAGTTATGCTAGTTTTTTCCTATTAAAACAGTGATTTTCCTATTAAACATGGTGCTTTTCCATAGTTATGCTAGTTTTTTCCTATTAAAAATAATTGTTTTCCATAGTTATGCTACTTTTTTCCTATTAAAAATGGTGCTTTTCCATAGTTATGCTAGTTTTTTCCTATTAAAAACATTGATTTTCTTACTAAAAATTGTGATTTCCCATAGTTATGCTAGTTTTTTCCTATAAAAACAGTGATTTTCCTATTAAACATGGTGCTTTTCCATAGTTATGCTAGTTTTTTCCTATTAAAAACAGTGATTTTCCTATTAAACATGGTGATTTTCCATAGTTATGCTAGTTTTTTCCTATTAAAAACAGTGATTTTCCTATTAAAAATTGTGCTTTTCCATAGTTATGCTAGTTGTTTCCTATTAAAAACAGTGATTTTCCTATTAAACATGGTGATTTTCCATAGTTATGCTAGTTTTTTCCTATTAAAAACAGTTATTTTCCTATCAAAAATGGTGCTTTTCCATAGTTATGCTAGTTTTTTCCTATTGAAAACAGTGATTTTCCTATTAAACATGGTGCTTTTCCATAGTTATGCTAGTTTTTTCCTATTAAAAACAGTGATGTTCCTATTAAACATGGTGATTTTCCATAGTTATGCTAGTTTTTTCCTATTAAAAACAGTGATTTTCCTATTAAACATGGTGCTTTTCCATAGTTATGCTAGTTTTTCCTATTAAAAACAGTGATTTTCCTATTAAACATGGTGCTTTTCCATAGTTATGCTAGTTTTTTCCTATTAAAAACAGTGATTTTCCTATTAAAAATGGTGCTTTTCCATAGTTCTGCTAGTTTTTTCCTATTAAAAACATGGATTTTCCTATTAAAAATTGTGCTTTTCCATAGTTATGCTAGTTTTTTCCCATTAAAAACAGTGATTTTCCTATTAAAAATTGTGTTTTTCCAGAGGACATGGAAACCTCCAACCCCACCGGACCTGTCTGGATTCTTGGCAACGTGCTTTTGCATCTCCTCGAAGGCCGCTTCGGCGGGTTCCAGGACCACCACCTGTTGGATTCGGCAGGATCTGGGGGGTTTCCATCAATGGATTGGTTTAAGGGAAAATCTACAGGAAACCATGGTTTTTACCATTAAATATGGGGCTTTCCTGTAAATTTTCCCATCATCCAATTCTATGATTTCCAGAATTTTCCATAGATGGGGTAGGAAAATCACAATTTTCATAGGAAAATCAATGAACATCACCGTTTTTTAAAAGGGAAACATTAGCATAACTATGGAAAATCACAATTTCAAATAGGTGAAACAACTATTTCTATGGCCATTTTCTATGGCAAACTGTTAGTTTACCAGAGGGTAGTCATGGGGAATCCCCCATAGCTGGATGGTTGGGAAATCCGAAAATCACATGGATGACTAGGGCACCCCGTCATGGATTGGAAACCCATGCAAGATATGGATTCAACCGTCGAAACTCTGGATTTAACCATGGATATGATTTTTGTACAGGTGGAACCATGGTAAATATGGGTTTAACATGGTGTAACTATGGAAAATAGTGTTTTTCAACTATCGAAATTGAGTCTATAAAAACTATGGCTTGAAAATTGACCATCAATGATGAATCAAGATAGGTACTACATTTGGGGCCTTCTTTTGCAGGATATATCAACAATTTGGGTTTGGGCCGCAACGTGATTCCACCGTTTGGTGCTTAAATCCATCTTGAACCCTGGTAACATCACCATTTCTTCGGGATGAAAAAAATCACCCTGTGGTAAACGTTTACATAGCTATGGAAAATCACCAGTTCAATAGGTAAAACCAGGTAAATCAACTAATGTTGGATGGACAATAGTAAAGCGCGTGCAATAGCTACAAATAATTTTCAGAATCTGATTTTTCAGCCCCTATTGATTTTAAATTAGGCCTTATTGATTTTAAATTACAAACATCAACCTTGGTCCAGAGCATCTGCAATAAATGTGGTTCATTCGCAATAGCTACAAATAATTTTCAGAAAATTGAAAATCCCCAAATTATCAGACTTTACAATACTAAATTGCAAAGGAGCTAATTGAGATTTAGTATGGATGCAGGAAAAAAATCAGAACCAGTTACAGTGTATTTTTTCCCTTCTTCCTTAGTGTTTTTAATTGTGGTTGAATGGTTTTTTTAATTGTGGTTGAATGGTTTTAAATTGTGATTGCATGCTTTTCAAAAGCAAAAAAACAAAGCAAACCTTTACCAAATCAAAAACTTTACCTTGTTCAACAAAGCTGTTTTCTTTATTAAAATCCTTCTAAAAAATTGCAAAAAACAGGTCCACAAAGGGTACCCCCTTGCAGGCCCTTGCATTTGCAATTAGAAACTGGAATTAGCACTTGCAATAAGAAACAACCTTCCTGGCTCTAGCAGGCATTTTTTTTCCCTTCTTCCTTAGTGTTTTTAATTGTGGTTGAATGGTTTTAAATTGTGATTGCATGCTTTTCAAAAGCAAAAAACAAAGCAATCCTTTACCAAATCAAAAACTTTACCTTGTTCAAAAAAACTGTTTTCTTTATTAAAATCCTTTTAAAAAATTGCCAAAAACAGGTCCACAAAGGGTACCCCCTTGCAGGTCCTTGCATTTGCAATTAAAAACTAGAATTAGCACTTACAATAAGAAACAACCTTCCTGGCTCTAGCAGGCATTTTTTCCCTTCTTCCTTAGTGTTTTTAATTGTGGTTGAATGGTTTTAAATTGTGATTGCATGCTTTTCAAAAGCAAAAAACAAAGCAAACCTTTACCAAAACAAAAACTTTACCTTGTTCAAAAAAGTTGTTTTCTTTATTAAAATCCTTTTAAAAAATTGCCAAAAACAGGTCCACAAAGGGTACCCCCTTGCAGGCCCTTGCATTTGCAATTAAAAACTGGAATTAGCAAGTTGCAATAAGAAACAACCTTCCTGGCTCTAGCAGGCATTTTTTTTCCCTTCTTCCTATCAGAATCCAATGAAGATCCCATCAGAGCCCATCAGAAAAGAGAGGATTTGTCAAAACCTTACAGAAGCCTTTGGGGAAGAGTTGGGATTTTCGATTTAAATTTACTATTGCAAAGCAGACCCCCCCCCTAAAAAAAAAAAATAGGGGGGGGACCCCCCTTTACTATTGTCGATGTAACATTATATATGGGGAATTGTCCATAGCTATGTTAAACTTTACTAGAAGGTACTGGGATCCAAAAAACAAGTTGATTACATGTATTCCCAAACAAAGCCAGCTCTCTAGCGCCTTCCTTGCAACGGCTGCCAGCCACACGGCTGTGGTGCCAATCCAGCCGCCCACGTCCAGAACTACTGCGTCAGGCCTGGACAATTTGGCGTTTCAAAGGAAACTTGAAAGGAAAACCCATCAAAATTGATGATTTGAACTTTTAAACATATGTTAACCATCAAAACTAGGATGTACCATCAAAAATAATGGAACACATGTTCTTTAACAGAAAACAACATCAAACATGGAGATTGATCCCACCAAACTGGATTTTCGATGGATTGAGTTGAAGGAGGGAGTACAATCTAGTTGCCATGATCCTACCATCTGTATATATATATATATTGGTTGTAATCTAGTTACCTAGTTGCGGAGTATCCCCAGCTTTTTGTATCAATGAATTGACTTGGGGGACATGAGGGACATGCGCACGCGTTTCAAATGCAATGTTTCCCTCTTTCCCATGAGTTAATACGGGCTTTAAGCCAGTTATTTTCACAAGCGGGATGTCTTCAGTTCTCTCTTCGTTTTTTTGCCTAAGGGTTGTGATCCAGAAACGACATGCCGTCTGCCGCCATGCACTGCCTCACAAAGTGACGGAAGACGTGGAAGGTGGTCGGTTCCCATCTTGGAAAGTGCCTCTGCCACCAATGCCTTGAGCGACTTTGAAGCGAGAACCAAGGACAAATATCCGGTTTGCGGGGTTGAGCCGCCCACCCCCATCACATCTTTGTCATCTTTGTCATTTCAACAGGGAATTCACTATCTTCCCCCCTCACTATCCCTCGCCATGTCATGACCCAAGGCCCACCATGACGCTTCTTCTCAGCCCCTCACCCATGACGTGCAGAGCTGTCGTAGTGGATGCTGACTCCAGCCTGGCGACCGGGAAGCAAGGTATTGATGGGGATCTCCTGGTCACTAGCCCCTCTTTTTTTTGGGCATAGTTCATGGTCTTTAATACCCTCAAGGGGTAAAACTGGATAAATGGGGAAGGCCTTTGTGATGTTTATACAGCCTGACTATCCATTATTGCCTATAATCATAGATTTTGGCAAATCTCATGGAACATATTGGTAAATATATCATACATCACGCAATACATGTAAAATGGGACATGAAATGGGCTGGTATTCGACGTCTGGTGGACCTCGTTTTTGGTAAATTTGTTGTTTTTGCTGTACACATCAGTAAATCATAAACCCTGTCTAGTCAGTTCACGTTATATTAAGATCTCTTCAGCACTGGTTGCCGACAAGAGATTGGCTTCGATATCAAAAATGGCCACATGTTGGAATCACTTCATGCTCTTGCATAAGCATCTTGATATCCAGCAGAAGGCTGGACTTCAAACAGGTTTACTACATTTTACTACTATACAGACTATACATGTCAAACTCACATCAAACCACCTGGGTTGCATCATCTGGCCGCGTGCCTTGACAACACATGCGCTTTCCAACGCGCAACTGGCCCACACCATGGAGCACCCATGCAGCGACTGGTCTCAGCAATGCTGAAGCAATATGACCTGAATATCTGTGATTTCAGGTACACCCTGGATCCAAAAGCCCAAGAGAATACACAAAAAAAAAACACGTCTCCAGAATCACAGGAGAAATTCCATGCTGATGTGGGATCCGTGCTTATGTCTCTAGATCAATCATCTGCGTCTGAAGCTGTTTGAGCAAATCATCGCAGCTGACTATGGTCCGGTTGCTGGCACTTTTGGCGGACAGGGGCAGCGGGATACCAGTGGGTAGTATATACATCATTGCATATCATTGCCCAGTCTGCACCTGACTCAGATTTCTGTCGTTCGTGTAGGTACCCGTGGCCATGAAACTTGACAATCAAAACTTACCCTCTTTACATTCATTCACAGAAATATTCCTGTGCCATCTTTGATCACAGCATCGCATGTGGTTATTTCCCCCCTACTAAAGTTGCCATTTAAATTGATTTGGGGATATATCATGGTATATCGTGGTATACGCCCTTTCTGACACACCCACCTTTTGAAATTCTCTGGCGGCAAGTCTTTCCAGCGGGCTGCGGCATCTTTGGCCACATCCACAATCATCATCATCATCATCATCATCACAAACCCAGGACGGGTGCACCATGAACTAGGCCTTCATGTTGTTGGGTAATTTTAACATGTGTTAACTCAGCCCCCCCCAAAAAAATAACAATGCATTAGCCAACCAGAATCATTGGGCTAATATGTAGGGATATTCTGCATTTTCACATGCAAAGAAATAAACATATGTATACATATATATTATACATCCACATAAAAGCATCTTTTTGAACAATACACACATATTCAATACTCGTTTCATACAGCAGGGGGAAAAGCTCTTGGAAGATGTCTTGGCCAGCCGTCGTGTGCAGCGGCCGTCACTGTGATCCGAAGTCCTTCTGCCATTCCAGGTATCCTGTGATGGGCAGCATGGGGTCGTCCATAGGGGATCCAGGATGCTATTTGTGGCCCGTGGCCATTTGACATCATTTCAGAGAACACATGATGATACCCTCTGGTAATTTAACATAGCTATGGAAAATCACCATTTTTAATGGGAAAATCCACTATAAATGGCCATGTTCGATAGCTATGTTAGTTTACCAGAGGGTAATCCTTGAGAATTGGGTGCCCCCTATTTTCATCTATTTTCAGTGTTCATTCCCGAGGCCCATGGACAGAAAACGACCACAGGGGAATGGTGCCATCACAATATACAAGTATGACATATCGAACTGGCAGGGCAATTAAATTTAAAACCACCAGCCTTCAACTGGCGCGATCCAGCCTACCATGAGAATGTATCGGAATGTCATATTCTACTATCGAGAGGCTATATATGGTTATATATACTGTATATATAAATATGCATTGTGCATTTATATGCAACCACCGGTCATGAAGAAAGCAAACCTTGCCAAGCCATCTTGCATCCATGTCACGTCGAGTATCACTTTGCGACACCTGATGAGGGAAATCCCCGGGGTCTATTGGCAAAACACAAACTAATAGGATGACTTTTACATCCTAGAGCAACCCTGAAATCTACAGAAATTCTATGAAATTCTAAAGTATAAACTGGCTTCAACATCTTGAAACATCTTTTCTATACTCTTAGACCTCGGTTTGGAACCTGTGTAAATACGCAGGTATCCATGGCCAATCATGGGCGCTGTGCTACTCAAGCAGTAGGTCAGGTTAGACTGGTTAGACTGCCGGACTTCAGCTGGTCTTCATCCTGATGACTGCTTTCACATACCCTCAACATCCTTAATCTGGTACAGTACATTTCTCAATACTTCCCACAATAGTTGAAATTGTTCAAGGTGTCCTGAGCTAAATGGAATGTGTTTGTTTAATAACATGCCATCGGCGGAATTTCAAGGCCAGGGTGTGCAGCGGTGTTTCTCCTTGGTGTGAGAAGACTTGGCAAATATCGCAATATGAATTATTGGGGATATTCATGGACCATGAATATGTTTCGAATTTATCTTATTTCTGATTCTTCCTGGTCCCTCCAAGCGCTTCAGACTTACTCCACAGCCGCAGCCGAAAGACGGAAGGCTGCACACCTCAAGGCCGAGGGCGAGTGTTCGTGGCTGCTGAACCAAAAGAAAATCCGAGGGCCTTGAAAAACGGATCAAAGCAACCAGCAGGTTGGCTCAAACTGCAAAGTCAACATTGAATTAGGTGATCCTTTCAATCTGCTAAGGTCTAACAAGGTAAACTACTGTAAGAATTTGAGTGAGGGAGAGCAGCATTTTTCACACCCAAAATGGGAAAGAAAAACACTGCCAAGACTTGGATAATCTCAAAACGAATTAAAACAGCCTTCAATTAATCTGGCTGGTCGTCCCAAAAAAAGGAATCTATAACTTGTAACACACATCCCCATACTTATCATACTTATATATGTGGAAAAAATACAATTCCAATTAAATCCCCCAACCTGAATCCTGAATTAAAGTCATTTTGAGATGATTCCCCCTGACAAACCATGATCAACCATCATCTATAGTGATATCGTCAGTGACGTCATTAGAATTCATCTAGATATGATAGATCATTTCCACATGAAAACCTCCGTTTTCAATGGATTGCCCTAGGTAAAATCAGGGTTTTACATTCTTCCCAAGGTCAGCTCAGCTACGGCAGATGGCAGCATCAAAGTCCGCCATGGACACTGATGGGCAGTCGTCGGTGGAGAGCTTCCCTGGGGCATCTTGGATTACCACTTAAGGGAGACCTCAAAGGGGCCCAGCCTAAATGTGCCAAACCCAACCCCCAGAAAAGAAAGAAAATCATACATAGATAGTTCATCCATTTTCGATAGTTCATGCATATTGATGTTGATGGACGGCATAATTTTTCCACTTCCCAAACACACACACATATATATATATATATATCTATCTGTCTATCTATCTATCTATCTATCTATCTATCTATCTATCTATACACACACACGTTTGTACGTATATTATATGGAGTTCAATGGCTTGTCCGATAGGATGTATCTGATGATCTCTGGCGCCTTGGCTTCTCAGCTCCACCAGCTCGCTGGGGCTCAAACCCTCCACCATCCCTCAGGAAACCATGCTGGATTTTCCAGCGTTACTCATTGGATTGGTTTGTTGGGGAAAATTTTAACCGGAAACCCATGGGTTTTTTTACCATTAAATATAAATTGGGGGTTCCGGTTTAAATTTTCCCTTAAACCAATCCAGTTACCGGAGGGTGATTTAAATATGGGGGGAATGGATCATATAAATCATAATCACAATCTAGGTTTGCTGGAAATCTACTGGATTTACAAGCTGGATTTACTGATTTACCCATCTATGTGGGTAAAGCCTGCAGATTTAAAAAAAAACATCAGGGACTGAAAAACATATCAAAAAATGGGGAAACTCAAGCCGAGATGGAAACAACATGAGATACCCTTTGTATCCCTTGGTGCTTTCTGTTCAGAGGAAGTGTCTGTCTTTTTTTCTGAGAAGCAAATGCAGCCAAGAAAGAGATCAACATGAACAAAGTAGTGCACAAAATGCTCATGGTTCCCTATAAAAAGTCCGCATAGCCACGGCATAACCTTGATCGGCTTTATGGTTACTCAACGCGCATGCAAATCTTGGATGCTTTCCTACAGTTGCACCACCAACTTAGGTCATCTTACCTGAGAAAAGTTCAGAAAACTATGCCATACTTCACGCCTTAAGCATTCCATGTTTAGAAATTCAAGATGTTTGGACATCAACCATTAGACATGGTATTTTTATATCATGGACATAACTTACATAACCATTATGAACCATCCGATTTTTAAGTCGTTTCATCACTACGGTCACAGCCAAGTCGCTGCGCATGGGGATCATGGAAGCCTCCCGACACACCAGCTGCACCTGGGGGAGTGGAATCTCAGGATCGATCGGGAGAACGTGTGATGAGTTTTGTGTACAAGTTATACTGTGATCCCCAGTTATAAGTATCCCAGAACTATACATCAGTTATGTTTGTTGGTTTAGATTCGCCCCAGTAACTAGTTCGGTATATATAAGTACCATAAACTGCCATAAACCATAGTGACATTGGAGTTATGTTCACCAACTTACTGTAGCTATCTTGGGGGCCTCACATTGTAGTTATATAGGTAACTACCCTCTGGTAAACATACAAAAAACGATTGAAATGGCCATGCCAAAATAGTGGATTAGTGGATGTTCCCATTCATGGCATGGTGATGTTCCAAAGTTTTTTGTATGTTTACCAGAGGGTATATCCTGTAATGTGGTTAAGACAATGTCATAAACCACCCATGACTGGGAATGACGAAAAAAACACCTATTTCATGGTGATTTGGGGGATGGTTTATTTATTGTTTTAATCACATTGCATAAAACAGGCATCAAGAGTCAAGGGAAGTTTTGTATGTACCCGGACCATTGACATCATTTGGCCACAACATGCCGGCTCCTTAGCATCGGAATGATATACCCCAATATATTGGGTATAGCGGTATAGCAACCCCTGATGGTCACCAACCAACTGCACCTATTGAAACTGCTCAGCTGGAATCCAAATGCCGGTTGCAGCATTTGGGCTTCTTGCATACAACTCCGTGGAATGCCAAAATCGAATAAATTTCATATAGACGTCTATGGAAATTGGTGATTCCGGTTGCACATTGCTGGTTTATCATGTTTTATCCACTTCTTGCTTCTCGTCAAACATAGACCCTGCGGACTTCAAACTAGTTGCAGGGAAGCTTATGTAAATCTACCCTTCAGCACTCACACCAGGCAATGCAGGACGCCCGTGGACGCCCCATTCATAGATCATCATCTTATATTCCGGCTTGATCAAACCACCGATCCCCCTCGAATGTGCATCCCCATTCCATAAAGATAATCATGATATATGTGATGGCTTCTTTTTTGTTGGGGGTACCCTGTTTTAGCTAAAATTGGTTTCAAAAATCCCAAAAGAACGGGCTGGAATGACTGAGGCTAGCCCCATCACTTCGGATTTTGTGGATGATCCCCGCGATATCCCGAGGAACATCTGCCCCGCTGTAGCGGTCCAAGTTCACCGCCAGCTGGTCAAGGTCCACATCCTCCAAGGCGATGTCCTGGTCACATCTGGTCACGGGTCGAGTTTTCTAAGGCAGGGATGACTGGAGGTCACATGTGAAATGTGTCTAAAGATGTTGTGGTTTATAAACTCATGATTAATGCCTATAATATCCTATAATATTCTATAATCAATTAATCTTAATCAATTAACTAATTGTTCAATTTTTAGGAACCGAACTTTGACATATCTCTTTCCACGGTTTTGCCATCACCTCCATGTTTAAAACGTCTTGACTGGTTGGTGGTTCAACCAACCAAAACATATGAGTCAGGCAATTTTGATCCTCCCCGAATGGAAAAAAAACGCCCAACCCGTAGGATCAGTTGGTGTCAGCTGGATGGTCTAAACCAACCAAGTCACCATGACCCCATCCGGACCCTCCTTCAAGAAGTGTTCCAACATGCGATGACGGGCTGCTTCCTCTGGCAGGGGGATATAGATCCTGTCGCGGCCGGCGTCTTGCATCGAAGCATTCACCACATGTTTCCCCCCAAAGAAATAGAAAAGGTGAGAATTGCCATTTTTAACTGATTTCATACATCTTCATACTATGTCAGGATTGGATTTTAGAGAATGATGATGAACTATGCATCTTTTGGGGACTATCAACCCATCTGAATCATTTGGCATCTTCTCATTGTAAATCTTAACAATTAGGATTAGGATTGACGAATCTCCCCCAAAAGTGCTCAAATGCTTTCAAAATCCCGATAAGTCGACGCTAAATACCTGATAAATTGGATCCACCACACCCGAAATGACATGATTTTCTTGAAAGCGATAACAAAGACCCATGTACTGAGTATAGGTATGTATATTTACGTGTATATGGTGCATATGCATGTACAAAAATGAATCAAATAAACACATATGTATAGATCGATCCATCGTCAAATGATCAAACAATGAGACAATCAAGATCAATATTAGATATTAGATATTAGATATAATTGGATTATTCTATATATATATATAAGTTGATAAATATCAGAAAATTAGATTATTCTTTATATAACTACATATAACTTACTATACGTTCTACGGTGGTTGGGAAACCCTTCATACCGGTACCTCCGTGAGGAAAAATCTGCCGGTCCTCTTTTCCAGGCGCCGGCGTAAGGCTTCATCCAAGTCCCAGGGCGCGTTGCTGGTGGCCAACACGAAGAGGTGCCTGGTCCGATGTACCGGGGAGAAAGTCTGGGACTTTTAACGAATGACCATAAGAGTTCCCAGAATCATAGCATCTTAACATGTAAATTTATATGTGAATTGTAATCTAGTCCAGCTTATTGACCGTTTTTTAATGGTTGTGAGTTGTGATGATGGTTCTTAATAAGAACAATCATCATCATATGTTCATTTCCTCAATTCCCAAAGCAGCAGTCAACATTGCTGGCACGCTACAAGAACTCAACTCCGTTTTTTCCTATCCACTTCATTTAGAACTCATGTACGTACTGAACATAGAATTCATTCAATTATGATTGTTTGGTTGGCTTGTATGCAACTTATTAACTGATTGGCTGGCTTGTATGCCACTTATTTAAATCAAAACAGTACAAGATTGGCACTCCATGTAGCTGGAATATTCTACCTGTTGATTTTGAATCGTTCTTCGTTTTTGAGTTTTTAAACATACAGCAACATGTATTCCATAAACGTCCTATATTTGTCAAACAATTTGAACAACTATCACAAACCAACATGAAACACACACATATACACACACACCTAACCCTTCCGAAACCATGCCTCATGAGACTCATGAGACTAGTGCATCGAGTGTTCAGTTGCAATGCTTTCGACACCCATCGACACCCACAGACGATGTTTTACACAAACACAGCCGGTGTGGACCAACCTAAAGTGTGTTGATTGATACGGGTGTCTTATTGATATGAACTTAACATTATCCTCTGGTTATTTAACATAGCCATAGAAAATGGCCCATTTATAGATGGTTTACCTGGGTTTACCTATTAAAAATGATGATTTTCCATGGCTATGTTAAATAGCCAGAGGGTACCCATGATTTAGGGGCCCCAATAGCAAGTCCCTTCAACCCAAACGACTACGAGGACTTAGCCTGCCATCACTCCCCGCCAGGGATGCCAGGGCACCCATTCTGATCTCCAGTATCACTGAGCCTTGCAAAGGGAGGGGGTGTGCTGTCGCTTCACCCCGGCCACCTTGGGTTTTCCAATGGATTTGCCAAAAACGAAGAGAAAAGATTTTGTTGGGACCTTTACCTGTCATCTGGCAAAATGAAGGAGGTCACCAAATTCATCCAAGTTCAAGAAGAAAACAAACTAAAATAAAAAGGTGTTAAGTGGTTTCGGATTTAAAAAGCATATCAACACCTCGGTAGAATCCTGAACTTTGATCCTCTCTCCGGTGGTGCCCCATGTTGGCTCCCAACCCCCCAGGCTTCCCTACAAGCCATCCATGTGGATCAAAAACTCGGATTTGAATCGTCGCGAAGCCTGGAGGACACAGGCCACAGGCACTCACACAGTACAAGTATGTACAGGTACAAGTAAATATTGACTTCATATTACCAGCAAATCGTGTTCGGATCAAACACGCTTGAAAATATGGTACCTCCCTGTACCTTACCTCTTCCCATCTCTTCCCACTTCAATTTGTTTAACCCATTTCAACCTCCGCATCTGAACAAACCAAGCTGTCATGTCTGAAGCTGGCAAATTCCACATCCTGTTTGAAACTACAGAATCCTTCAAGGCCAAGATCTACGGCCCGGGCCTCGTGTTCTGCAGCCCCCCCACGCTGTGACAAAAGCCTTTGGATCATTGGGGTCCTGGGGGCCTCCTAGAGGTGAATGATCCATTAATGCGGCGACCCCAATGCCATCATCTCGAATTTGTTGTGTATGAAATTCGGCCCTAGGCCCAATGATATAGCGGGATTATGACGGGATTATGACGGGATTATGTAAAATCATCCGCAAATGGTTGGTTACTGGAACTGTTTCTCATTCGCTTTGCCAAATTGCCCAGTGCATAGCTGGGCTCTTAACTGGGTTCCTCCAGCGTGTGTGCCTATTGACACAACAAGTTTAAGGGATAATCATGGCGCTTCAAACATTGATGCACCATATGAATAAGTTTTGACAGTATAAGGTATAAATATATAACACTTAACATTATATAATAAGCCAGAAACTAAAATAAGGAATCACCTGTTTGTTTTTCTTGCGCTATCATGGCAAACATATGGTTTCTCTGAAAATATGGTACATAAGTCTGCCCGTATTTGAGATAAAATAACCCCCCGAACGGGTCCAAATGGTTGGTTGTAATGGGATTGTTTGTGGCTTTCCCACTGATGCCCCAATTCACTGAGGTTTACCCCGCTGACACAAGAGCAGTGCGTCTCAAAACTTGCCACCGGACTGATGACAAATGCCGCTACGAATTTGGTATTCACTGAGGCCGTAGATTCATGTTTTGGGCAAAAATCACAGTAGTACTAGTATAGTCTATAGAAAATTCTATCATATTCTATCATCTGATTGTATCTTAGTGTTGTAAAATCATGAAGAAAGCCATTAAATGGCATTGCTGTATTCACTGCATTCCTTGCCAAGTGATCCACTGGCTCCAGAGTTACGCCTTGGACTTGCACCAGCCACCAGCCGATCTTCGATGCTTACAGTATTCTGAAACCATGTTTTTTTGCATAAAGTATGAAAAGAATATGATAGTATAATATATATATATAGTAGTATACATATATATATATGTGATTATATATGTATAATACACATTAATATACATCCTATTCTGTCCAATTCTTGGGGGAATGATTGAAATTCAGCTGGGGGTTTTATTCCCGTTCCAGTTGCAACTGCAGCAACTGCGACTAGAAAGCGCACAATGTCGAGGTGGGAATTTCTAGCTGGCTGCTACCAACAAGGGTGTTGCACCATCATTTTGTGCTTCATCTTTGGCTGCACCGTCTTCGACCAGAAACTGTACAATGTCGAGGTGGCCCTCTCCAGCTGCAACCAACAAGGGCGTTGCACCATCATTTTGTGCTTGATCTTTGGCTGCGCCGCCCTCGACCAGAAAGCGCACAATGTCGAGGTGGCGTTTCAGAGCTGCAACCCACAAGGGTGTTGCACCATGGTTTGTTGCTTGATCCTTGGCTGCGCCGGCTGCGACCAGAAAGCGCACAATGTCGAGGTGGCCTTTCAGAGCTGCAACCAACAAGGGCGTTGCACCATCATGTTGTGTTTGATCTTTGGCTGCGCCGACCTCGACCAGAAAGCGCACAATGTCGAGGTGGCCCTCTCCAGCTGCAACCCACAAGGGCGTTGCACCATGGTTTGGTGCTTGATCCTTGGCTGCGCCGGCTGCGACCAGAAAGCGCACAAATGCTGCAACCCACGCACCAGGTTTGGCTTGACTTCAGCGCACAATGTCGAGGTGGGAATTTCTAGCTGGCTGCTACCAACAAGGGTGTTGCACCATCATTTTGTGCTTCATCTTTGGCTGCACCGTCTTCGACCAGAAACTGTACAATGTCGAGGTGGCCCTCTCCAGCTGCAACCAACAAGGGCGTTGCACCATCATTTTGTGCTTGATCTTTGGCTGCGCCGCCCTCGACCAGAAAGCGCACAATGTCGAGGTGGCGTTTCAGAGCTGCAACCCACAAGGGTGTTGCACCATGGTTTGTTGCTTGATCCTTGGCTGCGCCGGCTGCGACCAGAAAGCGCACAATGTCGAGGTGGCCTTTCAGAGCTGCAACCAACAAGGGCGTTGCACCATCATGTTGTGTTTGATCTTTGGCTGCGCCGACCTCGACCAGAAAGCGCACAATGTCGAGGTGGCCCTCTCCAGCTGCAACCCACAAGGGCGTTGCACCATGGTTTGGTGCTTGATCCTTGGCTGCGCCGGCTGCGACCAGAAAGCGCACAATGTCGAGGTGGCCCTCTCCAGCTGCAACCCACAAGGGTGTTGCACCAGCGTTTGACGCTTGATCTTTGGCTGCGCCAGCTTCGACTAGAAAGCGGACGTTGTCTAAGGTGGCCATTCAGAGCTGCAACAATCAGTGGTGTCCACCCTGTGGCAAACTCTGGTTCATCTGCTTTTGCTCCTGCCTCCAGTAAGAGGTCCATAGGCCGAACATGTCCCTGCTCTGCAGCGTGAAACAAGGGCGTCTTACCATCATTGCTTGCGATATTGGGATTTAGTGGGTGTTGCAGCAACTGCTCAAGAGCAACGATGTCGTTCTCCCTTGCAGAGATCATCTGCTGCGTTTCTTCAGGTGGCCAGAATTCCAAGACTACCAGCTGGATCAGTGGAGCATCAAGAACCAAAAATCGTCCTGGATCTCATGGGAACCATCTCCAAAAAATCTTGGCTTGAATCAATGGATTGGTTTAAGGGAAAATCTTAACCGGAAACCATGGTTTTTACCATCAAATTGATCGGGCTTTCCGGTTAAAATTTTCCCATCATCCAATTCTATGATTGAATCTGGACATGCCAACCTTTGCTGCCAAGGCTTTCTTCACTGCCTTGGCTGTTTGGCCTTGCACTTCATCTCCAAGGACTGTGAGGGTCTCGCCCGATACTAGGAAACACACCTCCATCGCTACAAGATGCAAGGTTACGTGGAGAGGCAACAAGTTTGTGTTTTCATGTGTTTTCTCTGTTAATACATACATGCAAATGTAAATATAGATTATATATATATATACATATAATATTTATATAATAAATCAATAACATGTGTATATATATATCATAATCAGCTTGGGCAAACATTAATAAACAATGTCACAACGGACATGCCGACACTGTCCATATGCACACCAACCTTTGTATTGACAATCAATGCTACACACTCCATGGTGCTCTTCAACATTTCCAGTCTGAACAGTCTTCAACTGCAGCATAGGTCGCGGGCGTCCATTCCACAAGCAACAACGTGGCTTAGGTATGGCTGGGTGCAATTCTTGGTTTAATTTCGGCGCATCAACGATATGATTGTTGTCAATGACATTTATGCAGGCAACCCCAACCCCTTCATTTTTTCCATAATCATATATGACGTGTGACCACCCCGGAGTTGTGGAAGGGTTGCGTATTTCCATACGTCTATGTAGGTAAATATGTATGTGTATATTACACGCACACACACACACATATATATATATACACAATATATCTATATTATAATATATTACATACATATATGTGTGTGTGAGTGCGTGTGCATATCCCATTGATCCCATTGCATATATTGTTCAGAGGGGGTGGCAGATTTGATCCCTTATGCCTGATGAAGGTGTTACAGAGGGGGTGTCGGATCTGATCCCTTATGAAGATAAGCAGTGGTCGAACGTCCAGGAGGGAGCGAATGTGTTCAATTATATACGTTCAATTCACATCTGTACCCTGTGTCGCTGCCATACCCATTTGAGTCATCTTATTGCTTCAAATTCTCGTACTGGTTCAAATCAACATCCAATGTGGGTATGGGTCCAAATCCAAGACCCAGCAAGCAAAAGAACCAAACACATATTTGTTCATTTTTGTATATATGAACTCGCCATTTCCCCATTTTTCCTATGTGGATCTATTTGGGGGGTCTTGAAAGCACATGTTTATGACCCTTGCAAACGAGGGACCGGATGAGACCCATGAACCTCTGTTACAGGAGGGACTATATAATATATATATATATATACATACAGCTGGTAGTGATGGATCTTCATCTAACCATCAGCCATCATCAACCTATGATCCCGCAAGATCTGCCAGTCTCCCATCCCCAACTCCCTGCTGCCCCAGCTGCGAATCGATCTCATCGAAGAAGAGAATGGAAGGAACTCGGGCCCGAGCCTGAAAGGACTCAGGGTTCTGGTCCTGTGAATTTTCGGAGTGACCCTCCGGCAATCCTACCTTAGAATCAGAAACCCAAGGGAAATCTGTTTTTTTTTCCCTCTTCTGGATGGGAACATGGAAGTAGCCTTGGGATCTTCCGTTGCCAGGTCAGAAAGAGCAGCGGAAACTTGAAGGATCATCTGTATATAGCAACTATGGTAGCTATGGTTTGCAAGTCCCACAAATGGAGTGATCGTATTTAGAAAAGAACATACTCACCAAGCAGTTTAACGAGGGATTCTCCTCCACAAAATGACCCAAGTAATCCCAAGTATCTGAAGATCTGTTGGCGATTGTTTTTCAAGGGGCTACCTTCTGCGAATACAATCTGGCTTTGGAAAATCATTTTTTAACACCACCAAAACTCACAAAGTACATGCGTCTCGAGCAGCCATGTTCATCGGTCGGATTGTCGCATCAAAAAATCTGCCTATCACAACAGCTATCGAAAATCCACATAGCAAGCCATGGGCAATGGGCAGACCCACAACCTCATCCTTTCAGCGCCACCAGGAGGCAGTCTGAAAGAGGGCCCGCAGCAATTTCTCCGATTCCCCGCGCCATTTGGAGGTCAGCGTGGCCGAGCTGCAGTTGAAGAAGGTGATATTCCTGGAGCTCTGAGCCGAAACATCGGCAGGATCGGGAACCCCATTTTTGACCCCCCAAAAAACCCGGTGATTTCCCAAAGGTTAGATTGATCCATGGGAAATCACAAAAAGTCATGTAAATCCAGGTGCCTTCTAAACTGGAAATGAAACGACAGTGACTACCAATCAGGATTCTACCTATCATGACATCATGTTGACTTCGACCTCATCATGACATCATTTGCGGTGACTTTGTGATGAGATCGAAGTCAAAATTTGGGCAGGTGGAATGGGTTTCATCTGCCGATGGATACGTGTTCAGGGGGAAATCGGGAGTCATAGAAGCAGCAATAAGATGGGACAAAAAGGACATATTCCACCTTTCGAATGGTTTCAGTTTCATGACTTTGACAAGGGGGATATGAGATGCAGCGCAAGCATGCGCAAGCATGCGCAAGCTGCAGAAAGGATGTATTGGAAAGCGAGTGACAGTGTACAGGGGCATATGCCATGGTCAAGACATGCCATATGGATTATGGTCATCCATCTCATATAAATCCCCAATGGATTGATGACAAAAATCCCCATGGTTTTGACGAAAATTCCAAGTGTCTCAGTGCACGAGGCCACTGCCTTGGCTAACATGGTCTTGCCTGTGCCTGGAGCCAACAGTTAACTGGGTCAGGTCAGGGGAATTGTCATGGAAAATCCCATGGTTTCTCAGTTTCTCCCGGGTGTTTTACCAATCGCAAAGGGATTCATGGAGGTTCATCAGTTCATCCCTCCCAAGCCCATCCCCACATCGATGTCACATGATCTCACCATGGCAAGTTGACAACGATAAAAAACTACGGCACGGCACGTCCCAGCGCCTGGAGGACCATAGAGCAGAACGCCCTTCCATGGTTTACCTCGCTGGGGGAAACTTCCCAAGGCCTGAAAGTGAAATGACTCATGGTCCGGACTGAATCGCGGATCCGTTACTAAACCCTGGGAACATATCGACTTTGGAATTTTCCGGCATGCTGAGAGCAACCCAGCTCATGAACATCAGACCGAATCAGACCAAATCAAGCAAATGGAGAATTGCCACACCCAAAGGGATGTGGTTACAGCAAATGCATACTTAATCATACTTAAGCGGTGAAATCACATGGAGATACATGGATATTCTATGATACTATTGGTTACTATTGGCCCATGAAATGTCACTGTTGGGGAACCCCAAAAAAAAAAACAGAAGAAAACCATGATGTTGAACAAGTGGCGTAAGCCCACAAAGAACTCAGGCATCAGTAAGGGCAAGATCACCGCTTCGTTGATGGCGCGTTTGGCATCCTCCAGGCCTCCAATGTCTTCGAAGCGCACCTGGTTGGGCGAAGGGTGGGGCCCACAAAAGAGTCATGGGACCAATTAACCTGACTAAATCGAATCCAACAAGTGCCGTGCCCAATGAGTTCCATTATTATGGAGTATCATGAGGTATTCACCGGGTGAGGAACCTCAATATCCACCCTATGTCACTGTTCATTGTTCATAGAAATTTGTCAAAATTTGTTCAGGTCCTCTAGTTTCAGATATCTTAAGTCGCTTGCAGTCGAGCGGTTGATCTCAACAATTGATGTGATCTTCGTGTTTTTTCGGGGTTGTGCAAAAGCATTGAAACGTCACTCGCTCTCTCCCTCCCTCCCTCCCTCCCTCGCTCTCTCTCTCTCTCTCTCTTTCTCCATCACCATCAGTTCAAGATCTGCCGTGAAAGGTCACCTAGCACCTAGCCCCTACGACTATAACTATATATACTATATACAAGAGTGGGGGCCACCAAGCGGTTTATGTCCTATCTTCTCCGAAGAACTGTCCACCGTCCCGGTCACCATCCCCCAAATTAACATAGACCCAGCCCAAAAGGGGAAAGAGTAGTTTTGGTGTTTCCACTAAGGACGGTCTATTTTCTATGTTGAATGTTGAAGGATCTAGCTCCACGGGCTCCACCCTTCACAGCACCTTCAGGTCTTGACAAACTATGTCCCTCTCGATGCTGACGGCCAAGTCCATCTCCTTGGAACTCTTCAGGGGATGCCACCTACAGTGGAATTGATATTCACCTACATCTGAAACACCCTTGGAACCAGGTCCATACATACATACCCCAGTAAATCAATCTCCATCAATCTCCAAGCATCTTCCCCCGCCAGCTGTGCCGCCGCCATGATGTTGGGGCTTCCCCCATAGGACGTCGCCCCCTTCCGCGCCGCACCCAGGTCGGAGGGCTCGTCTCCGGCAGACGCGGAGGCAGCCGCCACGCGGAAACGCTTCACGTAGCAACGGGTCTTGCCATAGACTGCCAGACCCACGCTGTGGTCGCCTTTCTCGATAGCATAGGCTTAGGGCAGCAACGTTGGATGGGATGGTTTTAATACGGGACTCACCCAGAAATGAGCTACATTCACTGTTTTACAACCGTGATGGTCATTTTTGTCAGGGTCTGAGTCATTTTTTACATAAAAAAGTATGAGAAAAACTATATATACATATATATATATATACATACTTCGCGGAATGCTCATCGGAGCGTATTCATTGGGTGTAGTTTGGTATGATGCAATTGGCAAACCTTACTGTAACACGAAGAGCAAGTAGTCGCAGCACCCAACATTTCCCCCCACCAAGTGCCAACCTGACCCAACTCTGGGTAGTAAACCCCAAGCCAGTGCGTCAAGATGCCACCCAAATTTGAAATTGGGCATGGTATGCATCAATGGTTTTCCACAAACAACCCATGGCAAGTCACCAGCTGCTCGTCGATCCACGCGAAGGTTTTTCACCATGGAGATACCGCTCAAAGACAAACTCATGGTGTCCCCACTAAACTCCGCCAAGACCTAAGGGCCGACCACTGGACCAGGAGCCTGCAGATTGTTTTGAAAAAATGTGTAGAAATGAGGGCTATTGGCTATTCCAATGGATCCAAAATCCTCCCAACTATGCATTAGTCACTGCACACGGGCTGGGGTGATACATGTCCAATAGGAATATCCAGCGCGAATACTGTATCGCAATATCATCATGCATGGTTCATGGCTATGGTTCAAAACCCACAGGTGCCCTGGTCTTCACCCCAAAATTGCTGCTAGTTATGCCATGTTATATCTATGTAACTTATCCCTCAAGTTGGTCGATTAGTCCCTGAAGTTGTATCCTGAAAGTACCCTCTGGTAAACTTACAAAAAACTATATATGGAAAATCACCATAATGGGAAAACTCACTATTTCTATGGCCATTTTCAATAGCTACGTTAGTCATTACCAGAGGGTAATGGTTAAGTCCAAAAGTGTTTGACCCATCCCGACTGACTCCACGAACGTTTCTGCCAAGGGGCTGCCAAGTAGGTCTGGGGCCTTAGGATCGCACCTCGATCTTGAAGCAACCGGGGAGATCTAAAGGCTATCACGGTTTCCAATGAGGGAAAACATGACAAGACCTCAACTTTAGACGTGTAAATGTCATGACTCCAAAACTTGAGGCTGAATCTCTCTTAATTGCCATCTGTGAAGTGCCACAATGCTGGCTGGTTTGCTGTGGTATTTCTGCTAACTCAGTAGGTTTGGTCTGTACATTGGCCAGTACCCCACAGGCAACACATAGCCGACATAGCCCATGAACCTGCCATGACAAAATCAGGTGAGGTCCCAAAACTCTCAAGCTCCACCAACTGTGACAAGCTGCAGGGGGCCATGTCATACTACCTAGTAGTAGCTCCAAAGCTCTCGTATCACTTAACCACTGTGATCATCAACCATCCAAAGCTGATGTTTCAAAGTCCCATAACAAAATTCATCAAGATTCCAAAATCTTTGATATGCCATGCTCATAGATTTGCCATGTATTTAATTCATCCCAGTGACAATTGGGTTGAACGAAGAGCGTCTGCACCGACGCATTGCGCTTGTGGCATTCCACGCGCACCTCGCGCGTCTCGAAGTTCAGCCGCAGCGCACAGAAATCGCAGCCAGAGGACAAGTCGGTGACGCTAAGGCAGTCCAGGAGAATGAAAATCTGCTGGTCCGGGGTCCTTGTTGGTGGTTTCAACATGCTTCAACCCATCCAAAGAATCCTAAAATATTGATAATATATGATATAGTCAATTTAGATCATCATCCCAATATCCCATAAATAAGGGTGGAACTTTTGGACAGGAGGTCTGAAAGCACCAGTCAGCTTGGCAGTGGCTGCTGAAGAAGTGTGGAAAAGTGTGGGCATGATGATCGTCTCATCTGTGGGGCTGACTCCTCATGAATAATCTAAACAAGCTGTCTCAGTGATGTGGTAGACCCAGGGGCCCAATAATAGACCATCCCAATTGCACCATAAGTTGGCATAAAGCCTCCAAAATCGGAGGTTTACTATTGGGTCGCCCACATTTATCATCAATACATAGACATACATAGACCATTCATCATAGTCAGATGTCGATGATCTAAACACGCCAGGCCCCAAGCAGAAATGCAGTCATATTTTGAGACAATCCCATCATCTTCCCATTCTTATCTGCACCATGGCCCGTTTAGACCTAGTTGGATAGTCAAGATCAAACTGTTTGATGGTTTAATTTAAATTTCGTTAATTGAATACATCATTTAATTATTCTTAATGATTAGTACTTTATCATTTATATACATATAATTACATATATATATATATCATTCATTTGATGGTGAAAATCCATAATATGTCACATGCTTATCTTAATTCTTCAACCCCGCATCTCTGACCTTTGGCGAATCATCCCAGCATCTGCTCTGCCGGGCTTGACTTCACTTCTGCCGTCAGCGTATGGCCGAGGCCCTCGGTCAACAAGCGGCGCTCCTCGCAGGAGCCGCCGTAGCAGCAGCCCGAAAAGCCAGAGGCTTTGGTGCCCTCCAGGATGAAGACGTTCTTCTCCTGGATTCAATGGGAATTTCAGGATCTTAAAATGGAGGTACTGTACCATATAAGGCCATATTTTGGGGGGATATCCCCTTACATATAGGCCTTATATAGGCCTTATATATGGTAACTACCTCCAATTTAGGATCCTGAAATGGCCATTGACTGGATGGGCGTTTCTGAGGGCAAGTTCCCAAGAGTTTCGCCATCCCCAGCCATAGCCCACATGGGCTAAAAATGGGTGGGCCAGGAGTTGAATGCATCTTGGAGGGAGTTCTAGAGGGAAATATGGTGGGGATGGGTGAAAGGTCATTGGGTACGGCTCGCGCCTGAAATTCTGTACTCATACCGGTCATCCTTACATGAACCTTGCAGGCCTGTCTGGAGCACCAGTGGATCTCCATTCTTGATGTATTTTGTCAGTCAATCAAACAGAAAACAAACAACGCCCATTCTTGGGCCCAATTTCAGGCTTCTCGAATTTTCCCAAACAACATCGAACAACCCCAACTTGGATGATGCTGGTTCTACCCCTGGCACCTTTTTGCTCAAGTAGATCTTGCCATGGTCTGTGAGCTGCGTCCAGCCTGATGCTAAGAACCCCATAGCCGCCATAGCCATATTCGAGGGCCCATGAGGGCCCTATGATTTGGGCCGCATTCGAAAGGACTAAGATGACGACAACGGCGATATTAAACTTTGTTAGATGGTGCATCATGTTTTTTTTGCACCAAGGTTCCGGTCAAGTATAGTTAGTATAGTTACCTTTGGATAACGACCGTGATGATCAAAATAATCCAGGAAGTGATTGCATATCAGTTCAAATAATGCAACGATTGTATGGCCAAGCCTTTGGGACTTAACAATATGAGACAGCTAATGCAGCTGAAGCCATGTGCCAAGAGCATCCAAGAGCCGTACAATGTGGTAAATAAAATAAACTGTTCCCAATTGGGATAAATTGGGCATAGCCCTAGATTTGGATGATTTGGGATATAACATGATATAACATGATATAACTATAACCCAAATCAGTCATGCTCCCACATGGCTGGTTAATGAGTGATAGTTTTTGGCAGCCCAGCCTGGTCCATAATCCTCCCTGGAAGATCCACTGCCACTGGCTCCACTGGCTCCACTGGGCCCATGGGGTCGCGGCCGGTCAGCCATGCTGTCAAGATGGGATCTTTTTGGGGGGCTGGTGACCCGCACGTGATATTAGTGGATTTTCCCATGAAAAATGGTGATTTTCCATAGCTACGTTAAATTACCAGAGGGTATCTCTCTAAAAAACTCTACGGCCGCAAGAGATGGCTCAAGCGGAGATGCGGTGAAAGGATCTAGGACCTGGTCCTCCCCGGAGAAAAAAAAACAACTTCATTCTGTAGAGCCGAAGTAGAACTACACTCCGTAAGATTTCCAGATATTTCCAGGTTGAGAAAAAAGGTGGAGGATGGAGCTTCACCATCAAGGGGCAAGCGTCGAAGTTTTTCCTAGCCAAGCACTGCGAAACACACACCATTTCTGGACCCTGGCTTGAAGCCATTACCCTGCAGCTTTTGCACCTTGCGCCTACCAAAACAAAAAAAGACTCGACAAGAATTGGCTGTGCCTGTATGGATGCAAATTTCTTCCACACCACCCTGCTTGGGCCCAGGATGTTTCAAAACTTGAAAGCTTCACCTACATTTACGTTGGTAGACTATGTTGATATAAATACACATGCAACTACATGAATGTAAAGCATGGAAGTCCCGAGAAGACCCAAACATAAATTTCAGCATATTTATTTCATGGAGCTGGAGCTTCACATTTCTATCTTCTGGAACATCAGCATCGTCCCGCGAGGCGCGCAGATCCTGGCCGCCACTTTTTCGCCGCCGCAATCCCCTCGGGGCGGACTCGACTTGTCGCATCCTCAAATGGTGCCAAGGGCCACCTTCGATGGGTCCGTTGGGTGATGGGATGTTGTTTATGGAGATCCAAGGGGTTCATGGCAACCTTACCCTTCAATAGCTGGTTATCAATCCCAAATCATCCAAGGGATATAACCTTCCGCCACCAACATGACAATGACCCATGATCATCAGCATTGCTATCATCATGATCACAAACATAGAATTTCAAGGCAAAAGGGCATGGAGAGATCATACAGAATTTTTAAGCAAACAAAAAACATGGAAATGGAGAACCTCAAGGAATTGTTTGAGCATTCTGGATTGGGCTCTACAACTTGGATTTGCTTAAGAGCCTCAACAAAAATTTTTACATAGTCCCAGTAGATTCCCCATTTGGGGTGGATTCATGGGAAAATTAAAAATCACCAGAAAAACCAAGTTATTACCTCCAGTATATATCATCATATATCATTATTTATCATTATATCATATTATATCCCATCCAATGTTTTTCTTGCTTAACTCACCTTATGAAAATATTCGCGAAAATTCGGCAGCGCCTGGTCCTTGATCCAAGGGATGACTTCCTCCAAGGCTTCTTCCAGGGTCGTGGTGCACTGAATCCCCAAGACCTCCTGCGCCGAGACGGCGATTTCGAACTCGGGATCTCTATGGATCTCTCCAAAACCAACCGCGGTTACTGATAAAAATGGATCTGATAGTTGGAATCAGGATAGAACATCCAACTATTGCCATAATCTATGGCAAAGTATCATCAAAATGGACAACACCACAATTTAACTATATTTTCAAAAAAAAACAACCAATTTTAACCCTCTGAAAATTACCTTTTGTCACTTGCAACCGCTCCTTGGCCTTCTGAACGCACGGCACGCGCATTTGCACGTCATGCCTAAAAGGTGTGTCCCCTTGGACCCGGCATCGTTGAGGAGTTGTGGCAAACCCCAGCAGAAACCAACCCCAATTTATCTGTTTTTGGAGGGTAGTTGATGAGGAATTGTGGCAAATTTCAATACATAAACATATTATATTATATATATATACCGTTGTTTCTTGTGAAGCCACATTGCAGATATTATTACAGCAGGTTGCACCATGTGCCCTTGGTTCACTCTCCACAGAGTCTTCGATATCCCAGAAGCTGTTTCGCCCATGTGCAAAAATGGTAACCAATCTCCAGAAAAGACGCCAATTAGGAAAAAACATAGGAAAAAACTTAGGAAAAAACAGGGAAAAACATCATTGTTCATTTGTATATCTTTTCGGTATACTGTGGAGGACACGATATGCCAATATATGCCAGTCAGCCCTGAATTTCTGCGAGGTTTCACTGCGACACATCTTGCACTCCAAGGTTCTGAAATGGTTCATCAGAGACATACTCAAATGGCACCTTGGCGGCGAAAACCAGTTGCCGTGTGTCAAAACTGGGGATCCCGGCCACTCGCTGATAAAAATTCTTCAGCGAGAACGTTCATCAGAGCATCCGCAAATCGCAACAGTTGTGCCCTTTTTCAGTCTGTTCCCCTCCAGTAAATTAACATAGACCCTGAAAATCACCAATTTTTAATTGAAACTAGTCTTCCAACCCCTATCTGCAAGGGTCTATGTTAATTTACCAGAGGGTAACTCAAACATGGTTTGTTGGAAAATCCACCGTTTCGTGAACGATGATTGCTCCATTGAGTTTGGGAAATGTCCCAGCCATCTTTGATCACACCGAAGGATACACCATCATCTAGTTCCATTATTGCTTCCATCATCAAAATCAATCCTATGATTCTTGTCATCATTGTTATCATGTTTTAATCATGTTTCCGGTTTCCTATCAGTTATCATAATTATGTGTTCCGATGATATCCCATGACGAAACATCATAATATATGAATCATTTTTTGGAATATATTCGAGTTTCATGATAGTTTCTGTCTTCTCCCATGATTCTTTCGCATGGCACATCCATGATCTCCCAGGCACATCTGGTCCATTGAGCCTCTTCCAAATGACTTCCGCCAGCTCCAGAACCTGGGTCACCCGTCGGATGCCGTCCGGATGCGGAGATGGAGAGCCAATGGAGAGCTATATATAGGTTTTTCCGACGATGGCTACACCAAAAATGATCAAAACATAGATCAAAAAATAGATCATGGTAAAAATGAACGTTTATGATACAAAAGTGTTCGTCGATCCATCGATGGCTCAAAAAAAATGAATAAAAATGACCTTATCTAATTTTCGTCGATCCATCGATGGATCCTGTTTTAAACATCTACCATCATCATCCATCTATCTATCAATTCATATCGATTCATATCGATTCATATCGATTCATCTATCTATGGCTCCGTCTGTTCCCCATTGTTCCACCCTTACCGGACCAAGCGTCTGTGTGGCCAACAGCTGTAGAGATGTTAAAGTCCTCGCCGCGTTTTTCCACACGCTGGCGGAAAAACGCGCTTTACGGTGGCAGTTGAAAATCCCCATCATGTATAGTGATGTTCCTATTTAAACAAAACATCATATAACAAAAAACAAATCCTCCATGTTAATGGGATTTTAATGGGATTTTATCCTGATTTGAATGGGATTTTTTAAAAAAAATCCTCCATTTTATACTGATTTTCGAAGGCGCCGTGGCCATGTAGAAATGTGTCCTGGTTCCTGGACCTTGGGTCCATGATACACTTCACAATGCCCCGGGCCAAGTCTCCAGCCTCGACGAATAAAGTGGATCCCCAGATGATTTCAGGGGTACCCAGGTCACCCAACATTTTAGGAAAGCCGGACAACATGTCATGAAATCATTTCTAGATTTTTTTGAGTATACAGTATACCTGTTACATATATTTATGTTCGATATTTACAATCCTACACATGTTTGATCTATATAACAAACCGAATCAGTTCATCCAGCAGAGTTGACGTTACACAGACTCCCCAAACAACATCAAGCTCCCCTTAAACAGTGACTCTGGGATGGTTTGTTCTCGGCTATGGCCGGCATCGGGTGTTCCTCTTTTGCGATAGGATGCGATAGGCCAATGAGGAGCTTGGGATTTGCAGCAATATCTCCAGCCATTCTCCCAGACACTTTAACCTCCAGGAGGCATATGTGTAATGGCGTTTCTGATTCCCAGCGCCCAGGATGTGTAGCCTTAGTTACGGTCATGGCTTAGATGCCATGAACCATCTGAAGGTGAACCTATTGCGATCCTCAAAAAATCCGGGCCATATGGGGCCACCACTGGAGACTGGCATATTACGTTTTTTGTCAGACGGACGGCCAAGCAATTCTCAACATGTTCTGTTTAATCTGCACACCGGGACCTACAAATTTTCCACTGTCGGTTCACCATGGCGAATAAGAGTGCTCAATATTAGTTCATAATCCCAAAAACCAGGGATAAAGAATGGTTAGTAGGATATGAATGGGAATGGCCATTGCTTAGCCCCAAAGTGCAGCTTTCAGCAACGGCTTCTGCCCCTTAAGGATCTTCTGAACCAGATCTGGCACCACATGCGACATGGCCTCGGTTGTATCAAATGTCACTAAAAAAAAAACTACATATTCTGCACAGACACACACATATATACAAAATTATACATATATAAATACATACGGATGTGATCATATGTGTAAGATATATAATATGATAAATTATATGTACATATACACACACATATATATAATTATACATAATTATACATACATAGTAGCACCAACGGTGTTGCCAGCGATGCTTGACCCAATCAAGTCACCAGCTTGACGTTTCCACTGAGCACTTCCTGAGCCGGGCCATGCAACGACCATCATTAGATGTCGTCAGTTCCACCATGAACGTTACGGGATGTCACGGGTCATTTCAGCGTGGTCAAACCAACATGGCAGGCAGAGGCAGTGGCAAACAGCAAATTTCAGAAAAACAATTGGTTTTACTTAGCAGAAAAGTAATTCAGGGTTTGACGTGTTTTGACATACACATCAAAACTCCCCAAAAACATCAAAAAAGAGAAGACAAGCTAACAAAACAGTCAAAGCGTCTGCATCGGTTTTGGCGCGCTGCTCTCCAATGCCTACTGCATTGAACGGCCCTTGGTTGGCAGCATCCCCTAGCATCTGGGACTGCAACTGTTCCAAGTTCCATGACGAGAACTGTGGCAACACGCGCAATTTGCGGAGCTCAACAAACAATGAGGGCAACGTGGCCTGTGAAGGTAGATTTCACATCGAACCAGACCTGTCAGAGCTATCAAGTCGTCCTTCATTAGCCTCTCCAAACCTGTCTGCTGTTCCCAGCTGACATCCATTCGATCCACAAACATGTTCTTGGACAACAAATGTACCTACCGCCTATCAAGTATCCAGGCGCCACTCAATGGATTTAATAGCCACTAAGGTTACAGCAAATCGTGAAATCACATGGGGGCGCCAAAAAAAAGCAAAAAACGGTGCCAATCTCCACAATGAGGTGCGAATGATGGTGTACGGAAGCCTCGCGGAGAGGGGCTACCAGCATCTGAGCTGTTATTTGGATGATGCAGGAATCGAAACCGGCAAACTCATTGGAATAAGGCTTCATTGAGATACAAGTACTATGGGTACAGTACTATCCAGTCACTAAGTGGTACACGTATGAACTCTGGGCAGTTTTCAGAGGAGAAGTCCTTTCAGTGGGAAGGTCCAAAGTCCAGTATATAGTAGCCGGATGTGGTCATTTTGGTCAAGACACATCACAACATGGTTTTGTCTGAAAACAGGGTACCCTGGTACCCTTCAAATCCACCAGTTCTTCAGCATTTCCCCTATTAAAACTGCAATTTGGTGGCACAGCCCCGATTTTAAGGGAAACCTTCGGCCGACTCCGCCAAGTCGCTGATGCTGTTCCCAAGCGCCCTTGGCAAAGTACTCACGCGCCAACTTCTGGAAACCATAGGTGCTCTGCCTGGATCTTGGGATCAAATGGATCAGTCATGGATCACTCGCTTTTTGTTTGCGGTATACCATGGTATACCCGGTATCCCTTGAAAATCGGATCAGGAACAAGTACCAAAAACATAAAAAAACATCCAAAACTGCAGGGTCTGCAATTTTGACCAAGTTGAATCGGCCAAAGGCGTACCCGGGACCCCCTCCCAGACAAGGATCTCCGCAGCCCAAAGTTGGAAATTTACTTTCAGGATGGGAACTTAGAAGCTGGTAAACCACGGTAAACCATGGTAAACCTCAAGTTGCGTAGAAGCCAAACCATTCAAAAAATGGCAAGGATCAATGACGCCTTTCGGGATTCGTTTGGTAGCCTACTGGGCCTACTGGTTCCCAAACGAGGGTGACTTTGTACATCTTTGTACCCATGAACCGGCCACCCATTGGCACGAAAGCATTGAGAATATGTTTAGACTTCCTCTTTCAGATCCAGTGTCAGTGAATAAACCCAGGAGTACATCTATAAATCATGTTAAATCCCTAATGAATCCTAATGATTGAATGAAACGGTGAACAACTAGTACCCTCAGGGAATGAAATGTGGTTTGCTGAGTTCAAGTCAAGCCACGGTGGGGGGCACGACTTGAGGTCTGCCTCCTGGCCGAGCCACAAAGGATGGCCGGGCATGGGAAAAGCTGGGAAAATTGGTCATAAAATGTCACGATTGTGCCATGATTGTGCCATGATTGCCATGATTGCCATGGATATGCCATGGATATGCCATGGATATGCCATGGATATGCCATGGATATCCATATGGATTCTGTTCTATCTGTTGCAAATGATCACACTGAAAAACGTGAAAAAAGGATAAAACATGGCCAGCTAGGGGATGATTCCTCATCAGGTCACCTTAAGGTCACGAGAATCAAAATGGAGTGATCACCCCGGATATGGAGATATGATATGATATGTCAAATAATGTGGTTCAAACAATGCCATAAACCATCCCCCAGTCATCACCATTAAATAGGTGGCATGTTTTCCATTCCCAGTCATGGGTAGTTTATGACATTGTTTTAACCACATTATTGCCCAACAAAATTCACCGTGGATGACCATGGCAAAAAAAAAAAGGACATAGGACTGTGCATGACTTGGAGCCCAGAGATTCATGATTTGGATGAGCGGAACTGTCGCTGGAAAGCCGCAGGCTTCTAGGATGTGCCTCCTAGCTGGTAGGTGATTAGGAATCATATGAGTATCTATATCTGACTCTCTCTCTCTCTATCATTCTCTATATAATAACAATAACAATAATAATAATGATAATAATAACAATAATAAAAACAATAACAATTAACAATAGTAATGAAAATCATCATCATGTTCACACACATTATCCAGTCATGTACGTTACCTCCCCCAAAAAAAAAAAACGACTTCTTGACCCCTTGATCAGGATGATCAGGAGCCTTGGAGGGGAAGCTCTCGCAGCATTCATAGACCATGGAGCTGCTAATCACCACCACTTTCTCCAGAAACCCCGCCTGCCAGGGCTTTTGATGGGAACATCCACCACTTTCCTGCTGAGTTGTGTTCCAATTTGGGGACTTCGCAACTGCGCATTGGCTTGAAAGTTGAGGATCTCATCAACAAAGCGATTTTGGCACGTAAAACAAAGATGGCGACTTAACAACCGAAAACAGAGGATCTAAGAAGAAGAAACGGGTTCCTCTATCCCAAGTGGTGGTTCAGTATTGACTTGCGAAATTGGTGACTAACCACAACTACGTCAACCGGCATTGATATTAGTTGTAGGAAGTCATTCTTATCAGGGACATGAAGATTTTATCCATCAAAACAGCTACAAGTCCAGCCATGCTCACACCCCTCAGTAGCCGGTTTACCGGCCATTGCCATAGAAAGTGAATAAATGTACCCTCCCCCAATCAAACATGGTTTGCTGGAAAACACCCATTTAGTTTGATGGTTTTAGACTTAAAACCTCCATTGACATCCATTGACTAGATATTTCAAGATATTTCAAGGGTATCTCCCAGCTATGTTTGACCCCCGCACTCACCTGCTTCGCTTCCACGCACACGTCAAAGGCAGCACCTGAGGGCTACCCCGCTATTGTGCCTGGGGTATGGTTTTTTGTTGATGGCTAACCTGAAAAATCCTGAGGGGATTCAACACCAACAACCACTAGATACCCCGTGATTAGATACCCCGCCTTAAAGGGAACAAAGCCATTGATCACAGCTGAAAACCACAAAAATAAAGTACCCCAAACATATGCGCATATACGTATATAATCGATTATAATCGCACATTATAATACACACACATGTACATATACATGTAAATATATATATATATTATACAGCATTATTATATTTTACATATGAGAAGGTGAGTTTAGCATAGTTTAACATCATCCCATAATTTGTGGAATGGAAAACAAAGAACATCTCTGAACGAGAAAACCACCCACATCCACCAAATCATGCGACACCAGATCTGAGGTACAAGTGATGCGCTCGTTTTCAGCCAGCAGGAAATAGGCCAACTTGTGGAACCTCACGGGAAACATCGCATGGAGCCAGCAGTTGGGCCAGTGAAGTTAACCATATGCAGGTTCCAACAAGGGCACAGTGTGTTTCTTGCCAATAAACGTGACAAGAGATGGAATCCTCTTTCTACAAAATGTTTCATTGATAAACCTTAGATATGATGGGTATTCTAAAAAAGCATCTCGAGTTATACCATGTCAAATGTGGAAACCCAATAACAAACCATCCCAAATTTGAGTTGGGCCATCGCCCCTCCTACTGGGCTGAGCCGCATGGAGATCCCGCCGATGATCGCTGCAGCTGCAATGAAGATTTCGATCTTGTTGTCAAAAACGATCTGCAGGTTGAGCCACCCCAGCACCAAAACGGTCAAAACGGTGAAAATGGAAATGGGGTACACCCATTTATCCCCAGCACCAAAACGGTCAAAATGAATGGTGTGTGTGTGTGTCTGAAAATGGGGTACACTGTACACCCATTGATATGGCGTTTTTTTTGTTCGGGAACATGATGCTTAACCAGTCGATGCCATGGGATCCCATGGGATCCCATGGGGCCATGGAATTCATCCGATTTGGGAGAGACAAGTTTGGCCCATCCCTGGTGCTCCGTAGTGTTCCCATTAAAACTTATCGAATCTGCCACTCCATGGGTCCCAAGTAAACATCCCAATTACATCCAAATACCATGAAATACCTAGCAGCCTGGTGAACATGAAGTACATGAGATATGTGAGCGACTGCACTTCGGGGTTGTACCACAACATGCTTCAACAACACGGCTGGGGTTTTCCAGCCTTCCGGAGGAATGCCACATCTTTGGCATCGCCCTCAAAGAAGTGGAAGCGCGGATGCTTCCTTAGGGCGGCAGGATCGGGGGGTCAAGGGTTGGGACGGCCATCAAATTCTCAGCCACCCGGTGCTGGCGAAAAACCCCACTGCCGAGGGGCTCAAAGCCACGGGACAAGGTGCCATACTTCCAGAAGTTATCCACCCCATAGACCTGCCCATCATGGTGGAATGGTCAAGCCAGTGGAGTTCCACTCAAAACGCATGGTGGGATGCTAAGAAAGTCAACTGGGAGTCATCATACTAGTTTTGGAGGTGATTTGTTGATATGTTGGAAACGTTTGGGCCACCAGCCATTTTGTCTCAAAATGTCGCAATTGGCAAAACTTGGGCTGTTTCCCGCTGGTATCAGGACATATCTGCACCCAAATTCCTTGGGACACCGCGTGAAGTGTTGTAATTGAAACACTTCGGAGATGCGCTGGTGGAACCCCCTGCTATGGCTATCTTTTTGCATTAGCAGAGCTTTTCTGCTGGTGACTTCAACACCATCCAAGCAAGTCCTTTTTGACGTGGGTCCATGCACAAACTAGCAAAATCGTGCAATCTGGAAAGATCAGAGAGTCACCAAACACAATTCCTTGTCACATGAGCTTGCGTATGGATTCAGAACGCAGTGTGCACTTTGAAAGTGCTCAACATAGCACTCAAGGTGTTCCCGAGGTGGTCACAAGAGAAAGCATCCCACAGTTGGAGTGAAGAGGTGGTGCAGTTCGCAGCTCAAAATCCATGTTTGGGTTGCCCTCCCGAAGGGTTGATAGGCGGCTTTCCAACAATTCTGTACTCACCGCTACCAGCTCCTTTTCAGCTCTTGGATTGGGAGAATCCGAGAGCTGACGAACAGAAAGACCCAAACGAGAAATAAATAGAAATAAGCCAAAGCAGAAGGATGCCGAGGCAGCAAGACATGACAAGTTCTTCCCCATGGCATCACGTAAATATCTGCGAAAATGTGCCTGGTTTCCCCATGATCAGCGTCAACCAGGAGGCGATGAAATCAATGATGAATCGCATCAGCCGGAACCGTTGGTGCCGTAGCAACTTCCTTTCCACCTGCAGCCACTCCGAAGCAACGACCCCCTGAATCACCTGAACATACCTGAACAATGGCCGCCCACTGGAGAGCCGGTGCATTGTACATCCAACCCACCGGGAGCCCAGCGCGACCTGCGCAGCCGGAAAGCGATCGTGATCATTGGCAGCTGCTTTCCGCGGAGCAGCGAAGCCGAGAGAGATGGGGACGCTCGGGCCAAATCCGATGAGATGAACGAACACTGGGAAAGATATGGAAAGATGGGTTTCGATGCTAAGATGTGCTTTGATGCTGGGTGTCCAGCAACAATACAACACAGAGCCGGAAGTAAGACGAACTTTGTTCTTGGAACTGGACGTCTGTTCAATCAACGCCCTGTAAATCAGTCAGAAATGCCTTACCCAAGTCCAGCCCAAAAACGTACCTTACTGTTCAGATCCAAAACGTGTCGCCCAACCAAATTCTTATCCACAGTATCAATCTCTTTCCCTTTCTCTGTTTTCTGTCGGACCTTAAGAAAGAAACTTGCAATACAAAGGGCCAAGGTGCACCTCGTGGCCTTGTTCAAGAAATATAGGAATGGTGTAGCCCATGATAAAACCATGGCCTTAGCCATGGCATTGTCCCCAGTCCCGGCCCCAGCACCCCATTTTTTGCCCATAGTTCCTAGATTCAAAATCTCCAACAATGAGGGATTCCAAAATCAATAGATCCAATATGATCCAATACTCAACACGAGCTTCGTTTTTTCGGGGCCTCTGATCTTGGGGAAGGGAACTCCTAAACATCAAAATTAGGACTGCTTTCAGCTTTCAGCCTTCGAGACCCCGACTTTATTAATGCCTTGAATGCCCCTTTTCAATCAGCTGCGACCTAAAGCAATTGCTGCGACCTAAACCATGGTCAATCCATGGTCCAATTCGGGGAACCTGTGCCCAAATGGAGCTGGAGATCCAGCTCCAAAACCTATCTCGATTCAGAATCTATAGGCTATTGGCTATAGGATGCTATAGGTTATTTCCCATTACCCTCTGGTACCAGAGCGTACTATGTTTGATTACGTACCTAAGGGTACAATAAACATCAATAACTAAACTATAAACCCAAACTTTGGACCCACACCTGATTTTTCCGGCTTGGCTGTCCATGTTGTCGCTATAAATTATCTAAATCACAACGGGTCAAATCACCATTGGTGGTCAATATCCCACTGTTTGTCGGATTACATCCCCGCTGATGTCATTGCAAATGATCCGAGTCTAGTTGGTTGTATCACTGATATCCCATTATTGTTCACTAAGCACATCGTTTATTTCGTTTTTCTTGATGTGCATCAGTACATATACAAATGCATCTGCAATGAATGTACATATAGGATATCCCCATGTTTACCCTCTGGTAATTTAACGTAGCTATTGAAAATGGCCATTTATAGTGAGTTTTCCCATTAAAAATTGTGATTTTCCATAGCTATGTGAAATTACCAGAGGGTAATAATTTTGGTTGGTGCACCAGCTTGGGCGCTTCATCTTCCACATACCGTCGTGGAATCTGCGTTGCATTCTGCCGCTCAAGCGGCTGCCCGTAATCAAGATCTTCTTTCCCGACGCAGATCTCCCATTGGGAGAGCGCGACCGTGCCGCCATGGCGAGGACGGTGCAGCTTCCAGGTATTCACCGAGAAGTGGATGGTTGATGAAACTGAACATGCTTCTCAGAAACTATTTGAGGCAAATGAGTAGTGAACCAGCCATTTTCTACAGAGAATCATATAAGAACACAAATCACCAAGCCAACATCAGCTGCACTACAAAAACATGTGGCTTCGAAGCCTGACATCCTCTTGTAAATTTTGGTCCCTGTGGGGGTGCTCACCAAACAATATTGTTTCAGATCTTGAAACTGAAGCAATACTTTCGAAGCCAAAGCTCATCACTTTTGATGATGTCCTGCCCTAGCTTCACATGTCTCAAACATGCCAAAGAGATTCATGCAAACCGTCAGAAATCTGCCAGAAAATGTGGATTCTTACTTGCTCTCCACCCATCTGCTGCTAGTATGATTTTCATCCATCGCTGACCTTAGCTACACAGCTAGAAAACACTGGTGGGGCATGACATGTTCCTCCATTTGAATCCATTTCTATATGCACGGTTCATCAAATGGGGAGCCCAAAAAACAAAAAAACATGAGTTTCCCAGTTGGACATGCCATGTTTCAGAGTATTTTGGGGCTTCCCTCACAATTTCTAGAACCACTTGGTTTCCACCACACCGAAGCACCTCTGCGCTCTGGAATCGCTCGATTTGCTCCCTGCCGGCAAGTTTGGGGTGGGAAAATCTGCAGGAAACCAACGCCGAAGAATGTCAAATACGGGGATGCCCTCCGGTTTGCTCAAACATTTCTGGCTCGGAAATCCCGATAAATGGAGCTTTGAATGGGAAATTCATCTTTTTCTTCTGGATCGTTTTCGTAAATCACATCCCGTTTCCAACATGTTTTTCCCAGCGCACTTCTATGAAGAACCCCTGGTGCCCTGGTGCTATGGGAAGGTCGGGGCAAGGAGCCACCTGGAAGATACTGCTAGACTGCTAGACCCATCACCTTTACGGGACCGTTCACAATTGAGATATATGGGGGGTTCCTACAATGGTGGTACCCCAAAATGGATGGTTTATAATGCAAAACCCATCTATACTATAAATGGATGATTTTGATTGATTTTGGTGGGTACCCCCATTTTAGGAAACTTCCATATTGAGGATATCAACATTCCAGTTGAATAATAATGTCGAATGTGTCATGCCATCATGCCATAC
This sequence comes from Cladocopium goreaui, assembly GCA_947184155.2. Classification (NCBI taxonomy): domain Eukaryota; class Dinophyceae; order Suessiales; family Symbiodiniaceae; genus Cladocopium; species Cladocopium goreaui. The sequence goes on along the minus strand of CAMXCT020006787.1, from coordinate 128,375 downwards.
CCCTCCAAATTTACTCGCTGAACCTCCCATTGTTTTTTCAGGATATACCCTACTGTCAATTCAAATAGATATGGACCATCCATCATTTAGATGCTATCTAAAATGAGTTCACGGAGAAACCATGGGTTTTTCATAGCCATTCGTTCGTTTACGGTTGCAGAGATAGAGCACCCCTCCTGGCATTGTGTCAGCCACTGACGATGGGCCATCGTTTTCTTAATTGAAGTGGTTGATAAATGGATTATATCTCCAAACACCACTGGTTTATAAAAGGCTATAAGATTATAAGCTATAAAATTTATAAAGTCATAAGTTATAACTACCCACTTATCAACAAATGAAGCAGCAAATATTAGCCACCCATGGCCACCTAAGCAGCCCCTTCCGCCGCACCCGTTTTGCCCCCCGCTAAAATGGCGCAGTTCCGCGGGCTGGACGATGCTGCAAAGGCAGCGCTGAGCGCGACGTCGTAGCCGGCCTCCTGGCAGAAAAAAGCGGATCAAATGGCCTGGGAGCAATCCATCTGTGGATCTACCCTCTGGTAAACTAACATAACTATGGAAAATCACCATTTTTAATGGGTAAATCCACTATATATAAATCACCATTTTCAATAGCTATGTTAAATTACCAGAGGGTATCTGTCTGCCTATCTATCCATGAATGTAAACATGGGGATTCATATGGGGATTCAGAAAGACATGTATATTGGGATAATACTTTGGATACAATGAGAAAGTGAAATCCAGAAATCAAACATGGCTCGCCGGAAAATCCGCCTAATGATTGAAAAGTTGGGGAGGGAAAAAACATGTAAACATGAATCTAGTTCGGGGATTTTCAATTGCGATGATGACAATGATTACTGGAGGAAACCGGCGATAGAATCTGGGTTGGATTATGATGTGACCACTTTACGAGGATTCTTTTGGGAGGATTCTTTTGGGAATCCTGAAATGGGGATAGTGGGATAATTATACAGCAAATAGCATATATATATATAATATACTACATACCCCCATAACTGGCCAACTAAGTCATGAGAACTGCTAGAACTATCTTCCACCAGGGTTTTGTTTGCGGGTGTGTGGGAAGGGATTCATGCAAATACAGTGTGGGCGAGTTGTTATATCTCTATATGGTTTGAACTTGTTTGAAGCTGAAAATGGCAATGTGATGTAGTAGGATTTGGCGCTTTATTGATGGTCAACAACGGTAGTTTGGGCGGTTGATTCCTGGCACACAAACATGAGTCCTCCAAATCCAAACCACTGGGCCCAAAAGAACTGAAAAACCCACCAAGTTGTGAAGCAGAAAACCATCTCAACTGACTCCAAGAGCGGGTGTTCACTTCCTATTGTTTCGCATGGCTGCCCTGATTCAACATGGTAATCGCTATAGGGAAAAAATACTGCCCCCACTATCTCGACCCCTTCAGGTGCTTGGGAACTTCTCTGTTATAAAAAAACATAAGATAGATTGAGATAGGTTAACTATAAAAATTATATATATATTGTATATTATATATATATTATAATTATATTATACATATGGTGATACGCCTATCTTTAAGGTCACCTGGATGGGCGTCATGGTCATGGTCAGCTCACCAAGGCTTCACGAAACGTCGCGCCGCGGACTCTCTTTGGATCACCCCGAGGGCTGCTCATCAGCAGTTGCCCGGCCGTTGCCAGGGCCCAGCCGCCACCACTCAAACGGTAAGCCAAGACGGCATAAATCTCCTTTCTGGCCAGCAGGCGTCGCTTTATTTAACATAGCTATGGAAAATCACCATTTTTAATGGGAAAGTCCACTATAAATGGCCATTTTCAATAGCTATGTTAAATTACCAGAGGGTATCAACCCAAGGGAAAGTTTATTGATGTTTAATGATGTTTATCCTCTACCCTTGGCACGTATTTCAAATGGAGGCTATGCTGTAACAGGTTTGCCCATTTGGTATGTGTGTTTTTGGGGGGCTGGGTGTGAGAACCAGTGAAAAGGCTGAGAAACGTCGCGCCAATCCCAGTTTGATCTATCAAACACGTCCCAACACTATGAGAGCCGAAAACAACTCAAGGGCGGTACAGAGCTGGAAAAGGATGAAGCAAGGGCATGTTTCGAACATGCGGGGTCCTTAGACAATTAAGCTCATGGTTTTCCGATCATTCCCCATGACTCATCTGACAGGAGTTCCATCAAGTTCCAAGGTGCAACTCTCAGGATTGCCAGGAGGTTCCACTGGGATGATCCTGCAACTAACTATTCATAACTGAGATGTCCTGGTATCATCTGGGATCTCCAAGATCTCTAAGACTCAAGTCAGTTCCCAGCACCATGTTTTCCCAAACCTCTTCACCTCTCCTGTGTGGTTTTCTGCAGCATCTGCCGCCCCTGGTGGCCCTGCCTCAGCTCTGGTGCTGGGCCCAGCAGGGGCTGATCCTTCAGCACGCAGCTGGGATGTCTACTCAGCAACTCCAAATGGTTGCGCAGCTGAGTGCGACTGGTCCAGCTGCGGGGCATCCTGAGGATCCACCATTTCTAGATCCCATCTCCAGGGAAAGCTATGAATTTCCATGGCTGTCTATGGCCAACAACGGCAGACAACACACACCACAATGGCAATTTGAATGTGAAAATATGTGAAAATGATGGCAATGTTGGCAATCCTTCAGAGTTGGGGGGCCATGTTCGAAGATCGAATCCATGCCGCAGTCAAAAGGGAAAATGGTAGATCCATGTAGATCCCCCAACAGCACGTTTCAACCGTTGAGTCTGGGAGTGGTGACCGGGTTGCCAGAACGGAACCCCTGGAACCCTGGAATCCTAATGTTGTGTTGCAAACATCGGGGAAGCTGGTTGACCAGTGGATAATAATGGTTATATAATATACTATTAATGGTTACTAATGGTTAATAATGCATGAATAAAGTTTAATCTCAAAATATTTCAAATAAAACAACTGCCAAGAAGCAACTCATTTCCAACATCAAGCATCCAACTTCAAATCACACCAAGAATCTTCAAAATGTCTTGCAACATCTGCACAGGCGACGTCCTCTTCAGCAGGATCCTGTGATAAGGACCCAACAGTTCCGGTCGTTCAGCATGACTCGCCATCACAGCATGCTGCTCTCCATCCGGATCGGCCAGGAGTCGAACGGCATACCTCGCCGGCTGAGAGCGCATGGTTCACCTGAAAAAAGATCTGTTTAATCTGTTCACAAATATGATGTGTATAGATGTTCAATGATGTTCATATTTACCATACAAGTATTCACGAGTACCTTAATATAACCCAAAAATTGAGAGCAAAATAAGAATGAAGCGGCCCTCAAACACGTACTGTATATGTGCATGGGTACATTTCCCATCCCAGGCTGGTTTTTTTCCACCCTTCAGCAACCAAAATACGGATAAGCAAACGGACAGAACGGCATCTCAAAATTAGATAAAAATTAGAGGATTGCCTGCTGTGAACCCCCAAAATCAAGTTGCCCGCGCAAGTCTCGCGCAAGTCCACGGGAGACAACTCGAAGATGTGCCATCTGTGCTGCTTCAAGTGCATCAAGTGCCGCTACGATAGCCCGCAAATCCTTCCTGGCACTGTGGCCAGCTTTACCAAAAGAACTTGGCAAGCTGAGAGAGACTTATCCCAAATCATCACAACGAACGGTTGGAACTTCAAAACCCATTACCCTCCAGTAAAAGCATAGCATAGACCCTAAAAGCAGACTTTTTTTAGTGATTTTAGTGGAAAGTAACCTTCCAACCCCCTGTTTGGATCTATTTGGCAGGGTCTTTGTTAGTTGGGGATACGGTTTAAAAAAATCTGACTGAAATGGGAAGCTTCCCGATCCAGTTCTCTCCATCCTTCTGCAACTGAGACAGCCACTGAAAGGCTGCTTGCCACTTGCCAGCAACAGTGCAAGTTCGAAGCAACACGCTGAAGCTGACATGGTTAGGACATAGAAGCTTCCAGTGCAACTGCCTCAAAATCAATGACATGTTTGAAGGGAAATCATGGAGAATCTACAGGAACTGTGGAGGTTTCCAGTAGGCTTATCCTTTAACAACTCCTGGACGGTCTGGAATCCTGGGAGGTCCAAAGCTGGAAATGGATCGAAACCGGGGAACCCAACTGACATCGTGAACGCAAGAATGATGGCAACTTGCTGCTGACCGTTGACCCACACATTTATTTGTTCATTTGGGTATGGATCGGATCAATACCTATTAATACTATTTTTAGTGGGATGAACATCCATTTACCAGCTATTTTGATGCTCACCAGGGGTACAAGGTTTTGACACACTGCCATTTCTCAATCACTAGTCACTAGGTGCTCTGCCGCATGTGTGAATCACATTGTTTTCATCAAAAACGCCAAAAACGCGAAAGACCATCAAAAACCCGCCCCCCAGTGGATTCTCCAGTGGATTCTGGCTGACATGTTCGGATCACACCGTGGTGCGGTCGCACAATCACCACCTGGTTGCTGAAAGCAGTGGAAGGTCTGCTCCCAGCGAAGGGCAGAGGCATGGGCCAACATCATGGCGTTGTAGGTGGACCTTCAGCGCATGACTTCGGAGTGGAAACCAGTGGAAACCAGTGGAAACCACTGGTTTCCCCACCGAAACAAATGCCGAAAAAACCTGGTGATTCGTGCATGGCAAAGCTACTGCACATTCAAAGGATGGTGAAACTACATGTATGTGAAAGTGCATGAGGTACGAGATCTAACAAACAAGGGCCACCAAGATCTCACTTTCATCCAGAAGATCATTTGGTCAACACTAAGGATCCAATACTGTCAAATTGTGGTCCTTGCTCAGATTTCAACCAGTTTAAACATCATGAATTGGTGGACTGGTTTTTGGCGTATCGCCATCACTAATTTGATGCTGACAACATCTAATTGTTCACCTTCAGGGTGGTCAACCGGCATTCAACTGTCATATAGTTTCATGGGATTTCACCCCCATGTTTCATCTGGATTTGTAATTCAGGAACCCGAAAAAACCAAGTGGATTTCCCACTGGGAAAATCAACAAACTCATCGGCAAATCCAAGTTGATCACTATTCATCAGTTATTAATCACTGTTAATCATTATAAAACACTATGAAATCATTCATTATTATCACCCACTATAAATCACTATAAATTCACTATAAAACACTATGAAATCATCATTAAATCACTATTAAGTCACTATCAATCCCCCACCCCATTCAGCCCCCGATCTCCCCGCGGCCGCGCCACGTCTCCGGCAACGCAAGGCCCGAGCCGCCGGCGCCGAGCAACTGCTGCGCCTGCTCCCAGTGCTGGGCGCGGCCCAAGCTGAGGATCAGCGAGCCGCAACTGGCAACCCCTGGCCACGCCAAATGGGATGGATATATTTCTCTCTATTATATATAATATATGGTTGCTATAATCCAATGATATTATCATTGGATCATAGCAACAATATCTTCATATAGATAGATAGATGGATGGATGGATAGATAGATAGATAGACAGACAGATAGATAGAATAGATTAGGTTAGATTAGATTAGATTTAGATTAGATTAGATTAGATAGATAGATAGATAGATTCATATTTGTGGATATCCTTAGGATAGATTCTCAAAAAAATGATGGAACGTTTTCAGCAAAATAAATGAGATCCTCACTTTCAAATCATATATATTGGTTCCTACTGCCAATTTAAATGAGATTCTCATCCAAACACTAGGCTCTTTTAGCCAAAAAAATCAGAGTCTTAGCAAAACAAAAGGAGTTACTGTAGATTGGATTGCTAACACTATCTTTCTTTTACCTCTCTCTCTCTCTCTCTCTATTGGATTTGAGTATACTCAAAGTTTGGATTTTCGACCAATCCATTGGTTTTACGGGGTCACTTTAATGATCTTAGTGATCTCTAGTGGAAACCTGGTTTTAGCCATCAAGCCATTTGTTTGCTTAACCCCCGGCATGTGGGTGCATTTAAGTACTCCAAAAGTTGAAGGTCCATGGCTTCATTTTCCGGGAAGGCTTCCTTTGGTTTTTTTCTTTTTATGCCAACAAATTTTGGGAGGAGTGAAGGGGGGTTCCAGCATCAAAATGGGCATGCTTCGAATCTGTTCAAGCCAGAGCAGCCCTGTAAGGCTGAGTCACAATAAGATGGGAAACATGTGGGCCAGGAAATATTGGAAAAACACACGGGGGAGGATCCACTCAAAGTGTAAATTTGCCAATATAAAATCGATATAATAATGAATAAAACTAAGTAATTAACTAAAACTATTTTAGAACTGGTTGACTTGGGTACTTGGGTATGGGGTCAAAAATTGCTCATTAGCTTGCCAAGAAGTGCGATATTCGCCGAACAATTGGTTGAAAGATAAATGATGACGATGATGATGACGATGATGATGATGATGATGATAATTATGATAAGTTGTTTTTTGAACCTACCTGAAATATAAGATAATCTCTCGAATCATCCCCCAAAGTGATGGAAGAGCAGTCGATTCTTGAAGCCTTCTGGAACTACCAGCCAAAGAACTTCAGGAAACTCCAGCCAAGGATGCCAACTGGCGGCCACTTGTCAAACGGCACTATTTCTGTGTTCCCACAAGCCCTGGAAGATACCAGCGTGATTCCGCACATTTTCTGGAAGTTCACCCAGGTTTCACATCCATCCCAAGTATCAAGGATCGATCATTCTATCATCCCCAGTGGAATTATCCCCAGTATCATCCACCCATCCCCAGTATCATCCATCCATCAATCCATCCCCAGTATCATCAAATTTGCCCAAGCACCTGCCACTCCTTGCTGCTGTGCTTTCCAGAACAGCTGCGTGGCCACTTGCCAGTTCCTCACAGCCTGCGACGCGCTGATGGCAGCCAAGTAGGCCGTTTCCGTCAGGGGCGGCCGCTGGCTCTGCATGTCCTGATTCCAAGGGACCACCATGGCCAAGCCTACAAAGTTTTTGGAAAACATAAATTGTTGTTGTATGTATGTAAGTTATGGTTGTCACCAACCCAATGTCTTTGGTCTACTAACCATGTTGTTGTTGGGATGCCTTTTCTTCTCTTGCCCGACCAAATGCACCAAATACAAATTTACGGGCACTTTTCACCCCCATAAAAATCCTCATAGTTCTGGCCCATCAATCCCCGGTTTAGTGCTCCATTCATAGAACCCAGCAGAGTGCAAAATTCCTCTTACCTTTGCTCCTTTGAACCCAGGCCCATACTATTAGATCTATGAGCTATAACAAATCCCCATATGTGTGGCAGCTGAAAGACCGACCATGCTTATGTGTCCCATCTTCTTCCTCTTCCAAACCTGAAACAAGTAAACCAAGTTTGTTTATCATTTGTTAGGGGGCTGGTTTCACCACAATATCTTAAATCTGATGCATCACATAATATATATATACATACGCGCAACGCCTGCATTGGCAAAAAATGCAAGCCTATATGATATAGTTATATATATATATATCACATTTATTTAATTAATGATATGTATATATATATATATTCCTACTAATTGATGGTTTCAACCCCCCTGAAAAATATGAGTCAGATTGGATCATCATCCCAACTATTGGGGAAAATCAAAGCCAAGCCATGTTCCAAAGTTCCAAACCACCAACCAGCCTATATAGTATTATATAGTATCAATTTCACGATATTTCTCCACTATAGTTCTACCTTCATCCCAGGCCTCCAACATCCCCAGGCTCTTGGCCCATTGCACCGCCCGGGCGCACGACAGCAGCGCCATCCGCATGGCCGCCACATCGCCGCGGGTGCGCGCCAGGTGCAGCGCCGTGGCCCAGCTCAAGGCGGCCCGGAGAGCCATGGGACATGGTGCTGGGATGATGGATGGGGCCAGAAGTAATTCATTATGATTATAAAGTGTATAGTATAGATGCATATAGATAGATGTATATATATATATGTGTGTGTATATATATGTGTATATATATATATAAATATAATATTTAATGTTTTATAGCAATGGTTCAATTATATGATATCAATTAGGCATAGCAATAATTCAATTACAATGTTTGAGTCATGGTCATGGTATGTCATGTTTGAGTTCGGGCGCACCCACCAGAAATTTGAGAGATCAATATGGGAAGATGATACTAAACATATATTATTGGAGGGCAGGTGTTTTGGGTGCCATTTCAGAAGTAATGGACCTCGGAATACACGGGCCTTGGCATATCAACATATATCAACCAGAAGCCATCCATGGTGAAAGCGAATCTGGAGTATTGCCTGGGGTCTACCCTGATGTATTGGAAGAAGGGTGCTAGACTCCAAGAATTTGCGAGGCGATGGCCTCAATAAACCTTCATTGGGGAAACTTAAAAATCATACAGTATCATGATGTAAGTATCATACATCAAAATGCATGATCCTGAAAACGGCTGCCTGTCAAGTGACAGTTGGGTTACTTGGTACGACTTCTAGCTTGGATTGGCTGCAGGGTTTAAGCAGGCAATCGGCCTCTGGACAATTTGGATCCAGGTCCCTGCACTGTTGCCACAATTGGAAATGGCAATTTTATGCAACTTCCAAGTAAGATATAATAAGATTCTGTCATTTTCAAGGCCCAAACATAATTTCAAAAGGGGCTGGTTTACTGAAGTTGTCCGGTGTGCATGGTGGTGCCGGTATAGTTGGAGTTCATGAGTTCCATCACGGCAAATGGTCACTGATGCAAAAAAAACCTGTTCACGTTGTTAAAACCTCGAAGTTACGAGTCAAATCTTCCACCTTCACCTCCCAAATCATCGATCAATAGAATACACACAGCACTATAGCACTAATTATTCAGCTTCATCCAAATATCAGGATATAGACAGATACCCTCCGGTAAACTGACATAGCGAAGATGCCCCCATGGATGATTTAAAATGGTGGTTTCTTAAAATCGGAAAATCTTTCAATACATGGTTCTTAGTATTGAAAGAACCATGTTTTAAAATGGGGGGTTCTTAGTTAAACAAAAAAGTCATGGATGTGATTTGGGTGATTTGGGTGATTCTTCCTGATTAATATATGGTTCATATATGGTTCATGGATGTCATGGTCATGACCGATGACCGATGACCGATGGGAGCCCCCATGACTTCACTGGGAACCACCGCCACCAACGTCCTGCAGGGCCATGGCACGATCAAAGTTCACTGTGAGCTCGGCCAAACGACCCAGCAATGGGCTCAAGAGCCTCACTGCCGCGGAAAAAATGCGGGAACTTTAACCAACAGCTTACTGATCGTACTGGTGCTAAACCTGGGGAATGGATGGGAATATGATGGGAATGGATGGGTTGCTGGGGGAATGGGATGATTATTACTAGTGATTATGGATCATTCCCGAAAATTCCCTGCTAAGCACCAGTAAGACAAACACACACAATTGGATTTAAATGGCAAAACCATGGGTTTCTACCCGCCGCTTTGCACCAGCTGAATATCCTGCCGCTCATCTTGCTGGTCTATACACCATCGCCCTAGGCCTGGAACTCGAGATGAGGCGTCAACAACTGAAGAACTTGATAAAGCGGACGTTTTCCCTTCAACATCAGCATGTTTATGCAAGTTTCATCATTTTTTGGGGTTGTTCATATCAATTCCACAAAAATGGATGAAAACTCAGGGGCATAGCAATTCTGCAGTGAGTCGTTCTCCTTGAAACGCCACCTGTGCCGCACGGCTTTTGGACTCCGACAGCTTAACTGGTGGAGTGTGCGGCCTGTCGCCCATTAGGGTCCAGGATGGCACGATCTGCAGGCCACTGAGGTATGGGACACCTGTAGGTCTCCCAGCATGACAACTCCTACGTATGTATGTTTACATATTAGTGTATGTATAATATGCATGCATATATATATATATATATGCACCACGTGTACATGCACTATATAATATATATATGTATATAAACATTGTATAATATGCATGTGTATGTGTATATATATATATAATATTATATAGATATATATGTGTATATATATATATGTAATATTATATATATGCATATAGTTATACGCCATGTATCATTTTATGATGAAAAACCAGTGGCTGCAGACCAAAACTGGATACAGTCGCAGTCAAGGAAGCCAAGCAAGTTTGTTGTAGCTGGGAGCAGCTGGCACGGTGCCAGCTGAATCACTTCAGTTTCTATGGCCTCCCTAAACTGAGGATGTAAGAGCTCAAAATCAACCATGGACCAGCGCCAGAATAATTATGCCAGAATCTTGAATGTGCCACAGGTGCCTCCTGAACCTTGAATTCCACATCAGTTCATGGTGTTCATAATCAGTCGTTTTCCCAAATAACCTACGTAGCAAGAAGTTGGGGTTTTAGAAGTAAAGCCAATGAATGTAAGGCAACGAACCAGTTCAAACAGCTGAAACAGTTTGACTCATATTCATGCCAACTTCCGACTGCAGACGCTTTGCTGGCTTCAAGTCTGCCACTGCTAAATCAATGATGAGCAGGAAAATAAACTAGCTTCTGATTCAAAGGCTTATGTGATGTATGGGCGCGTCCCAACATATGGGAATCATGGGTCACATTTTTTTGAATCAGCAGTAGAACAAGACTTAGCAGCTGAAACCGAAAGCCAGAAAGTCTGAGGCAATACATGATGTGGTGACATTTCGGAGGACACGCCGCCACGCCAAGGCCAAAAGGCATCCCAAACGCAAAATTCTCACCATTGCTTCAGATTTCCAAACCATTCAGCAAAGTTGAACCATGTTGAACCATATTGGACCCTTCACCCTTACACTTCAAGAGGCAACTTTTAGCCACAGGATGCCACAAAGAAATAGGACCAAATGTCGGCGGAAGAATAAAACGTTGGCACACGGCAGGTTCCATCTGCAGGAAGATGCACCTAGACCCCTGTCATGCCTTGGATATATAGAATCCTATAGGGCTATCAATAGCTATTCGTCTGAAAAGGAAGAGGAAAAGATCATTAAAACCGGGAGAAAAACGGGGCCCACCACTGCCACCACTCTCCGACTGAGGATTCATGAGGTCGGTCCATCACTGTGCACGTTGCACGTTGCATGGCCTGCACCTAGCAATCGAATGAAAGCGCTGGAGTCGCTGGAGGGAACCAACGTTTTTGGTGTCCAAGATCTATTGGACATGCACCAACCTTCGGCGCATTGCCGAGAATACGACGGGGCAGTGACCGGTGATGCTTTGTGTAAGGATAGGGTGAAAATGGGTGAAACTTCTCAGTCCTCAACAAAACAAGGCCGCCACAGGTCCCACACTCTGATTGTTTTTTTCTTCTTTCAGTTTGTTTCAACATGTTTCAACTAATTCATCTTATACTGCTATACATTGCTATACTAATATGTACAGAAACGGAGATAGACTGTATACATCAGCTTTATTTGCGGTATTGTTGTAGTTTGACGATTTTCGAGCTGCCGCGATTTCCAAACCTCCTGGGAGTTTAACAAACAATACGGGTTTTGAACACGGACACTGCAACATACTGTAACCCCTGGTTTTCCAAATGGCCAGGTCGTCGACATGTTCAACGATTGGCGGCCCTAAAACTCTCCGGGAATCAAAACCTGGCAATGGGAAATCTCGTATAAATGGAGGTTTTAAAGGGACACTCGACTCATATCGACTATAGAAATGGAGGATGTTGAAGTCGGGAAATACCAATTCAATGCTGTTCAGAAATCCAGGGGTGTAAGTGTGATGAAACCATCGGGATATTCTGCAAATGCCTATTCATCACACGAATCACTGCCCGAACACGGAGATCTTCGCGTCATGACTCGCGAAAAGAACCTCTCTCACGGTCTAAGGAGCAGGATCACAGGATTGCAATCCGTGGTACCATATGGTCTTTAAAAAAAACACACACCACCAGCGTACAACACCTGTTCTGCAGTGGTTCATCCTTTTTTTCCGTTAGAAGTTTGTCGGGATGGCCACTGGCCACTACAATGGTCCTGATGGCCACCACTCGTAGCACCTCCTGTGGCATCCCAGCTCCGTTGATTTTGAGTGCGGCAAAGGCTCTGTTTTGTTGGCCGTGCCAGCACGGAACCCAAATCTTAAAACCCAACAAATATGATTGAAGGCAGATTCTGTCAATCATAGTTTCACACTGTTGTGAAAAGCCAAAAAATATGGGTGTTCATCCGCGCCTTGCATGTTTCAGCACCAGATCACAAGATGTACCCAGTTTGTTCAAATCCAGCAGCTTCTAAGTGAGGTATGTGGGCTCAGATTTGTCATTTTGCTCCATGAAGGCTTCCAAGACGTCCGTCGTCGGCCTGCCCGCGCTCACAGGGCCAGTGAGGATAAGTAGACCAAGCCACACTGGAAGTTGTCCCAACGGTTTGTGCAAAGAACAAAGCCATGTTTGGATCACCCAACCAGCCATGAGGTCGCTATAACCCTCACAGGTGGGCCTTTCATCCCCGTCTCGCCCCCCTCTCTCTCTCTGCAGAAACAGGCGAAGAGAAATGGAGCATGAAGATTCAAGTATTTACATTTCTCTCTCTTTCTCTCTTTCAGTCTCCATCGCCATCTAATGTACATCTATACATTGAGGTTTTTGCGTATACATCTGCAAAGTTACTATTAGTCAATATATATATATATATGTGAAATTATAAAATTATATGAATACATATTCTGGGTTCTTGACTACATTGACGACATGTCATCTTGCCTCCATGAGAGTTCATTCGAGGCCTTTGTCAGAAAAACTTGGAAATACTCCTGGCGTGGTAGGTGCCAAGCTCAGCATCAGTGGATATGTGCGATGTGTAGTCCTATCACTCGTGTATGTGGTTTCCCCTGAAATCTCAGCAAAATAGGTATCTCATGCTGATCCTTGAAACTAATTTAAATTAGCCAAGAAATACGAAATGATGCAAGCAGGTGCAAGCAACGTATTTCATGCATGGATGGCGCAGAAAGTGAACTCCAAACGTGTCAAGGGAAAACTTCTCTGCCTCTTCAAACCACCTTTTGTTGTATGCAGCGTTTCTGCACCAAGTAGATCCCATCAATCTCAATCTAAAATGATTTGATGGGGTCCACCCGTCCATCCACCATCACCCAATCTCACTGGATACGAACCAGTGGGATATCCAGGCTAGCTGGCTCCCCAACGATCCTTGGGTTTACACATCATAATCTGGAAACATTCAAGGGAACAGTAAGTAACAACACCTTCAACACAACATGTCACTGTCACCGGGGGTTCGCACCAATTACTCAATTTGATTTAGTTTTGGAACTACATTTTTCATGGCAACTGGAAGCTGGGCCCGTCCTGGTGCACGCCAATCTACCTTTACCTTTCTACATCCTTTCTACTCACTGGCGCTTCTCCGTTTTATTCATCGACCCAGTCGGACTATCCCTACAGAACGGTCATGAACGGTGGCAGCATGTCGCGGCACCTTCGAAAGGCCATAGTTTTGTCCCAGCACATCCAGTTGCAGCTGCAGGGTGTCATCAAAGACCTGCCCGATGCGCGCACGAAAATCCTCCAGGCGTTCACCTGGCCGCTGTGATTGGGCTGAGATAAACTGAAGGGGCGCCCCTTCGGCCAGGTGGCAGGCGGCTAGGAGATTGCAGCTGGAGTTTTCCATTAACCATCAAATCATCAAAAAGTGAGATCTACTTGTAGATGCCCAGTGGCCGATGCCAGGAGGGCTATCCACCAAGAGCCCATTCAGGTCACTTCTTCGCAAGAAGATCTGATGCGCCAACCTCCCAGTCGCATACCTGGTGTCAAAATCTATCAAAATGCGTCAAACCATGGGGTCTTCATGACCAATCAACGTCTGCACTGGTTTCTTGTGAGTGTGGATTGCCGCTACAAAATAATCATACGCCTGTGCGACCGCAATGTTCGATCATCATGTTCAATCATCATGTTGATTCATCACGTTGAATCATCATCATCATCACCATCATCATTCCTTTAGCATGGGCATCGCCATATTGAGAACCAGTGCCAATGAAAAAATGCCTTCAATGACGCGTGCCAATAGGTGCATCAAACATGATCACAGCAACTCAACAAAACCACCTAAGACCTAAGGTAGAGAAAAGAGGGGAACAACAAGAACACAACCAAGGTGGGCCCCCCAACATCAAAATCAGCAAGCGCCTATTTTCCGCTAGGTACTTGAGCCATATGTCATTAGGCGATAATGATCCCTAACTAAACACGGCTACTACCCCAATAGGTTAACGCTTCTAACCATGGGGCTATCTACATTGTGATGACTGTACAATGACTTAGAGTGTTGAACAGGTATCATAGCTACAGCAACTACCGCATGTGGTGAACTATGAGTAGACTATACAGTGGGGGTAATGGGTTCGTAATATTTCTACTAAGGTTCGTCCAAAACATTGGGTTCAGCCATCATTCTTGTACCCAAAAAGGATGGTTCCTAGTGTGGTAAACCCAAAAATTCATAAAAATTCATCAACCATGCACGAATGCTGAGCTTTTCAAAAATGGGCGCTATAGATCATCATGATCATCCCACAGGAACTTGAAGTAACTTGACTGATCCCCAAAAGTTTCATCGACGGCGAACGGATACCCGCCTGGTAAAAACGGCTTCTCCTCCCAGCTGCCTCTTCTCCTCCAAGGAGAGTTTGGAGTCCAACATAAACTGAGCCATTCGTCGGATCCTGGGCTGTATCCACTGTGGTTTTGATTTTGTTCGAAAGAATTCAGGTGGGCAACCCCCCAAACAAAAATAAGTTCTCATTTGTAGCAACCACCTAAAAAGATACAAAAGTCAAATCCTGCTACCAGTAATGCCAAATTCCACTCCTGTCTTTTTGAGGATTACTACAATACTACAATGATTCAAGAGGCATAGGGCATAGGGGCTTTTTGATCCTGGGTTAACAGTATAGAGGAACATCGAATCTACGTGCATACTTGAAAAGCGCACAGCAAACATATGGAAACATGCAATGCTGTACTACACATAATGAATGTGGAAACATGTGTAAAACTGTATAGCTGTATAACTGCGTAACGTCCAAATACAAAGAACCGTAGTTTTTGTGTGCACGTGCTGGTAGAAAAATCTAGACTCAAATAGACCAATGTTGGGATGGCATACAGATCCCAGTACAAACTGATTGCCAATCTAACAGGAGAACAACTAGACTACTGGGTGACATCGGGAATGGCTACTGCGAAGCATAAAGAGAGCCAATCTGCATTTCCAAACTGTCCAAACTGACTCTTGAAGTACAAAGACGGGCCGCTATCTGCCAAAAAATGAAATTAACTATAATTAACTCATCACCAGGAATGAGATGTAAGTAGATGTAAGTAGAACATACTTGGGAGCCAATTTCCAGTGCGCAAGGCTCAGCAGGTAATGTCTGACCTGTCGGAACACTTGGCCCTTTGATATCTCTTGGACTCCCAAATTGTTTCCTGTACTCCAAAATTGGTTTTCAGACCCCAATCCCATCCCCCATCTGGCCAGGTATCTTGACAGTGTCATCCTCTGTCACTTTTAAACCAGCTTTGATGGATTTCTCACGAACCAACTGCCGCTGTAGCAAATGCAGATCCGGCCCGAAGTCGTGCTCCTGATCCTCCTCCGCTCTGCAGTGATGGGAGAATAATTTTCAGTTCCCTTCGGTAGACATGGCCTGTTTTTTCATCCACATGTTCAGTAGGAAAAACATCTTGCAAGTATTTGCAGATAGATTTGCCAGTGCCAAGGCTGCCAAGGTTGATATTAAAGATGATTAAAGATGATTGTAGTTGGATGCTAAGTCAAAGATACAAAAGGCTGCCTTTTGTTCTGGGAACTGTCCAGTCACAAGGCAACAGGCCATCGGGACTCCGGGATGGATCCCGGTGGGATCCCATGGATCCCATCCTCCAAGTTGTCGATGATGGAGTCCTTGGGAAACTGACGCTGAACCGCTGAAAGTGGTGAACTAACATCCAGCAGTGGTCGTGGCTATAGACAGACATGAAACAGCTGCCACTTCAAAAAAGGCTTCGGTGCCCTGAAGGATCTTCTGTAGCGCCAGTGCCGTTGATCCCAACCCAATGTATGATGTGGCACTGAAGGAAACCCATCGCCAGAGTCTGTTGTTCTAACGTGTCGAGTATCCAGGTCATTGAGGAATACATGCAAATTGCCAATTTGCAGATGTCCATCTGGTGCTGTGGCTGATGGTAGTTGCAAATCCTTTGCAACCTCAGTCCAAAGCACTGCCATACCCGCCGGCCAGTGATCAACTGCTGGATGATCAGGCCCAGTCAACATTAATCATAGTAATGATCACCGTGAATCAAAACTCCCACCATTTACACAAACAGAAGCAAACAAATCATCAAGTGTGAACCCAAGAATTGATTGTTTCATCTTAAAAAAAAAGTGGAATCGTGAGACTTTGCTTCCCATCATTCTGATCATTCTGTCTGAACATGGGGTATATCGCCATTATACCAGCATTTTGTCCATCAAAACATCGAAAATCATAGGATGGATGTCAAAAACCTAATGAACATTTTGGATAATTACTCTCGTTTGGATCGTACAATTCTGATGCGGGATGGCTTCTTGGAAATTGATATGGTTTTAAGTGGGTTATGGTTCATGTCCGATGTTGGATTTAAGCAAAAAACTTGAGGTTCAGAAATAGGTGCGGAACATCTGGAAACGCCATGGAAATATTCAACATCTTCGGAAGAGTGGCGGCATTGGGGCATACTTATTTCAGAGTTGTGTGCTGCTGTTTGTCAATGTTTCTGGCATCTGTCTTGGTAAGGGCTGTTCACCCTTGCGTTGCACTTGCACTGTGGAAGCTCCTTAGGGGCTGTGGATGGGCTATGGCTGCTGTGTGCTCATGGGGCGGGCTTTTCGGTGCTGTGGCCAAACTGTGGCTGTGGGAAACATCTCACAAGCAGGTTGGTTTTGCATGGTTTTGCACTTTTTTGCACAAGCCCGAATGAAGGTGGAAAGCATCTCACAGGCACTTTGTTCTTGCACCGACCTGCTTGTGGAAATTACAGCGTAAAAAGCATCTCAGGATTACTGAATGTGTCTTTCACATCCGCGCATCACAGCCACGTTCTATGTGGAATATCCAGTCACAACATTGATCTTGAAACTGGGCTCTGCTTTGCCTATAGCCCTAGAATTGGATTTTTGGTTATCGTTCGGTTATCGTTCAGGTTATCGTTCGGGGCCACGGCCAAGAAACAGAAAGTGCGCGTGCCTACGTATTTAAAAAAAAGAAAAAATCCTTGCTGTGTATGGCTGGCTCCACATGACTACAGGCTAGCCAGGAATGATTTCCACAATGGCGGTTTTGCTGAGAGTGTCCACACCATGCAGAACACTATGCAAAATGTCCATCATGACAGCACTGGATGGAGAGATTTTGGTTATCGGTCTTTGCGAAGGGTCAGCTAAATGATATCAGCAAGAATGTCTTAAGTAAAAGGTTTTGGTTATCGGTCTATGCGCGGGGTCAAAAAAATCGATATCTAATTCTAAGGTTTCTACTATCGTTCACTGCGCAGGGCCAATCAAAATTGAAAAAGCAAGCACTTCAACAGCCGCAGTTAGGTGCAGGACGGCTTCTTGAGACGAATACTAAAAAAAGTAGTGGGGACAGCAATGTCTCAAAACCCTGCAAAAACGCAAATCCGGGCTTTTGACGGAACTCTATAATAGGGGAATATGTGATATATCATGATATAATGATATATATATATATGGATATATGGAATGTGATATTTATATATCATCCGCATATATACATATATATTTGTATGATATAATTACATATAATATATCATACAGATACCCTCTGGTGAACTAACATAGCAATGGAAAATGGCCATAGAAATAGTGGATTTTCCCATGAAAAATGGTGGATCTTTCCATTGCTATGTTAGTTTACCAGAGGGTATATAATATATGGATGTTATTAATGGAATGCCTCGCCTTCACCAGCGCCGAGCGGAAGCGCGAGGTCGCCGGCAAGGCCAGGGACCGGATCTCGCCCTCCGCCAGCTGCCGCAGAAACGCCTAAAAAGGGCGGTGGAAAATGGGGAAATCCATGCTGTAGAAATTCATGTTGGTTACCCTCTGGTAAACTAACATAGCAATGGAAAGATCCACCATTTTTAATGGGAAAATCCACTATTTCTATGGCCATTTTCCATTGCTATGTTAGTTCACCAGAGGTTAACCCAATAATATAATAAATAATATATAAATATGTAATAATAGTAACCCAATTTACTATAGTAACCACTATGAATATCACTATAGTAACCACTATCAACCATTATTAACTGGCTGGTGGTTTTCACCATCTTGAAAAATATGAGTTCGTCAATGGGAAGGATGACATCCCATATATGAAATGGAAAATAAAAAATGTTTGAAACCACCAATCAGATGTAGTTTCATAGTTTTATATCGAAATTCATGAAGAATAGATGAAGAATAGACTTACGGTTTTGGGCAGCCCAAGACCCGCCAAAACTCGCAGGTGCCGTCATTTTCTCAACTGCGTCAACCCCACTTTCGATGCTTTCACCGGCCTCAGCCACCCTGAGCAGCTCTTCATTACTGCCCTCTTCCTTCAACATGTCGATGACCAGGGTGTCCTGTCATTGCAACGGATATATTGGGATGGTGGGACGAGGCTCAACAATTTACACAAATCCAGAATCGAACAAAAAGATAATGTCCACCATTTTGGACCCACAAACTCAATCAAATTGGGTCGAAAATGAGCTCCTCTCTCTCTCTCTTTTTGATGGTGTGGTGAGCTTGGAACCCTGGAATTCTCTCACAAAATGGAAGAACACGGTCAAGGGAACCAATGGGACACCAAACTCAGTGAAGGGTACCCATCACCATGGCTCACCATGGCCAGGAATGTGTGTATACGATTGCATATGTACCATGTCTATCCATGTCCACTTATATGTATCATCCAATAATGTCCTTTTGGTAAAAATAGAGGGGCCGGTTTGGTATACCATCTATCACCATTTACCTGTTGTTACAGGGGTTTGTCCAAACCCCTCTATTAATCAACCAACCAATGGGAAAAGGACATCTATGGTATCATCCATAGACATTGTGACAAATAAAATGTCAACAAAATGTATACACATTGACATGTATAAAAAAAATGTTGTACCATATATATCGATCACTTACGGCAAGAGGTCATAAAACCCAACACTGGCAGATGGCTGTGCTGGTGGTCCAAGCGTGTTTACAACTGGGGCTGAGGGTAGGGAAGGGTTTGCAGCCCGGCCGTCAAACATTTGAAAAGTCATCAGCAGTCCATGTTCATAGCATAACTAGCATGCAAATCTGGAGCTCACACGATATATCATCATATCTTATAATCAAAATTGAAATGCCATCACCGAATTATCAGTTTTTTTCTTTGGCACCATCAGCCATCACCCAAACAAAATGCCTTTCCCCCTGCTGTTCCAATGTTCCAACCCAACTCCGCACCGAAAATCTGCCGTCACCGTCACCGTCGTCACCGTCCGTCCGCCTCATCCACGCTGCTGCGATGCGTCATGACCACGCCCCGCTCTTCAGCGATGACGCCGGCGAAGTTTTCTAAAGACCTGGGTACCTCGCTGTTAACGTAACACCCAGGTGACCCACAAATCGTGTCGCGGATTGCTCGGAAATTTCCGGCGATGATTTGGGCACTAATCTACACTGGGAAACGTCTGGCAATCTGCTAGTACCCTTTGTTGTCAAACGTGGCAGGCCTTTGAGAAATCCAGGAACTATATAAATGGAGGATTTTCCAGCAAACCATGTTTGATTACGGGAGGGTAAATGACACATGACAATTTGGAATGTAACCCCCAAACAACCATGATTTGGGCACTAATCTATACTAATCCCATCTCCCTGATACTGAATACCCCCATTCCCCCCCCTTCCAAAAAATAGATCCAGTACTAAATCAGGGCTATGGCTGGTATTTCATATTCGGCGGATGGGATTGGTGATGTAAAAATAAAAAGGGAAAATAAATGAAAAAACATGACAAATCAATGATCATCCTCCATGTATAAGCCGGCAAGCGACTGGCAATCAAGATCCTCCATTTAAGATTGATGTCAAGGATGATACAGTTTCCATCAATTGTTATGTACCGGCAAGACATGGTTGTTCTTCGCACGTTGCTGGTGGTATGAATCTTCCTGCCAACTTCTGTGTCTGAATTGCCAGAGTACTCTGGACTACGCGATGACTCGTCGCAACACGAGGAACTTGAGTTACAGATCTCAATCATTTCAAACTGAGGTGAAATATGAACCGTCCTCTGCTTTCAGCTAACAGCTAAACTGTCACAAGATGTTTGGAGTCACCTCCTTTATGATCTACTAATTCTTTCCCTATGAGCCAAGGTTTTCACAGATACGGCCTTGAAGGGGCCAAACATTTACAAACGTTTCACCAGCTTGAAATGGTCTCAAGCGAACGATGGATTACAACCAGCCAAAATAGCTGTAAATAGAATCCGCCAAAAAGGGGCCATGGTATGTAAATGACTGCGAGTCGGTACGATTCAATGATAGCTCATGTTCAAGACCCTTACTGTAGGTCACCCCAAGTGTGACAAATACTCAAACGCATTTGACGGTTAAACAAGATCTTCAAACAGCCGAGTTCTTGTTGGGAAAAAAACAACCTGTGACTAGCGAAAAATGTATATGTGTTTTTTTGGGGGGTGCCCCAAAAACATACCAAAAAACCAGACCGCTGGTAGAATCAAGGCACTTGGACGGGAGATAAGCCGCAGGCTAACGATTCCATATCCTCACCTGGTCGACCGCATTGGCTTATGTAGTCTTCTCTTGCTACGGAGAAGCTAGAAATAAATAAACCATTTTGGGGTCACTTTACATCATCCCAAATAAGGATATACCGGAATACGCAATACTATACAGCTCTATTACTCTATTGCTTCTGGATTCTAAATCCCCTAAGTGGATTATCCATGATTATCCCATGTATCATTGGGTGAGCTAACCACCACTTGCTAACCAGCCCCGCTTTCGGAGCAAGCGGCGGAGTTTCTTGGAGAGCTGATCCTCTTGAAGGAGCAGAAGTCCTCGGAAAGTCACCGGCGGAAGCAAAGGACACAGCACCGGCGCTTGTCCCCCAAAAGGGTGACTATAGTTGGCTCCGATGATGATGATGATGATGATGATGATGATGATGATCTCATAGTTGGCTCCGATACTACAACTGTTGGTGTTCCATTCTCACCGCTTGGCTGATTTATGGGGATGAAAACTCTATCTTTTGAACTAACAAGACAAATGATAGCAAGTTGGATTGCAAAATTATTAGCTATATGCCAACCATTGCCAACCAACCGTTAAAATGACCCTGCTTTTTGGCGACGAAACGTCCCCGATCCAAACTCATCCCGTCTCCTACCTTCCCTGGTCCCTCCTCCCCAAATCATATACTCCGTCCTTGTTTCCAGGCTGGGGCTGTCAGATTCCTCTCACGTGCTTTAGCCATCAGAACGGCCTTTTGCTGCCGAGTCATGCCTTCGTTGAAGACCTGGCACTGCGATTTGCCCACCAAAAAAATGGCCATATTGGCCATGTTGATGGGAAAAATATATGGAATTTCCTAAGGATTTGTTTCATGATTTTCCTGGTGTATGGGGGAACCTCGGTGAAACCAATTATAAATGACAACCATCTGTAAACCAGAAGCATGGGTGGAATGGGTTTGGCAAAACCTGGGGATGACTTATCGATCTATCATCATTTTCACTATCAACATAAATCAACATAGCCAAAAATTGGAGTGCACCCGATTTATTGAAACGTGGTTTTAACCATCTTGAAAAATGATGGAGTTCATCAATGGGAAGGATGACATCCCATATATGAAATGGAAAAATAAAGAAATGTTTGAAACCACCAACCAGCAATTTATTGAAACATTTTCAAACATTGAATTGGGGAAAACAGAAAAAAAAAACGCAAATCATCCCAAATCTATAAATTGCTATGTTTCAACAACCACATCCCCATCAGATCCCATCAGAATCCATGCGTCCTCGCAGTCTGGGGTCATCTCTTGCAGCATCTTCGAAATCCGCTCCAGAAATTCCTCCTCATCTTCCTTGGCGGAGGGGGTTTGGCGTAAGTGGCACTGGGACGAAGCCGGGACATTCTGGGCCATGACTCTCGAGTTTCCAAAGATTTGAATGGCAAGGTCTTAGCTGTTAGCATGCTGTTAGCATCATGAAACCGCCATTCTTGTTGATTTAAATCTCCATATTGGGTGGATAAAATTCAGTTTGTTTGCTTAAGCCCGATTTTGCATGCTTTGAATCACCATTGAATTTTTGGGTGGGAATCATGACGTTGAAATACGTGGGTTTAATGGTTGCAAGTCAAAAGACGTAAATACGCGTGTTTGTTGGTTAACTTACAATTTTTGCTGATTAAAATATCCTTGAAAATGGTGCGAAACAACCCCAAATCGACTATTTAAGTTTGGATGTGCTTAATAGCCTCAACAAAAATACAAAATAGTCCCAGTAGATTCCCCAGTGGATTAACCAATGGGAAAATTAAAAAGAATCCCCTTCAGCAAATCCAAGTAAACCCTTCACAGCTCCAATTCTTACTGCTGAAACACCCCAAATACCAAAAAAATCCAAGATAAGAACAACACACATACAAGATATATAATGATATATATATATATATTTCTATATCACTCTATATCATGATATATAAACTATACACCCCCATTTATTTCGGATATTTGCCCAACATCTTCCAGGCTCCACGGGTTGCAGCTCCACCGGCGCCGACTCCAACTTCTCGGCGCTGGGCCCGCTGGGCCCACTGGGCCGCCGGGTGCTGCTGCGACGACCTGGCTACAGCGGGATTTACTGCTGTGATTTTATAGGAAAACCATAGGAAAACCATAGGAAAATGGAGGTTTATCCTCTGGTCATTTAACATAGCTATTGGAAATTGCCCATTATAGTAGATTTTCCATGAATTTCCCATCAAAAATGGTGATTTTCAATAGCTACGTTAGTTTACCAGAGGGTAGCCTGGAAACTTGGGGACTTCGGATGACTTGGGATGACTTGGGATGACTTCGAATGACTTAGATTTGGATTGAGACCATGAGACCATGAAACTCTTGGAGACCATCAAACATGGAGGGACTTCTCCATCAAAGACTTGGATTTGACAAAGAAACTTTGGGTGTGGCGGCATAGAAGCAACCATGATGATCCATGATGAGTCTAGGTATGGCAAGGTATCCTGGAATATTGAGCAACGATATTCTATCGGGTTTGTCCAAAAAGTGTGTATACCTCAGAAATAGCAATACAGTAATAAGCGTGTTTAAAACATTTTAAAACAAAATATGAAAAATGCAGATCATCAACTCTAAGGGTACAGGTTTATGCAAGAAAAATCGTTTAGGGCCCCGGCCCATCAGCCAACACCAGGCCCTGGAATTGCACAAAAAAGGTGGTGGATCAAGCAATGACAATGGAACGTGATGGAAAGGATCTGAACATGTCAATAAAAAGTCCACAAATATCAACAAATGGGGGGAAAAATTGGCAAAAAACAAAAAAACATCTGGGAATCTGGGACATTAGACATGAAGTAACCCTTCAAGTATCCAACACCCTGAGAGTCGGCCATTTGGACCCAGGCACGCTCCAGCTTACGAGTGTCTTCCCGCCTGACGGAGAGACAAAGGATGCGACGGTCCAAATCTTGGGGAAGCCGAACCCCAGAACACACCACGATCCAAATGGTTCTTTCCTTGGAAAAACCTCAGTTGGTTTATATAATTACCTCTAATCGGTTTATATAATTATCTCTAATTATTGTCCACTATCTTTCACTCAATTTGATGGTTGGCAACCTTTGCGTTTGGGTTGACCGAGCCAGAGTTGCATAAATCGCCTGTTTACAGTACCGGAATAAAACCAGTTTTCAATTAGTACCCCTCATGAAACTTCACAATCATTTATTGTGAGGTCATGTGATGTCATGAAAAATCTGCCAGCAAGTAGTAGAGTCAGAGTGGTTCCCAAGGACGGGTGGACGTGGGTTGCAACTGATAGGTTCCCCATCGTTGGGAATCTTTGAGGCACATGAACTTCCAACGTAGGCTGTGTACACATGGTTTATACCTCTGTGTGTCTTTGAAACCACCAGAAGAACTCTATGAACATATCATACACTGAAACCTGAAGGATGTCAAAAGGAATGGCTGTGTCTGAAGAATAGGGTACCACATGGCACCACTAAATCCACTGCTTAATATTGGTTACCCTCCAGTAAAGCAACATACCTACGGAAATGGATGAACATGGACCATTTATAGATGATTTACATTAATGATTCACATTGATTTACATTGATTTACCGTGATTTACATTGATTTACCGTGATTTACCTTGATCTACATTGATTTACCTAAACCAATTGTCTTTCTCCATAATTTTCCATAATTAGTTATTAATTAGTTTACCAGTTACCTGAGGGTATCCATCATTTCCATTCATTTCCCCAAAAAAAGCACCCTGCCACGGGAGCGCAGCCCACCTCAGGGACCTTCGTCGTGCCGCGGGCGGCTCCTCCCTGGACACGCTGGGCACGGGCACGGTGGGTCTCGCCGCTGCTGGCATAGTGGGAGCAACTGGGTCCACCTGGGAGTCCAACTGGGAGGAAGCCTCATAATAAACTAATAACATAGTAGGTAAATGATCTATAAATGATCGATTTTCATCCATTTTCTCGTAGCTCTATAGTAGTTTACTGGAAGTTTATGGGGTCTTAACCAACAAACATATGGCATAGCGATAGAATTGATATTTGGGTTGATCATTTGGCAGGTTTCATCAGGCTTCAACTTGGGCTGTGGAAAAAGATGGCTGGTCTGGTCTCCAAGATTCCAGCGATGGCTCTGCACATTTGATGCTCTTGCAACCAAGGAAGTCTCCCTCCATCTCTCCCAAAAATGCAAAAGCAAACATCAACAATCTTTACGCGAACATGCAGACTTTGGGGTGTACAACTCTCATCCTTGCACTCATTTTCCTGTGGATTCCAATGAATTTCATTCCCACACCAATTGGAATCGGTTCTTTCGTGCCATGGGCAATAAAATCAACAAATATGGCCCTCGAAAATGACTCACAACAACTCCAAACATCTACGAACATCTGCATTCCATATAATTGTATATATATATAATGAATATCAAAGAATATGATGAATTATGATGAATATGAAAGACATCAGGTATCTGGCACTTCAACCCCATCATCCCTCCCAAATCCCCAAATCCCCAAACCTCCATAGCTGTCAGCTCTGTTTGATCCTTCGCCGACCCTGCGGCGGACGAATCCTTTGGATCCTTTGGTCGTCGCCGCGCCGCCGGGGGCTGTGTGGGCGGCTGCGTGGGCGGCTGCGTCGGCGGCGGCACGGGGAGCCGTGGGAGGCCCTCTCCATCCATTTCAATCCCCGCGAAGTAGAGGTCCTTGGTGCAAAAAAAAAGGATGGGAAACGTTAGGAAACCAGATCTGGATATATTATAATCCCTAACATCACCAACCAGATAATACGAATACTGCCATTTGGAGATGAATTCCCTTACCATCATTCCAGTGACGTGTCAAGATTGCGCTGTTTTTTCTTCTCTTGAACCAACTGTGGGACGACTATGTTGGGGTAAACCACAAGGCCCAGCTCCACCATCCTTCCCTGGCAAGCTCTTGAAAAGCCCATCCCAGCCCTCGCTCCATAGGCTTTCGGTAGCCCAAAAGACCATGGCTTTCAATACTAAATTGGTCCAATTTGGGATGATTTGGGGGTACCCATATTTTAGGACCCCCCCCAATTTTATCTCCAAGTTTCCCAACTTTCTCTGGTGACGGTCTGATCATCTTCGCTCATCTCTTGGAATATCTCATTTTTATTTCGTCCAGTGAGTAGTACCACCTGGCGAAATGGCTGCTTCGGTCGAGATTCTTGGTACACTTATTGTGAATACATGGAGGTTTTAACACTACCCCAATAGCTGGATGGTCTACAATGGAAAATCCTACTAGAAATATCTAGAAAAGGGATGATTTGGGGGTACCCCCATTTTAGGAAAACAACACATGTTACACGAATGCAAGACATAACTCTATGTACGTCGTACAACCATGTTATTTCATAAATCTTAAAAACATGCGCAAATGAGCAAATGGTTGTTGCTGTTTGCGACATTGGTTGGGTTGCACATCCGAAAACCATCGCAGCCACGCAGCCACTCTCAAAGATGCAACCGGTGGATTGCCAACCCCAAAGTCTGAATAGATCCAACATGATCCAACAAAATCCACCAGGATTTCGTTTGAGGGGTATTTGATACTAGATGATACTAGGGCTAGGGGGCTTTTTTGGGGGCAGGGTGTGCTATGTATGGATCGATTTATGGGGGACCATGGGGAGACACTCCAAACCATCCATCGCACGAGAGACGTGAAGATGCAGTACCAGTAGAGCAGTTTCCCAAGTCACCTCAGATCTTGCCGATGGCCACTGCACACAGCGACGTGTCCAAAAATGTTTCTCTATTCATTGGATTGGTTTAAGGGAAAATCTACAGGAAACCATGGTTTTTACATGTTTTTACCATTAAATATGGGGGTTTCCTGTAAATTTTCCCGTAAACCAATCTAATGATCTATGTTTCTCTCTTCTCTTCCTCCATGGCACCCGTTGTGTCTGCATAGCTTGATAAGCACATACTTATGCATGCATGTGGATATGCATGTCTATGATGCCATGTAATGTAATGCCATGCTATACAAGTAGGTAGTGCAATGCAATGTAGAGAAATGCAATGAAACGCAATGTAAAGTAATGTATGTACATGTATGTGTGTCACATGCGTATGTCTAATTGTATCATATAATGTGCCTGTGCGCGTTTATGTCTGTGCTTGTGGGTGTACATCGCTCCCTTTCAATGCCCAGGAGCCTTTGAGAACTTCTCTTGCCGCGATGTCAAATATTTAAAGGCGTTGCTAAGCGATCCCAACCTCATGCTACGGTTGCCCCGATATGCGATCCACTTGAAGTCACTTCAGCCCTGATTATCGCAAGAAAACCCATAATAGCCAACAATGAACGAAAGCCCAAAAATTTTACTTTAGTGGTGGTGGATCTGTTCATGCCGGGGTCCTGTATGAAGGTTGGTTTTTACTATGGGAATGGGCCGGGAGTATATCCATGTATATCCCAAGTGGGATGGAAAAGTGATGCGTTGAACCAAAGGATGTAGGGACAGGATGGGACAGATTTGGGAATGGCCGTGCAGCCACTTCCAGTTGCGTTTGCTACCACCTCTCGAAAAGCCGCGTGAATTCTACACTCCCCGTTCATTTTGCTGTCGTACTCATGGGTTTGTAAGCCAATGATACCCCCAAGTAGAGTAACTAAGCGGTCTAAGCGGTCGGCTTACCCTCTGGTCAAGGAATCGGGAAGTTGCAAACCCACCAGTCTCATGCATCTGGGTAAGTTATAATATTTCACTAACCTGAATTAAGGCCATTTGGGGATGATTTCCCTTAATAACCATGATTACCCAGATGCATTGATCATTTTTGTTCTGTGTTTGATTCCCGAAATTCAGCTCCCGCCGTGACATGTCCCATGATTCCCATGGTGGCCGCTGCAGCGCACAAGCGTCCACACCAAGGAACTTTTTCACCAGGCAATAGGCTAGTGCGTGTCGGTCCTGGTGGCTGCAACTGGTAACACTTCAGGTGCCTGAATCTCATGGGACAAATGGTTTTGAAAGGAAAAACAACCCATCTGAATCCATCTGATACGTATTTTTGGGGCATCCATTTAGACTTCACTCAAGTTTATAGAGTCTAAGTGGATCTAAGTGGATCTAAAATGATCTAAACGGCTTCTTTCTTCGAAGCCTTGCTTATTGGGAGCACATCTACTGTCGGAAAGTCGAGTCTAAAAACCAAACTAGTCCTTTTTTGATGAACCACCGACGAAAAACCCAACTAACAAATACAAAAAATAAGAATAACATAGAATAACAATAGGCTAAAATAAGATGAATAAGAATAGAACCACTAAAAGATTTTTGTTCAAAAACGAACAAAAATTAGGGGGGAAATATCACCTAACTCATCGATCCAATCCATCATCTCTCCAATATTTCGATTCCGAGCATCGGTGAAGTTCTTCTCCTGCAGCTCGCGCTGCAGCTGGCTTTCTTCCCGTTTCTCTTCTTCTGTCGGATCCACCTCTAAAGCGCTGAGGCCCATGCGCACGCGCCTCGACACGGAAACATGTCGATTTGGGGGTCGGAGACGACGTCGGATATGTGTGGAAATCCCCGAGTGAAGCAGTGTTTCTGGGTGTTTAATGTTAGGGGGCTAGGAAAATTCCACATCTTAATATCTTTATCGTTGTTGGGGGTCAAATCGGCCAAAGGTTGACTTTATAATTTTTATATCTGGAGAAAAGGTAGACGTTTGGATTTTGCCCTGAGTGAGCGGATCGAGCCTTTACTGCTACGTAATTAGAATGATTTGGGGCAGGAATGGGAAACATAACCATTGAGATGTCCTGACCCGGCTCCCAATTCCAGAAGACCAACTCCAACCAGAAAACAAATTTCCTTCATCCATTCATCCAGGGTGTTTGTTGCTTTTCTGAGCCAATAACCACCAAGCGTCTCCATTGCGGCTTGCAACTTCCGCTCCTGGCACGATGGGGGCTGCAGATGGAGAAACCAAATCTAGACCCGACCGAACCTATCCCAAAAAATTGCCAACCCTATGCATTTTGAGAAGAGGGAAAGAGGGAGGGAGGGGAGGGGACGGGAGGGGAGGGGAGAGGAGGGGAAGGAGGGAGGGAGGGAGAGGGAGGGAGGGAGAGAGAGAGAGAGATGCATTATAAAAATACTAATATGCTACTACACGCTTGACATTCCTGGACCCAATAGTGTAATATTCACACCACGCTATGGTTTCTGTTTGTGAAGCTCGTTGGTTGGCCCATCGTTTGCGCATCGAAAGCAGCGGCGGAGCAGCTTTGGGCCTGCAATTGCCACATTTCCAAGTCTGGTTCCGCCTCTGGTTCTTCAATCGCAGGAGGCACCATAGGCACCGCCTCTGGCTCTTCATTCGCAGGAGGCATCCTTGGCTCAGGCACAGGGGTAAGGGCACAACTTGAAAAGGTTTTTCAAGAATAATTGCGTTTGAAGAAACTCGGGAAAGATGAATTGATAACTGTCCAAGCCAATGTGCAGTGCAGCCGATATTTGTATGTACAAGAGAAACTAGACGGACCCACATGTTTGGTTGGCATTGGTTGGCCATCAATTTTGGGGAGGAAAAAAAAAAACTCCCATCTTGATCCTCAAGTTTCCAATGTTCAGCCTCCACGTCCCAAGTTCCAGTCACCTGGCCCAACCCCTCCCGCCCATCGTCACGGCTGCTTCGCCGCGGCGGCGCTGCGGCCGCCACACCCGCGCTGCCGGCCTTCTCCACCTTGCGCGTGCCGCGCTCCGAGGCCTGCTCGATCCTCTCCTGGAACCACAGGTGGTGGAAAAAATGGTACTGGACTATACTGGACACCACAAAATGATGAAAGAAATCATGAAGATAAAATGGAAAAAAAAAAACGTGAACCTTTTGACATGTCTTTTGAAGGGTGTCTTGAGATAGGACCTTGCGGTTAATGGTTCGGGTACCGGTTACCAGGTTTCTGCAGGTTCATACATGTTCTTCTTCACCTCATGAAACGAGCCTAGCTAGCCGCAACAAACATAAAGACATATGACCAACACAAAACAGCAAAGCATTGTGGATTTGACTTGGCAGAACTGGGATCCCACAAACAAAAAAAACAATTCTTGCACGTTCACGCAAGGAATCGCAACTGATTGCTAGCGAGGCTGTGGAACAGAATGCGAAGGTGTTAAGACTGATCTGTTGATGGCGCAGTTCTCCAGGTTTAATTGAGTAGATCTTGATGGACCTATGGCATTGGAAAATCAATTATCTACATCCAGCCATAGATCTGGATAAATATTATTTGATGATTTTCCAGCCTGAAATGTTCGGCCATTTGGGGGCGATACCAAGCACTAAACATCATGTCTTAGTGACGTCGCAGGGAGTTGTGAAAAATTATGCGGCTAAATGATGTTTTAGCATGGAAAACTTTGAACTTGAACAGGGGACTTTGCCGACTGTCATGCTATATTATGGCCAGATGAACCCTTAGGATACTATTAGCCATATAATACCACCCCGTAATTCAACATATTCAGTAGCTATGAAAAATGGATGAAAATGGCCTGGAAAATAGTGCTTTTCCATACCCAGTAGTACCCGCACGAGGCGGGGCGGAAGTTGCCTTAGGGTGTACTATAAGAGCTTTCTCATCTATAGAACTTGCATGCGCCGTGCGCCAGCCAAGCCCGTGCGCGCGTGCTTTGCGCGAAGTTGTTGCGGTGTTGTTGTCCAAGAACATGACCTGCGCGCGACCCCGGCGCAATGCAACGCCAATCGAAAACTTTCCTCACACTTCACAGTGCACGCTTCACACCCCGCACTTCGCACTTCACACCTGCACTTTTCGCACCCGACACTTCATCTCAACTCAAATCACGTGAGCTCTTCTCACCTCATCTCATCTCAGCTCTTCTCATCTCATCACATCTCTTCTCACATGTGATCTAAGTAAGTTCTTCTCAACTGTTTTCATCTCATCCGAGCACTGATCAACCTGTCTCATCTGCTCGAAGTTCGTCTCAACTCATCTCAGCTGTTCTGCACGCCAGAAATCTCTTACTGTCAGAGAGAAGTCACTTGCACAAAAAAAACGATTGGGCGCAGAAACTTTTGCACACAGAAGCTTGGGACACAGATGCATTTACACAGAAATGCCTTTACAAAATACTTAGTACTACAAAAAAGCTTCCACAAAGCACTTCCCCCCAGTACTACTTTGTACTACCAACCTTGCACAATGCACTTCCCAGTACTACTTTGTACTACAAAGCTTGCGCAAAGCACTTCCCAGTACTACTTTGTACTACAAAGCTTGCACACAGCTCTTCCCAGTACTACTTTGTACTACAAAGCTTGCACAAAACCCTTCCCAGTACTACTTTGTATTATCAAGCTTGCGCAAAGCACTTCCCAGTACTACTTTGTACTACAAAGCTTGAACAAAGTACTCCCCAGTAATACTTACTAATACTTTCTACTTTGTACTACAAAGCTTGCACAGGCACTTCCCAGTACTACTTTGTACCACAAAGATTGCACAAAGCACGTCCCAGTACTACTTTGTACTGCAAAGCTTGCACAAACTACTCCCCAGTACCACTTACTAATGCTTACTACTTTGTATTGCAAAGCTTGCACAGGCACTTCCCAGTACTACTTTGTACCACAAAGTTTGCACAAAGCGCGTCCCAGTACTACTTTGCACCGCAAAGCTTGCACAAACCACCCTCCAGTACTACTGTGTGCTACAAAGCTTGCAAAAAGTACTTCCCAGTGCTACTTTGTACTACAAGGCTTGCACAAAGTATTTTCCAGTACAGAGGAGGAACCAAAACGACCCCAGCCGCATCCGCCGTACACAGGAGGGCTGCAGCCACTTTACACGGAAAAATGGAAGGTTTCGTGCTCCGGCTTCCTCCCCAAAACAAAGCCCATGCCACATTCATGCAGCCATTACAATGCGTTTCGCAGCATCCCGTTGCAAACCTGCACGTATCTACGCACATGGCAACACCAGATGACAACAATCATGCAGCCATTACACGAGCGTATTGTTATGTGATGCCAAGTCTCACACCACAGTCTCACACCACCCGTCATTGCGGATATTCTTATGTGATGTCAGGTCTGGCACCACAGTCTCACACCACCCTTCATTGAGTGTATTCTTATGTGATTTCAAGTCTCTCACCACAGTCTCACACCACCCTTCATTGAGTGTATTCTTATGTGATGTCAAGTCTCACACCACTCTTCATTGAGTGTATTGTTACAGGTACAAGTCATCCGTACCTCGGAAGATTCCTCCCAACTTCCTTTGACTATGTTAAAACCACATAAAATCAGCAGGACTAAGTGGTGGTGCAAGTAGAAGTAAGTTGGTTTGAGCATGGTTTGGTTGATCAAGAAGCACAAAAAAAAAGTGTGAAATAGTTGTAGGTTTTTTTTTGGAGCAGGTTTGGGATTGTTTTTTGGATTTCTTGGCTGGTACCATTTGCCTAGTGTTTGCAACGGTTTGGAACTTGAATTTGTCATTTTGCATGGTATTTGCCACATTTGGGCATGTTCACCTTCCATTTTGCATGGGATTTACTACATGTGGGCATGTTCACCTTCCATTTTGTATGGTATTTGCCACATTTTGGCATGTTCACCTTCCATTTTGCATGGGATTTCCTACATGTGGGCATGTTCACCTTCCATACAATTTGCCACATTTTGGCATGTTCACCTTCCATTTTGCATGGGATGTTCTACATGTGAGCATGTTCACCCAAATATTTACAGATGCGCAAGCTTGGGATTAGATAAAAAGCGGGTGGGTGGGATTGAGGGAGGGCGCTAGCTATCTATCCAGCTAGCTAGCTATCTAGCTAGCTATCTATCTAGCAAGCTATCTATCTAGCCATCTATCTATCGAGGTATCTAGCTATCTATCTCTCTAGCTATCTATCCATCTAGCTGGCTATCTATCTATCTAGCTATCTATCTAGCAAGCTATCTATCTATCTAGCTATCTATCTACCTATCTAGCTAGCTATCTTGCTAGCTATCTATCTACCTATCTAGCTATCTAGCTAACTATCTATCTAGCTATCTAGCTATCTAGCTTTCTATCTATCTAGCTATCTATCTATCTAGCCATCCAGCTGTCTATCCAGCTATCTAGCTATCGAGCTATCTAGCTAACTATCTATCTAGCTATCTAGCTATCTAGCTTTCTATCTATCTAGCTATCTATCTATCTAGCCATCCAGCTGTCTATCCAGCTATCTAGCTATCGAGCTATCTATCTAGCTATCTATCTATCTAGCTAACTATCTACCTATCTATTTAGCTATCTATCTATCTATCTATCTAGCTATCTATCTAGCTACCTAGCTATCTATCTATCTAGCTATCTATCTAGCTAGCTATCTATCTATCTAGCTATCTATCTAGCCATCTATCTATCTAGCTATCTATCTAGCCATCTATCTATCGAGGTATCTAGCTATCTATCTCTCTAGCTATCTATCCATCTAGCTGGCTATCTATCTATCTAGCTATCTATCTACCAAGCTATCTATCAGCTATCTATCTATCTATCTATCTATTTATCTATCTGTCTATCTATCTATCTATCTACCTATCTATCTATTATCACATGTAAACCTGTCAGCTTTCCAGAGAAGGTTAGTTCGCAAAAACCAACTAATGTAACTTGGGTTTAGGTTTAAATAAAAAAAAGCGGGAGGGGTGGATTGGGGGGAGGGCGCAGCGCCTCTCCCCAAAGCAGAATGCAAGCACCTCTTCTCACATGTTACGTTGCTAGTTTTCAAGAGAAGGTTGGTCATGTGATACTCAGGGATGTAAATACTGTGCAAAATGCATCTTACATGAAAATCAAGTATTTAAAGCAGGCAAAGCAAAAAAAAAGCAGAGAAGCAAAAAAGCAGAGAAGCAAAGAAACAGGAAACGCACAAAAGCAAAACAGCAGAAAGGCAAAGAAGCAGGAAAAGCAGAAAAGCAGAGAAGCAGGAAAAGCAGGAAAAGCAGGAAAAGCAAAGAAACAGGAAAAACAGAAAAGCAGAAAAGCAGAGAAGCAGAGAAGCAGAGAAGCAGGAGAAGCAGAAAAGCAAAAAAGCAGAAAAGCAGAGAAGCAGAGAAGCAGGAGAAGCAGAAAAGCAAAAAAGCAGAAAAGCAGAGAAGCAGGAAAAGCAGGAAAAGCAGGAAAAGCAGGAGAAGCAGGAAAGCAGAGAAGCAGGAAAAGCAGGAAAAGCAGAGAAGCAGGAATCCAAAAATAATTCCTAAACCTGATCAAAAAAAAATCCTAAAATAATTAGCCCTCAAAAAAAAAAAACTTTTGGAGTTTTCCAAAAAAAACACAGGCAACTTTTTAAAGAGAAATAAAAACAAAATAAAATAAAAAGAAACTAAAATGGTTTTACGTCATTCTATTGAATGTTCAGACTGTGGTTCATCAAATCTGATTTTGTTCCCTTTGCGCGCTGCACACGCGGTGCGAAACGCGGGACTCTGAGATCCAAAATGCTACCAAAACACAAAAAGACACAGACATTGCTCACAGCAATATTCAAAAAAAAATGTACATTTGCAATTTGTCAGTTTCCTATTTTTGTTCACATGTGTACATGTTGTTTCATTTGTTTTGTTCCTGTATATTTTGTTCAGCTGTTTTGCATGTTCTCTTCATTTCTGAGGAATGGACAAAAAATGAGATGTTTTTCTCCATTAAAACCAAATACAAATTATCTCCAGTCCCGAAACCCAAGAGATAAAAGAGAAAAAATTGGAAGACATGAGATGTTTCGAGGTTTTTTTTGTGTCTCTTTTGGCATTTTCTTCCCCCCCCACGCTTGTTGGTGTTGGTTTTGGTGTTTTCTTGTCCGAAATATGTTTATGTCTCATGTGTTTTCATTTATATTTTCTTTCCATGGTTTTCATCTTATGAATGTTTGTTTTATTTTCTTCATTTTTTCATTCAAAAAACCAATGCCAGCCCAGACCACTGGCATGTTGTACCACCACTTAGTTTTGCTGATAAACCAAGGGGTAAACCCCTTGAAGTATTTATAATCTAGCCATATTTAGCCAAATTATATTAATTTACCCAATTTGGCCCATATTTAGCATATTTTGGCATTATTTAGTCATCTTATGATAGCTTTTTTCTGGGGTCCTAAACTCTGGCCGCCCCTCGGCAACACAGAACGATTACCAAGGATCGCTTCGCGAAGAGCCACCGACCACTCCCAGGACAACGCGGCCTCCCTTCTTCACACCTAAAAAGGTCAGTGGATCGATCTTTTCTTGGCATTTTATGATAATTTATGATACGGTGTCTTGTGATATTAATATATGTTATAGGTTTCTCATGGGATTCTCCGCAAAAACTCTAAAGTTTGTTCAGTTATGTTCAGTTCTTCTCTGGTCCGGATGCTTTTTTGCACGCCTGTACCCAAGTGCTAGCCATTACATTAGCAGAAACATAAGAAAACTTCATTTTGAAAGTCTGACATAGTCTGACTGAAGTTCGCTGCAAACACCTGCCAAACTGCAACAGCAAGATCACGCGCCACAACACCAGATGTAAAAACACAATCGAACTTGTTTCAAACAGAAATGAATCATGCAGAAGAATGCAAATGCGAATTGAAATCAAGACGTATTGGAAAGACAATCAGGTGGGGCAAATTTTCGCTGGCTTGATGTGTTGTTTTTCGGGTTTGACTTTCCCATACTTTCCCTCTGGTAATTTAACATAGCTATGGAAAACGACCCCTTTATTATGGATTATTTGCCTACAAGAATCACAATTTTCCATAGCTATATTAGATTACCAAAGGGTAAATCTGATTCTTCGCTCAACAGTTCTTCAGGTGTGCACTGACGTTTCCCATACAAGTCCGTAGGACTGTGCAGGAAATGGAGTCGAACTAGAACAACCGACATTAATTGCAGCTATGGCTCGTACTGTTTTTAAGGCTTTTGGCATTGAAAGTGAGGAAACCAGCGTGGTTTGTTTTAATTGCCTTTTTTCAAAGGGAAACCATGGTGAAATTATGTGAATTCCAAGATTCTGATAAAAAAATGAAGAGCCTCGATGTGGTCTTGGAAGAGACTATGACTATGACTGTTTGGCCCAACTTTCCAACAGCAAACATGGCTTACCGTAAAATCCCCCGTTGAGTTCCGATGACTTTCCCATTTCTAACGGCCCGTTGAGTTCGGGCAGTTCAGCCCAGGGAACTGGAGGATGTGTCGCTCACTTCCTTCACGGCACTCTTCGCCACCATCTCCGCAGAAGTGCAGGAGGCTGTGCTGCGGGCTTTCTTCTTCTTCGGAACCTTCAGGAAACCAAGGAAACCCATGGTTTTGAAAATTTTGGACCCCAAAGACATCCAAAGACGCTTCCTCTAAAATGTTCCCATCATCCAACTTTTTTAATGGAGGGGTCTCTCGATTAGCACAGTAAACATAACCAGTCAAAAAATGATAAAAAAAATGTTTCTGCTTTCATTCTTAGTTCTTTGATTCAGCCAATCATGACCTGTTTGAATTCTTAAAAACACAATGAGGGAATATAGGGGGAAATAATTGAACATAATTGAACCCTCACTCTGACACTGGGATGTACTAAGCATAGCTCAAGTCTGTCCAATTCTCGTTTTGGGGACAGGGCCGCTTAGTGAAGCCAATCCGCATAATGGACTTTGGAGCCGGTGGCGTCGTCATCCAATGTGACGCTTTTCACGGAGCTGGAGAGTTGTGTCGCCGGTGGCGGTGAGCCTTCGGTAGATGGCAAGTCATCTTGGAGAAAGGTAACACTGCTCCTGAACGGATTGAATCAAGGGAAGTCTACAGGAAAATTTTGGAAAACCATGGCAAACCATGTTTTTTCTCATACTATTCCTGTAATTTGTGTCATTTGTCAACCATATTTGGAAGTTCCCTTCTGGATCCTTCTGATATCTTTTGATGCGACATGCGAGTCGTTAAGGTACTTGGCACGCTGAGCAAAATAATTCATGAAAATGAATAATGTCTAAACGGGGAAAATGTTCTTTCTGAGTGCCCTGAAACTTTGGAACTGCATGGTATCATAGGGCATGAGTATATTATTTTTCTATGGAATTGTGCGGCGATGGGTCATATCACCTGGGTTTGATGGCACCCAACAGGATGTCAGGATTTTTAGGCACCTGGATCGACAAAGACACAGTCAGTTACACTTTGAAAGTAGCTGTAATACATATCACATACAATACATGCTTGAAATTGGGTTTCTTTCAAGGATTGGGCATACACCCGAAATATACATGGCGAAAAATACTAACTCATACCAACTCCAAATCAAATCCCTTATTTTCGTTCGCTAAAATCTAGGCCAAAGCAGTTGGGAAGAAATCCCCAACGTGGCATATCTCCCATGTCCGTCCACTCCTTCGTCTTTCTCGCTGTTTCTGCAACTCCTTCACTGCCCCCCGGGGCGACCGGTCTTCCACCTGACCAAACCGACAGCAAGTGGAAACCAATCCTTGAAAAAAAGGAAAACAAATCATATCTCCATCAACCTGCGCACCAAGCACCTCGGGCAAATCCGTAGCGGTGGTCCTCAGCGACCTCCGTCGCCTGGGGGATCCTAGCAGGCCGCGCTCCCGCGGGCTTCGATCGTCGCTGTTCTGCGACCTGGGCGACCGCGGCGACACCGGCGGAAGCCGCAGCCCCGCACCAGGGGACCCTGCGCCACCGCTGCTGGTGCTGATGGCGCTGGTGCGCGCGTCAGGGGCCAAGCTGGGAACCACTGAGAAAGGCGCGGGGGCACGGGGCTTGGTGATGCCCATCATCACCCAAGCGCCAGCCCAACACCCAGCACCCGTTCCGCCATGGC
Organism: Cladocopium goreaui; assembly: GCA_947184155.2. Taxonomy (NCBI): domain Eukaryota; class Dinophyceae; order Suessiales; family Symbiodiniaceae; genus Cladocopium; species Cladocopium goreaui. Next base: position 90,561 of record CAMXCT020006787.1, on the reverse strand, counting down.
GTAAGGATGACTTGCCCTACGCCGGCAGAAGAGTTTTGTACACCTACAGTATATACGAGAATAGGTGGTGAGCCGAAAATCGTAGGAGCGGCCACGACCAGGAGTTTGGGCAGAGATGAGGACCTAACTTTGAAGACTTTCAACCAGTCAATGTCGAGGTGATCAAGAACAGTCGCAATAAAATCCAAAGGCATAAAGGATGAAGGATTGCGAAATCCTCCAGCTGCACCTTCAGTTCCAGGCTCTCTTGCAAAGCAAGGCCAACACACACACACATATATATATATATATATATATGTATTATATATTCTCGCAAAATAAGGAACACCCAAAAGCTGTCCCACCCTCGTGAAGTGCAGTTTAAGGTGTATTGATGGACAAGACCGATCCAATCCTCAAGCAGCGAACTCTCCACCATCCCGCATTGGTCCGTTTCAATGGAAAATCGTCCAGGAAATTCCCAATATGGAAAATCACCATGTTCAATAGCTAAATCATCATGTGTTTCATCATGTTTCATCTACTTCATCTACAAATGGGCAATCTATGGCAATCTGCCATTTTCATCCAGTTTCGCTGCCAGTTCACCAAACGGATCCAGATGGTGATGGAAACACCGTGGAAACGCCATGGCTTTCTGCTACGGACCCGAGGCCCCCGAGGCCCCCGAGATCCCCCGAGGCCCTGGCTGTAGGCGTCGTTGTCGCGGCAGCCGCTCAGAGGCCCACTGCGTGGAAAGCCGCAGCTCCCGGGAGGTTGGAGCTGGAAGACCTCACCAAAGGTGAAAGTCTCTTGATGGTGAAATGATGGCTAAATGTTGGCTAAATGACGGTTAAATGATGTTTGAATGATGGTGGAATGATGGTGAAATGATGTTTAAATGGCTTCAAATGGTGGTGTATTGGTGTTTTCTCTATATCGCCATGACTTGCTTCAGACCACTGTTTTGATGATGGACCAGGTATAGACATGTATAGACAGTGTAGATTATAGATGGCATCGCGGTACGTGGCCACTAAGATGGCAAAACATTGCATATTTTTGGCGGTTCCACTCCAAAATGGCACCCTCAAAGTGTGCCTTTAAGGCACTAAGATCCAGTAAGATGGCATTGCCAGAAGACACAAGACAAAAGCACTGGTTTTGATGGTTGTTGTGTTTTCTTGATGGCTGCGTTGTTTAGCTTCTGACGGGAAGCAACACTAAGATGGCACCCAAAATCAACCACAGGGTGTTCTTCTGAACGGCGGCTAAGAGCCAGTACACTCACAGCAACCTTCAGCAACATCAGTAACAAAAAACAACTGCATGATTTAACAGATGTTTTTTTTGATTTTATACTTATACTGTATATGCCCCAAGGATGCCATCTATTTGTACTAGCTGGCATGTGTTTTGGGTACCCCAGGAATATCTATATTGTTATTTTGCAAATGCTATCTATTTGTCTTATCTGGGCATTTTGTGTCTATGGACGGCATGGGTACGATCTATTTCTTTAAGGGGGCTACCCCGGAAGAACTATCTATCTGTGTAGATTCCATCTATTGATTTAGATGCCCATGAGTATGAATGCCATCTACTGTATTTGTTCCTGCGAAAGGCAGGTGCAAAAAGTCTGCCCTTTTCTTGAGCCATGTGCAAACGGTCATCCTTGTGCAGGGGCCATGCAATGAACGGTCGTCCAACAAGCATGCCAGTCCTACAGTAGACAGCACTTCTTGATTTGTGCGTGTCATTCTTTGAAAACAGCACCACACTCCCCCAATGTTGCTAGGTGCAACATTTTCGGTGGCCGTAGCAAAATGCCAGACCCAAGCTTCGTTGGCTGGTCTTATAAAAGGAAAAGAGCCCTGCTACATGTCCTCCTCTTCATTCTCGGGAGTCTCGGCAGCGCCCTCGTTCTCATCTTCGGACACCAAGGAGTAGTCGTCGGTGTTCCCCTCAGACTCCAAGGCCTCCTCTTGAAAGCTCTCAGCTTCCTCCAAGCCCTCCGGGGGTGGGTCCAAGCGCCGTTCGGCCTGGTACGGAGTGCCCAGTGCCTTGGCGACCAAGGTGGGCTGTTTCGCCCATGCTCCAGCCACGGACCCCCGCGGGGTAATCAGCCCCGGGTCCCCTCTCGTGGCCCAATCTCCAGGGATCACCGTAGAGCTCGAGGATGCCAAGCCACCTGGGTTCTGCTCCGGCGGTCGCATTGCCATCCGCAAAGAAGCCAGCAGCGGATTTCCACCAGGTCGATCTCCAGCTCCAGTTGGAATGACCCCCATAGGTCCTGCCCCCATCGACATAGATCCGGCCGAAGTCATCTGGCCCACCTCTCGATCATCAATTGGCCCACCAGTGCCCATCGCAGCTCGTCCACGAGGTCCAGGTCCAGGGCGGCCACGAGGACGATCTCCTTCAGCTCCTGCAGGGGCCTGGTACCGGCCTGTCTTCGGAGTTGGCCTGCAGTACCCATCAGCCTTTGGCCACGGTGCCGCTCCAGCTCCAGGTGGCGGGTAGGCGCTTGACATACCGCCCTGCTTCGCCATTGGTGGCAAAGGGCCCTCATCACTCCAGGTCACTATGTCAGGTCGGATTCGAGGGAGACCTGAGCTGTTGCCTCCGGCTTGATCCCCTTCTCGCACCCGGAAGAAGGTGTATCCCTTCCATTGGTCCACACCAGGAATGGGTTGGCCACCAAGACCCCAGAAATCCTGGTGGATCATCCTGGTCCATGGGCGCCCACCAGGGCAATGCCAGATCACCGTGACCCGCTCTGCCTCCAAGTCCTCCGGGCGGACCGGCGTAGAGGTGTGCACCGGGTGGAACAACCTCGACCTCAGCCCTCCATGGACTCTGCAGTACCAGCCACCCACCAGCGACCTCCAGCGGTCCGAGTTCCCAGTCGGCATGCCCTGGAACTCCGCGCTGTTCCAAGGTCCCTGAGGGTCTCCACCAGCCATGGCGTGCCCGCCCAACGCACAGAGCCGCGGGGTGACGGCCGAGGAGCCTGTCAGGCTACAGTGGGTAGCATAGTCATTAGTGCTAGTTTCCATTGGGCCTGGTTCATGTTCCCTAGGCCTCTTGTGATGTTCTTGTGCTGGTCTTGTTTCACTGTTTTCATTCTTCATGTTAGCCATAGATGCCAGCCCTTCATGACAACACATCCAAGCCGTCAGAGCCGACAGGCTAACAGCTCCGGCAGTTTTCACCAGTTGGCTGGCTCCGTTTTGGAGCACCAATCCTCCAAGTGCAACTACCGCCTCAACCAGGCGACAAAGCCGTGATGTTTCATCCGGCATGGAAAACTTGGTCAAACCTAAGGTCCTACGGAAAGACTCCCAGCTGGTCGGCAGCACCACAGGCTTCGTCAGCAAATCGGCCGCCAGCTCTGCTCCAGGAACGTGTTCCACATGCCACTCGCGAGAAGCCAATCGCTCTCGCAGGACAAAGCTCCTCAGCCTCAGGTGGCGTGTGCGCCAAGGACCATCAGGCGCCAGCAACAATTGGATCCCAGACAGATTGTCGCCTCGGATCTCAAACTGGCCATCATCGATCATGGCGTTGTGCTCCAGGATGTTCAGGATAACCTGAAGCGACTCGCCCATCGTCAGCGCATCCACATATCCAATGAGCTCGGCCTCCGTACTGCTCAGAGCAGCAAAAGGTTGCCTTTTGCTCTCCCATTGGACCAGAGCGCCACCCCACAGTGCCAATATGCCTTGGCAACCACGAAGTCCCTGTGGGGCATGTGAAGCATCCGACAGGAGGGTGAGCTTCATCAGCTCATCGGTTGGCTCCCCCTGATCTGTCAAACAGCTCTTGTAGGTCAAGACAAACTCCCAGGTCTCCTGCAGGTAGCCCAGCAAGTAGCGTCCCAGCTCCTGAACCTTTTTGGGGCACTTTGTCACCCAACCGCTCAAGGTCGATACGGCGAAGGCCAGGTCAGGTCGGGTTCGACCACTCAACCAAAGGAGTTCTCCCAGCAACTGCTGGCACCTGCGAACATCCGCAGGGTCAATGCTGTCCTCCACATCCGGAGCCATGTCAATCTTCGGAAGTGGAACTTGGCGACCAGGAACTGGACCATGTCGTTCAAGAAGCTCGCGGGCAAAGTCAGGCTGACCCAAGAGCAAGGAGTCTCCCTGCCATCTGAGCTGCATCCCACAGAACTTCAGCCATTTGACCTCGTTGACCCACTCCACCTCCGAGCACGTTCACTCATCCCGGATTCGGCCCAAAGAAGCTTCAACCACATGGCGAGGTCCAGCACAAAGGATGTCATCCACATAGACAATGAGGAAGCCAAGAGGATCCGCATGAGCATCATCGTTGATGACTGCCTCCGGGTAGTTGGTCTTGGAAACCCCCATGATTGACCAGATGTTGGGTTCTGGCGATCTCGCCAAGTGGCACCGATGGGTTGAAGTTTCCCATCGGAAGGACGACATGCGGCAGTCCCTGAATGATGCCCAATCTGCTGGGGAGGTATCTAAACCATACATGGCACCGTCACAGATCCAACGTTCCTCCGCAGAGACTAAGCCAGTTGAGGTCAAAAGTCGCGGAGGCTCCACCACCAAAAGCTGCCGTCGGGTCTGTGATCTGGGAGCCAATAGAAATGCCCCTCTCACGTCCGTTGATGCCAAGGACCAAGAAGCCCCTGCTGCCTTCCTCAGGACACACCTCAGAGCCGTAGAGTCAACACCACCCGCATAAAGATCTGCGGCAGCGGCCGGTCCACCACCTCCAGGCCTTTCGGCTCCATCCCCATTCGGGTCCTTCCCATCCCCGAGGTTCTGCACTGCCGGTGATGCTGCTCCATGAGGTCGATGACAACCATGAACTCCACCATCAGGAAGTTGTGAAGGTTTCACATGCCCAGCAGGATGCACCATGTTGCCGCAGATGACGATTCTCGCCTTCCGCTTTCCCGAGGGTGACTTGATTGTGGGGACAATCTTCGCCGGTGCCACCTCCATCCGGTCGTAACCTGGCTCATGCACCAACTGATCCACCTTCACCCGGCGAATCGTTCCAGAGCTCACCAAAGCCTCCATCTCGGCCTGCAGCGGCTCCTTCCACAAGTTGATGTCCTTCTTGACTTCGGCCAGCGACACTGTATAGGTTTGTAGCACCGCTCGAGCCTGCTCAGGTTTGTCCAGAGGCTCCAGATCATCCACCATAGTCTCCATGCCCTGGGAGAGTGCTGCAATCCTGCAATTCGCGGTCTCCTGGTTCAAGGTCGAAGTGCTAACCAGCGCCAACTCCTCCTCCAGGCTCTTCACTTGGCCCTCCAAAAACTGCAGCCATTGGCCATGGATCAAACCGATCTCGGCCCCCACAGCTTCTCTAGAGAGTTCCTGTTCCCAAAGCTTTTTCCATCCCCAATGTTCACGATGAGCACTGTCCACCAAGTCCTCAAGGTTGTGGATCTCCACAGACTCCCAAGCCCGTTCGCCTGCAGGACCATGCCCAAATTGAACATCCATATCGTCAAGGTCCGGCCGCCCATCCAAGCCCGACTGTGAAGACACCCACAATGATGTAGATCCCGCTCCATGCAAGCCCGATGGTGAAGACACCTGCATTGATGTAGTTCCAGCACCATGCAAGCCCGGTGTCAACGACGCCTGCAAAGCCAGAGATGCTAAGCCCGACCGTGAGGGGGAACTCAATCTCGCAGATTCACCACAAAGGTTGCAGTCCTCGGTATCCGGCTGCAAAAGCCCACAACCATCACATTCTTTCAGTGCCCTTGAGGTTGAGGCTGTTGTGGAAGAAGCTGGCGAATTTGAAGCCCCCATAGCCTCCTTTGAATCCCTTGAAGTGGGGTTGGACTCCCCCCCTGCCCACATTGTACGTAGGGCAGGTTCCGCATCCACACTTCCACCTTCGCCTCCATCTTGAAGTTGGTCTCCAGGAGGATCATCAGGAAACTCATCCGGAGAATAGCCCAAGCTGAGCACGTCCTCCCCCAGATCTGCGATTCCAGCCTCCCCCCAAACATCATGGGAGTCATCCAAAGCCAGATCTTCTCGCAGAAGTTGAGGTAGAAGAGGTTGAGGAACCTTCCGGTCTTCCAAATAGGGAGGCTGTTTCCCTGTCACCCTTCTGGTGGAAGCATCATAGAGCTCCATCACCGCCTTCTCTCCTGCCTCTGCTGGGCGCACCACTGCCCGTGCATGTTGAACTTTTCTTCCATCTCGAAGCACCCAGCCATTCGTCATGTTTGGACTTGGCCCCATGAGAACCATTGACTTGAAAGGAGCTGCCAGTGGACCCTGCTTGTGCCAGCGCTTGGTCTTCACCACCACGCGCTCCCCCAAAGGAACCATAGGTTTTGAAGGTACTCCAACCTTCTGCAGCTGCATCCGAAGCCTCTCTTCTCCAGCCCAGCGTGCCACCCCAGGCCAGTCCTGCAACTCCAGCTTCGAGGTCGCCAAGAGCACCCTCAGCCTCCTCTTAATCTGTCCCACCTCAGCCTCGACCCTCCCGTTGGCAGGTCCATCATCGCCACTCGTCATGGTCTGGTAGAGGGAGTGGCTGGAGCACCACCGTTGGAACGGCTTCGACAGGAAAGACTTCTCACGGTCAGTATGGACCCTCAGGATCGGGACCCCGAGTGCACGGAATCTCCCATACACCCTGCTTGTGGCTTCCACCAGGTGTGCAATGTGCCTGGACTCCAGGACCTCGACCAGCGTGATGTTCTGAAGTCCCACTGGCCCCTTCAAGCCGTCAATGTGCTCCATCCATGCCTGATTCAGGCGTTTCACTGCATCATCATCTACCATCTCCACCTGCTGCTCCTCGTCCACCTCTTCCACAAGCATTCCTTCCTCTGGTTGTGGTTGATGTTGATGAGCCTCAGGTTGATCTCCTTCATCAGGTTGTAGTGGAGGTTGAGCCCCATGTTGGCCGCCTGCATGACCATCCAAGCTGTGATCCACGTCCTCCTCAGCCGTCTCTGCCTTTTCCTGCATGTTGACACGGTCCAACATTGGCAAAGGAACTGTGGCCACCAGGATGTACTTCCCCTTTCGTCGACGACCATCGTCCCTTCCGACCGGGTACGGTCCCACCAGGTCCATTGAAAGAACATAGGCTGAGCTGTCAGCATGCGACCTCCGATGTGGGCTGTCCACTCCTGCAAGCTCCATGCACCGACGGCAATCTCGTCGATATGGATGATGATGCGCCCTGACATGCTGCTTCCACTCCTCAACGTTCAGCTTGTGGATGCGCTGAGCCAGGCATTGACTTCGTTGATGAAGATAAGCCCTCAGCGCCTCTTTGAGTGCCATCACCAAACCAGGTGCCCAGCTCGCCCAGTCCCTTGAAGCCTCCATAGATTCCTGCAGCCCCTTGGGAAGCGGGTCCGTTCGCCGAGATGAATCTCTCAAGCCGTCCAACTGTTCCACTCCAGGCAGGTTCCCAAGGATCGTAGTTGGCTTCCGTCGGGCATGCCCCATCTGGGATTGATCGAAGCTCACCAACTTCAGGCCCCCCAGTCCGACCATCTCCTTCATCTCAGGGAAGTTCCAAAAGGACGGAAGGTTGTGTGCCGCCTCAGCTCCCAAGTAGGCCATTGGATCCTCTGGAGATTCCAATGCAAAAGCCGTGGGAAGCGATTGAAGCTCTGGGACCTGCATGCGTTTCTCCTCAGCCTTGATGAAGAGTCCAATCTGCTTGAAGAGCAGGGCTGTGTCAGAGTTGACCCGATGAAGGTCCCATGTTGAAAGACCTTCCAGGGAAAAGCGCCATCCATCTCGCCCCCTCAAAGGTGGCGGTCCCGGCTGGCGTTGCCTCAGCCTTGAGGTTGTGCGACAAGGCGGGCCACCCAGGATCGCGGCGATCTTTCCAGCACAGGCCAACTCCCAAATGAAGGCCCAAATCGATGCCTCATGTAGATCAACTCCTTGGAGAGTGTCAATGGTGAGGACAACATAGCCCTCCTGTTCAAGCTCAGCCCACTGCTTGAAGTTCCGACCAGAGAACAAGTGCAGGATGACTCCACGAGAGCGCCATAGCCTTCGTCGCCGATGACGGTTCCAAGGCAGGCTGGCGGCATGATCCCGCCATGAATCGCCCTGCCCCTTCATAAACTTCCAGACTGAAGATGGCACCTGTGGAAAGCGATTCGCCCACCAATTCAATTCATCCTCTCTGACTTCAACATCGTTCTGCTGCATCTTCCCCAAGTCGGCCAGCAAATCCAGACCCTCAGTTCGAGGCATCACAGGGCAACCACCCCTCAAGCTGCACTTCAATGGCCCCCGGGTTGGATGATGGATCACAATGCTATCTCGGCGCCAGGTGATCCTGTAATCCGCCGCCACCAGCCATGCCAAAGGGATGATAGGCTCCACCGGCCCCTTACTGAGCAAGGTCTGATGCTTGGGGTGCTTGTAGAGCACTGTTGACCCACAAGCCAGCTCCACCTTCGTGGCAATCAGGTCCGGTTCCTCCTCGGGCTTAGCCTGTCGAAGCCCATGAGTGGCACCTCCATCCAACAAGGCATACTCACCAGGCCCACCAAAGTTCCCTTCTCCCACGGACTTCATCCGCACGGCCTTCAAAGACCTGATGGACTTCAGGAGGCTTGTAGCTTCTCGCATCAGCTCTGCTGCCGCCTCTGTTGAAGGCTCACCCATCGGCTCCGTCGTGGTGGAGTCTCCACCTTGGGTCTCCTCCGAAGCTCCACCAGAGGCTGTGTTGGTCACCTCCTTGGGCTTCAGCTCATCTCCACCAGCCGTCTTCAACTTCTGAGAGTCCCCGGCGGAACCTTTCACAGCCGGCTTAGGCGTCGCCTTCACCTTGGAAACCTTCTTGGGTTGTAAGCCATCCCCCATCGGACCAGCCGATGGAGTCGAGGTAGAAGTCGAAGTAGATGAGGTTTTGGCAGTGCAGTCCTTCCACAATTGAAGCACCGACCTTTCATGTCCGACGTCTCGTGAAGGAACGTGCACTGTGCCCCACGTTTGCACCCTTCAGGGGTCTTCCAAAACTTGCATGGAGACTTCAAAGTAGTCCCTGTAGGCACACTCATCGTCGATGTTGGCACATCCAACCCGGCCATGGCCTTCAATGACGTGGCCCCCTGAGCACCAACCGTCGTGGCCTTCAAGCCAATCCCAAGGCTCAGCTCCTCCGCCTCAGACTGAAGGTACTCAGCGTACTGCTCGATGGATGGGGCCATAGGCCTGATGTCCACTCCAAGCTCCTGCCTCACCGAAGCTACTCGGTATGCCAACTGCGTGCCACCAAGCTTTCCCAACGCGTCTGCAAAGCGGTGCAAGACTCCACCCAAGATGACCGGATCCGGCAGCGCTAGATTCAACTCCAACGACCTACTCATCAATCTTCTCCACCTTCGAAGTCCACCCAGCAAGTCCGGTGCGCCAGCTGCCACCCTTGGCTCCGTGAGCTGTTTAAGGATGCTCACCCTCTCAGAGCTCCCACCCGGCTGGAAAATAGTCCACAGCCTGTACATGATGCCTGTCACCGTCATAGTCCGGCTGGCAATCAAGTCCTGCTTGATGAGCTCCGGGATGCACTTCAGCAGCATCGGTACCACCCTCTGCTCCAAGCGTAGGTGCGCCTCAGAGCGCTGGATCTCCAAAGGTCGAAGTCGGATCCTCTCCAAAGGAGTCGATGTGAGCCACCGGTCATAGAGGTTTGAGGCTTCCCTCAAGATTTCACTCCACCACCCACGAGCTGATCCAGCAACATCTCCAATCATTGGGGTGACCACCGTGATCCAGTCTCCAAATTGTAAGGCCGACTGCTCTGAACCTGGCTGTGGAAGTAGAGGAAGATCGGAGCCTCTCAGCTGCTCCAGAGGCGATACAGCTCCTTGTTGTTGATCTGGTCCTCCAAGTCCAGGGGGTCTCACTACCGAGGTAGTTCCTGATGTGCCACCACCTCCAAAAGACGCCATAGGGCCTGAGGCATTCCAATCACCAGTGAATTGACCACCACCGTGTGGCCCAGCAGCGTACCCTTGTGAGTTCGCCGTTGATCCCATGCCCCCACAAAGTGCACCAGCATGAAGGCCACAGTAGGAAGCACCTGCTCTGCCATGAAGTCCAGGAGATTGGCCACCAGGAATTCCAGGTGAATGCACTGCCATCGGTGACACCGGTTGGCTCCAAGTGAGCCCACATCCTTGACCAACACCTTGTGCACCATGTTGATGTCCATCCAATCCAACTTGACCACGTTCAGCAAGATGAGAAGGTGCTAGATGTCCAGCGGGATGCATAGCCAGTGAAGGTGTAGTTGCCGACCCCTGCAAGGCTGGCATCGGAGGCACCGACCCTGTAGTCGCACCAGCTCCACTTGAGGCTGTGTGGTAGGACCGAATCTCCCCACCTTCACCTTCTTCTCCACGAAGTTTCTTCGCCTCTCTAACGAAGCTCTCTTCGGCCTCCTTCATGATGCGCAGTCTCAACTCCTCGACAGACTTTTCTGGGGACGGTTGAGACAACATCCCAATGGCCAAGGCCTGCACAGGACCTGCGCCATTCAGCGTCCCTTGGGCCTGCTCAGGACCCCCATGTAGAGCTCCTGCACCACGGGCCTGCCCAGGGCCTCCATGTAGAGCTCCAGCACCACAGGCCTGCACAGGGCCTCCATGTAGAGCTCCAGCACCACAGGCCTGCACAGGGCCTCCATGTAGAGCTTCTGCGCCAAGGGCCTGCTCAAGGCCAGCACTACCGCGGGCAGCCTGCCCAGGGCTCGCACCAGAATGACCATGTCCAGCAACCCCATAGCCAGCAGGGCCAAACGTCACAGGTGCCCCGGCAAGAGGCGGCAAGGATTCTGGTCTTGCCACATCAGCGACCTGTTCCAGAACTGCAGCTCGCTGAACTCCAGCGCTCCAAAAGGCATTGACTCCAGGAGGCACTGCCATCACCCCAGCGCCACCTCGCTCTTGGCCAAACAGGCCAGTAGATGCCACCAGCATGGACGTCCCATCACGGTGCACGAACCCTTGTTCCCGGCCAGCATCACTAGAAAGGTTCCGAGCCAGCTCCAAACCAGCTCCAGCAGCACTAGGTCCTCCATGAAGCCCTCGTTCAGCTGCCACGGCAGGGCGAATGTCATCATCTTCGTCCAGCCTTCGTCGAAACACCGTCTGAGCTTCATCCTGCCCAGACTCATGAAACAGCGGAGCAAGAAGGCCATCAGGTCCTAGAGGTTCTGCATCAAGTTGGAGTGAGGTCACATGCCCTTGTGGTCCTTCAGTTCCACCTTGTCCCCGACCTTCATCTCGTCGTGGCTCTGGCGTCGAAGCAGCCACGTCCCCCTCGGTCACCTTCAGTCGTCGGACCTCGGGCACTTGGGGAACTTCCAGCTTTGACCTCCTCTCCATCTCGATCAGCCTATCCAAGCGCTGATCTGCCGTCTCGTGGTGCTGCCGGCGCCTGCGCTCCATCACGGCACCGCACACCCAAGCCAGTGAAGGCTTGGGCTCATAACCTGCGAAAGGCAGGTGCAAAAAGTCTGCCCTTTTCTTGAGCCATGTGCAAACGGTCATCCTTGTGCAGGGGCCATGCAATGAACGGTCGTCCAACAAGCATGCCAGTCCTACAGTAGACAGCACTTCTTGATTTGTGCGTGTCATTCTTTGAAAACGGCACCACAGTTCCAAATGGCATCTGATGGCATGTGAAACATCGTCACATAAAATGTTGTTTAGATGGCTCTTTTTTTGGATGTTTGTCGGCACCATCTTTTTGTGGTCACTATGAAAGCTAAACAATAACTCTTGATGGCTAATGAGCGGCTAATGGGATTCAATAGGCGATAATAATATTATGACATCAGAAAGTATCGTTTTGTTTGATGGTTAAATTAAATGGCAAAATCGTCATGTTGACTCCTTCATGGGACACAATGATATCAGAAAGAACATGTTTTGATACTTGAATGGTTCACAATGGTTCACATCATCGCTTCTATAGGTCCATGAGCCACAGTATATCAGAAAAAAGTTTAGTTTGATGGTTCAGAATGCAAATCATCACTGCATACTATCAGCAACATACCAATTTTCGGTATGCTCTTATCCAAGTTGAGCAGGTGTTTGAGGCACCCGGTCACTCTAGTAGGGATCCAAGTCGGTGGCCAACTGAATCAGCACATTCATTTGCAGAAAAAAAATCTTACGATTCACTTATCGGCCTCCATAAGCCTTTCAAAAAAAACAGTTGGAGTTTTCCAATGGGCTGTAGCCCATGACTTCGTTCAAACCCATGGTGACCTGGGACCCCCCGGTACCTTCGCGCTGCATCGCTCGGCTTGCCTGCTGCTCCCAGCTGCCCCGCCCCAGCCCCCGCAGCGAGGGCGTGGACTCAAAGAGCCCACCGATCGGACGGCCGCGCAGCTGCAACAAGCCTGGCATGGCACACCCCCAAAGGAATGGAAAAGATGTTCTTCTTCAATGTGTGTAAAACAATGCCATGTTTACACATGTTTACCATCCCCCAGTCATCACCATTTTTATAGGTGGTGTGACATACCATTCCCAAATGGGTAGTTTATGATTGTTTTACCACATTATTTGATTTATATAATCTGTTTGTATATATATATATATATTTGTATACTGATGTGTTCTTGATTTTTTTTTGATGTGTTGAAGATTCGCATTTTCGCTCCAATTTCAAGGAGGGTAAGATCCCGCTCACGGATGGCTAAAGGATTTTTGACCCATGCCCCATACCTCCGTTGCTCACGATTGTTACCCCAGGCACGTCGCAACGCGAGGCGCGTGTGCAGCACTCCCCTGCGGTTTGTGGCGCCCGCACTGTGGCCGGACGAACGGGACCAGAGGTTGCTACGTTGCAAGGACAGCCGTGGAAGGCTCAGGTTGAGTGCCTCCCAAGGTTCGGAAGCCATGAGGCAGTGGCCCAATTGCTTGGAGGCAGGATTTAGGGTACTCTTGGGAGCCAAGTTTCTACTCCCCGTCTGCTCTCTTGGAAGCCGAATCTAGAACCCGAGAAGTTGCTTTGGATGATCTCATCCAATGATCATCCATTTTCGCTTGGGTTCAGAAGCTCAAGTCCATGTAAATCCTCCGCGTTCACTCCCTTTTTGCCAGCTCAAATCCCAAGTTGTTGATACTTGTTGTGTCAAAAATAGGTCCGCAACGCTTGGCTTCGCCATGTCTTTTCATGTCTTTACCATGATATATAATATATATAATATATATAATATATAATATGTATACATATATATATATTATATATATACATAGATTGTATATGTATGTATATAGTTTCCCGGAAATTCACCACATCAACCAGCACAACAACGCCTGGCCCAGTTGGGATAGAGAGCTTCGCGGATTGGGCACCGGCGCCCATGCGCGACCCTGCAAACAGCAGGAGACCTAGGGAGTCGCGGGATCCAAAAAACGCAAACGTTACCCAGCCGACTCAGCCGAACAGCAAATGCTACGGAAAATGGATGATAAATGATGATAACATATAACGGTACATCTTTTAATGACTTACATCTGTACAAACGGAACTTATATAACATTATAACAATGTTGATGTTCCAATTGTTGTGTTACCAAAGATGACCGCCCCATTGGGCACGCGATTGGACTTTCGAAATCTCTAGGCCTTCGGGTTTGGTGTAAGGAATGCTGAGGAGGGTGAGGAGAACATAAATCCCGAAGAACAAAAAAAGAAACTGAATTTTTAATAATTTTACGAAATTGCTGGATGATAACTGCTTAACCGTCAAAATTATTGGGGTACAATCATGGTCATGAACCGCATGCTCGTCACCTAAGGGTCTATTTTTGTACGGATTTGTTGCGCCAAGGACCCGGCCATCAGCAATCCTGGCTTCACTTTTGAACCCACCAAAGCCTGCATCACGTGATGGTATGTGATGCTGTTAGGCCATCGAACACTCCGCACCGTTTTTTGTCGCCTGGATGGCATAGTCCCCCAAACTTCCGCAGGGATGGAGCCCTTGGCAGCCAATGTTCAGCCATGCAGAGTTAGAAATGGTTAGAAATGGTTAGAACCTGGGGGGCACCATATGCGGTTGCTTCATGTCATGAATGATATGGGTATATAGATACATTCACTAGGTACCAGGGTTTTGACCCATCCCCATATGAATCTTGCTAAAAATTTGCTTTGAAATGGGCCCTCACAGGATCTGCCCAGGCACCCACCACCAAATCTCCGGGCTGCAGGGTCGCTCGAAGAGCAGAAGCATTCTGAATATCACAGCAACGAAAGGTGAGGAGTTCCGAAGGCCCGGCCAGCCTCAACTAACCAAGCGATGGGGCATACCGTCATACCGAGTCATACCTCTGAAATTCGGAATGCTGAGAAAGCTGAAGGAGAAACAATTTGGGCTGGGTTCCAATCAGTTCCCATCATTTCATCGGATCCATACTTTTTGATCCATACATAAATGTGCAGTCCGTTTATTCGGGCGCATTGTGTTCAGCAAAAAAATACATATTCAAGTGCATCATCTTCATCAAGATAAGCCACTCTGGTACATCTGCAATGTCATATTAATTATATTAAACGGTAGTGCCATATGCATGTGTACAGCGTGATCGAACCTTATACAATCATATGCATCTGATTTACCCTGCAAAGGAACAGCCGCTTACAGAGTAGGCCTGATCGAATTAAGACCTGAAAAAATACATGCCACGTATGGACTTTGAGGTTTTTGCATGATAGTACGTATGCAAACAGGGAAGGAGAGAGTACCCTCTGGTAGGTTAACATGGCTATGAAAAGTCACCATTCTGGATAAGTTAATCAGCTATAATTTTGCCATGATGTCCAAAGCAAACTTCTAAATTATCAAGAGGGCAAGTATCCAATTATTTATTCCAATTCTATCACGATTATATAGATTCCATTCCGTCAGCAATTGTTGTTGGCTATGTTACTCTATATTCGTTTAAAAAAAACACCATCAATAAACACCATTAGATACCCTAGGGTAAACTAACCATGTCAACTTGACCCACCATTGATCATTTTCTTGCTTCCCCGTGCTTCCCCCAATGGGTTTTCCACATTTTTTTTATATCTTTACCCTAGGGGAACCACCGACCCGCCACCAACGAGAGCTGCATCCCAGCTACCCGGTCGCCAAGCGCACTTGCTGCGGGTCCCGGTCCAAGCCCACAGTCGGGACCAATATGGCCTGCTCGGAAAATCTCAAGGATTTCCATCTGATAAACCCAATAAACCATAGATAGGTGGAATTTCAACCATCCCCAAATGGTAGGTTTAGTATTAACACGCACAGAACCGGACGTTTGCCCGGAGCCTGTAATTTCTCGCATGAAACGGTCCTTCTTTTTCACGGACCCCCACGAAGTCTGCGAAGGGTTGTCGCCGCAAATTATTCTGAAACGAGCCATGAAGCGAATTTCGTGCCATACGGGGGGCCACACCTAGTGTATGGTCCATTCCTGTAAGATGGTTAGAACCGCGGATGAAATATGTGTTAAAACCGTGAAAAGATGCAATATATTGTCATCTTGGGTGAAGGTTAGGTTCTGCGGGTGTTATATGATTATATAATGTTGTCCTACAACTTTTTGTTCAAAAAAACGCACTGGTTTGAAACTGTTTGAAGAAACATATTACTGCAGTATCTATACATAATCCAAAGAGCGCAAAACTATGTAAAAAGAAGGGACGTTCTCGGCCCATGTTCGAAGGTAATTTTTCTCATTGGGATATTTTGGGGACACATTGGCAACGCTTCAATCATGCAGGACACTCAATTTTTGCAGTGGTTCTCTCTCAAGCCACTGTTTTGCTTCGCGTAGCAAACCTTGCGAATCAAACCATCTTAAAGCCCTCATCTCTCCCAATAAATGGTGCGTTTCTGTATCAAATCTCTATGTCTTTCTGCTGTCGAACTCCCTTCCAAATACATCCAAATAAGTTTGAAAGCCAATGCTTGCTGCTAGTGGATGTAGATGCCTTGCAAAGGCACAAAAGTTGACGCCCTTTGAAACCGGTCAATCATAGGTCAATCTTAGTTGGCTGGTCTATGTTTTCCCCCATTTAACAGCTATACTCCTCCATTTATTGTGGATTTCCAATGATTTCCCCACGGTTTGGCCTTGATTTTCCCATCAATCAGCACCTCCATTTCCTTCTGGGATTTCCCAGTCGGTCCACCTGACTCAGCTGTCGCGTCAACGCGCCGGCACCGCAGCCCAGATCCACCAAACGCCGCACTTGGGAGGTGCGGAAATGCTGCTGGAGCACCTGGTTGGTTGGTTAATATCATTATATATTATGATGATCTAGTACTAGTAGCAGTAGTAGTAGTAGTAGCAGTAGCAGTAGCAGTAGTAGTAGTAGCAGTAGTAGTAGTAGTGGTAGTAGTAGTAGTAGCAGTAGCAGTAGTAGTAAGTAGTAGCAGTAGCAGTAGCAGTAGCAGTAGCAGTAGCAGTAGCAGTAGCAGTAGTGGTAGTGGTAGTGGTAGTGGTAGTGGTAGTGGTAGTGGTAGTGGTAGTGGTAGTGGTGGTAGTAGTAGTAGCAGTAGCAGTAGCAGTAGCAGTAGCAGTAGCAGTAGCAGCAGTAGTAGCAGTAGTAGTAGTAGTAAGTAGTAAGTAGTAGTGTTACCAGTTATTGTTAGCATTGATATTGCTATTATTATCATTATTATTAGCAGTAGTAGTTGTTTTTCTTATTATTATTAGAAGTAATGATATTGCTTTTCTTATCGTTATTATTGTTATTATTATATAATCATTGTTGTTGCTACTCTTGTCAGTTATTTTTTGTTGAATAATTTGACTTATTAAACAAAAAGACGTGGAAAAACCAATGGGGAAACCTGTTGGGAAAACTATCTATACAAATGGTGGGGTTTTCCACGTCTATGTTCGTGTACAGAAGGGTCATAATCGTCCTGAAGCGAATGGAATATGGGGGTTTGAGAAATCGTCCCATTTTCGTGAGGAGTTTGATTATGTTTGATTCACATGTCCAGTATTCGATCTACTTGAGGATGACTATGATGACATAGCTATGGAAAAAAGAACCATGAAATTCCAAGGGGAAACCCCTAGATTTCCATAGCTATGTTACTTTACTGTGGAGGCTACTGCAAGAATCGAAGTTCCAGTTTATGGATGATAATTCCCAATAAATATACGATACGTAATACGTACATAATATGTCAACAAATGTCAACAATATATACGATATAGAGATATATAGAGTTATTCAGGGCAGTGTAACCCCATAATCATCAACTAACAGCGATTTAGCAGCCACTACTCATTTCATGACGGTGTCATTTTAGGGACGGATTTTCCCCATGATCAATCACGTGGATCCAAATGGACTCCCAAAGGGCACCTTCTGCACGCCCAAAACTTGCCTCGGAAAGAGATGGTCCTGGGTTGGAGCTGTAACAAAATCTTTGAGAACTATAGTAGCAACATGTAGCAACCAAAAACATCGAAAGATTTTTATTAAACTCATCCTAAGATCAGACAGGGAAGAATGACTTTGCTTTCAATGGTTTTGGGTGTTGCTACGGCTAGTGTATCTGTTTTTTACTTATACTCAGCACAGCATCACCGTGGGGACGAGCTGCGACCAAGAAGCTCGGCCTTCTTTTTCTTCATCCGAAAGGCTTGACCTGTGGACAGGCCCTGAATCCCTGCTTGGTGTGAGTCATGGAGTTTGTTTATTACTTAGTAATTGGATATAGCATCACATTAATGAGATGCATCCCATTAATGTGATTAGCTTTAGCTAGCTATGATATCTATGATAAAGCTAGCTTCATCACTACTTAGTTACTCATTAATCTGGGCAAATTATAGTAATTCACGAACCTGAAACTTGCGGCCATTTTGGGATGATTCCGCTTATTAACCATGATTCCAGGGCTCGGTCGCAGTGAGGTCGTTGTAATTTGCCCAGATTGATTAAGGTGTTTATAAACCAGCTACTACCCTCTGGTAAACTAACGTAACTATGGAAAATCACCATTTTTTAATATTTTTTATGGATAAATCCACTATAAATGGCTATTCTCAATAGCTATTTTGACATAACCAGAGGGTAACCAGCTAACAGTTAGCCAATCACATCCCATCGCGAACCTGGAAGCCCCCACCTGGAGTGGAATCGCAAGGCAGGAGCCTTGCAATTCCGGGGATCGCTGAAATGCTGCTGCATTTCAGGTAGGATAGGTAGGGTAACAAATATCTATGGGTCAAAAAATTGGTTATTTCTATGGGTTATTCCTATGGGTTATTTCTATGGCTTGTAAGTCACTTAAAATCTGGTGACAGCCAGCATCCCACAGCCGCAGACTGGATCATCCAGCTGGCTGGATATCCACGTTGCCAAATTCGTTCGATCCATTGTGTATAGTCACAATATGATATATATATATATATAAATATATAAAAATGGTATTCCCCGGAATTAAACAGCCGTTTGGGGTTTATGAATGCAGGGTTGACATGTAGATACTATAGTGTGAAGTTGAAGATGTTGAAGGGCATACTCATTGATCTCATTGCAACCTTCGAGTCCGATCTTTTTGACTGTTCATGTTGTTGGCTACAACGTCTGCAACAATTAAAAATCAAGAAACGAGAAAATTCACCGACAAAGCAGTCATGGACATTCATCCTGTCCTGCACCATGGTTATTAATTCCCTCTTCCCTCTGGTAACATAGCAGCATAGCTATGGACAATGACCCGTTTTTAGATGATTTACAGA
This sequence comes from Cladocopium goreaui, assembly GCA_947184155.2. NCBI lineage: Eukaryota > Dinophyceae > Suessiales > Symbiodiniaceae > Cladocopium > Cladocopium goreaui. The sequence goes on along the minus strand of CAMXCT020006787.1, from coordinate 71,804 downwards.
TTTACAGAACCTATTTGAACATAGTGACTCTCCGTTAAATGACCGAAGGATACTTGGGCAGTCTCTCGAAATGGTGTTCCAAAAAGGACAGGTGCATGAGAATTCTCGCCGCATTGAACCTCATTTGGCTAGCCAAAATCTTCATCTATGTGGCTTTCAAAGCCCCCCCCCAAAAAAAAAAGTCTTGAGGTTCCCAGACATGGTTTGGACAAGTTCCAAGAAACCCTCCTTTTGGATCCTATAAGATACATGCAAAATATCATAACCCCTAGTGAAAACCCAACAGAGACTTTGGATCTCAGCGGCTGATGTTCCAACCACTCCAAGTCTGCCATCCAAGATTTCAAGCTGGCGGGCAAGCCTGTGATTCCTGGGCAGATTGGGGGCGAAGGGGTCAACCAGGTCAACCATTGAAATGCTCATGGATTTTGAGCGCAGGTCCCTCAAAAGACATGCGTGTCTCCAGTCCCAATCCACGATTGAAGCTGGTCTATGAAAAAAACACCCTTGCTGTAGAGTCCTTTCTTGCGGATAGGGCTGATGAACATTGATGAACCAACAAAAACTTGGTCGATGCGAAGAATATATAAGAATATCTCTTTAGATATTTCATCTGGCAAACCCAATGCCATAAACCACTAACTATCCCATAACCACCCATAGTAGGACGTCGTGATAAACTAAACATCATTGATCCCAAAAAAGGAGCACCATCCCTTGCGCGCGCTAATTATCACAACTATAATCCCACAGTTTCCAATATCAGAATGGGAGACGGTCCATGTTTGGGTTTACCTCATACGATATTCGGCTTCGATAATCCCAATTAGCATTAGCATCATTCTTCATGGAAACAGTCATCCTGGAAAGCGAATTCCCCGCCATCAAACGATCGATCAAATCATATTGATCATATTGTTGGTTCTTGTTGGTTCTATATTTCATTTTAGGAATACCAACATTAAAGTTGCTTTAATACCCACTATACAGACATATATAATCGCACACACCCACACACTGACACACATACATATATTATGTTTATATGCATATTATATATATATATACATATGATATATTCATATTCATGTGGATATTTCACCATATATTTAACCATGCATACTAATACCATATTATAAACATGTGGAACATTGGATATATATTAATCACATTTAAGCATCCCTAAAAATCTCCCCATGATCTGCCGATTCGCCTCCAAGGCCTCCAAGGCCCAGCTTCTCAGCAGCTGTCAGCCTGTCATCTGCCAAGCCCAGAAAAAACCTCAGGGGGAAGCAAGAACTCCAAGGTGGGACTTTATATGTTTATAAGATATTATAAGATTCTATAGGTTTTTGACGGGACAAAAAATCATGATATATCATGATTAAGTCATCTTAATCAACAAGAGATGGTGATTTTATATTATTTTATTGGGGCTTATGGAGGCTAAATGCTGATTCAATCCGGTTTTCATGGATTAAACCATATGTGTGTTGGTTTATAACATGTATAACCCCCACGAATGCCAAAATGTATGTATAAATATATATATACATATATATATACATAATCTAAATACATATTATATATATACACATATGATATATAGATATACAATATACCTACCTATAATATCACCCTATATCTACCATAAACCCGAGTTGACTTCCTTACCTCCCAGATGCATCACATTTTATCTGTCTCGGTGGTTTGTTGCTCCCCAGCTTGTTTTGAGTGCGACGTGTCGAAAACCCATAGTAAACCCATCTAAGCCCAGAATCCCAGAAACATATGGGTATGGATCAATACCTGTTAATACCATTTTTAGGGGGTTATTCACATCCATAAATCCCAGCTATTTTGATGTGAACTACAGGGGTACTATTGGTTTTGACACACTGCCATATCTATAAAATCAAAACAACATCTAAGATCATCTAAGTCTATGGCTGCCACCCAGTTGTGAAATGTTCATCTCTCAACACCAAGCCCTCACCATCGCCGGTCGGCTCAGCCCACGGAAGTTGGACCTGATCCTGAGGCGATCCAAGGACCTCAAAATGTGGATGATATCCAAAAAAACATGTGATGACATATTATACTGGTTGGTGGTTTTGACAATCTTGAAATTCATTAGTCAATGGGAAGGATTATCCCATATATTATGTAAAAATAAAAAATGTTTGAAACCACCAACCAGTATAATATTATAACACGACTATCAGAAAAAATACCGAAAGTCCCCAAAAAAAATGCATAAAAATGCGTGATCTATATACCATACCCAGTTACTGTACCAAAAACATAATATTAAAAAGACTTAAAAAAACCAACTGTCTTAACAAACACCAGGCGTCCTCATCTGTTTGCGCTGCCCGCAGCCTTGCGCAAAGGCGAAGCGCATCCGGCAGGGCCTGGCGTGGTCCAAAAGTGGTGACCATACCCTAAAATGGTCATTTCAAGATAGGAATGTGTTAAATATGTTAAATTAAATATGGTCAAATCATCCAATGTTGGTGATATGATATCCGATTTTTTGAGACAAAGCAATGATCTTCGTGCGGAATTTCGGACTAGACTCCTTTCACTTGGTTTAATGCAGTGCAAATCTTACATAATCCTATGTGGAAAGCATGTCGTTTACATGCGTTTACCATCACACAAAAAGGGGTCTCCTGCACAGGCAATTCTAGGACCCTTACGCCTGACGCTTGTGCATTATGAACTTTTAGCCAAGCGATCGATGAGCATTGGGGATTGCTTATTTTTGCCAACACAATTACCGAAAACGGATGGAGCTACCGCTACAATCCGCTACAATCCGCTACACCACCATATGGGACCCCATAGGGACGCATAGGGAGAGCACGCAGGAACACAAGTCAAAGCGGTTGCGTCCATCAAAAGAAGTGAGGCAATTCTTCCCTGAAGACAGGATGCTGCCAAGCACTCCAGCAAGCACTTTGTTGCAATTGTTGCATTCAATTCTGATGGAATTTGCGCAAAGTGATTACATTTGACCAGAACAGCTGTTCTGAAAGAGGGCTGGATGACGTTGAAAGGTGCTGTTTAGTCTTTGATGGGTAAAAATTCCATGAAAGTCCATCTGCTGGCTCGGAACATCTAGCAAGTACTGTAGCGAAGCATGCTGTCACCTGCGGTTTCTGATTGCAGATTCAAGATCGGAGTTTTTCTGCGGGAGGTTGTGCTCCTTTGCGAATTCCTTGCTTTTGCTGCGTCGGGTGGATAAAGATCACCCAGTTTTCCACCAGGAAGTGGCCATCCCTTATATCATACCCCGTTCGAAGCTGCTGGAGGCTGCAGGCGGGCACCTCCAGATTTCGGCCAGCTTGCAGCAGGGCTAGCCCTAGCCCCGTGCTCCAAAGGGTGAGCACCGACGAGCGCCGCGCAAGGGCCATGGTGATAGGTCGACGCCATGGCTGGGAGGTCGAAGTGGACACGTTGCAGAAAAGCCACTGTTTTCCCATGTTTCTTGCCATGGATTCTGTGGGTTTCCCCAGGGGTTTGCCTTCAACTGATTCCGGGAACCTAGGCTCTAGATCGTTGGTTCTTATTTAGTATTCATTGGGGTTCCAGTTTTACTACTCTCCAGTAAATCAGTGATGGTCAAAGTTGGATACATAGTGATACACACCATAACCGTACATACATGGATACTTTCAGTCATCCAAGCCAAATTCTTAAGTGACACTGGTGAAAAGCGTCTGTCTTGAGAAGCGTCTGTCTTGCAGTTTCTTGTCCTTTGATGCCATCTAGTGACAGATCGCGGGCGATGGCTGTTTTTTTCAGGAAAACTATCTTGAGGGTTCTTGGCACATGTTGGGCTCAACATGGCTCAACAAATGAACATAAGCTGATGGGATGTTGACCTACCTATTTCTGACGGGAAGCTTAACCACAGCTGCCCAAAGCCTTACTTTTTTTCAGCCGGTTTCGCTGGGCTTTCCTGCTAGTCAGCAGGGCTGAATCTCCATCTCTCGGTGGGCGCGCGGCGACGGCCACAGCACTCGCCACGCGCGCCCGCGGGAGGTGGAAGATCAGAAATGGAAGCACTTTAAATGCCTCATTTCGCGCGCGAGCAGCCGCAAGTCCCCCTGCAGCAAGGATCAGCGGGACGACCTGGACAAAGGAGCTTTTTCTTGGACATGCTATATAAATGGTGCGCGCTCCCTGCTAGGAGGAACCTGCGGCTTCAGTGCCCACGGCCCAAAAAATCTGTCTGGCCGGGTTGAAATATGGCCATGCCTATCTCAAGGCAGATTGAACTAGACGGAAGCGAGCATTTCTCGGCAGCTCCCCCAGTCTCAAAGCATGAAGTGACCAGAAGTGACCGGAGATGCCACCCAGAGAAACCTCCATTGGAGTCCCAAAATTGAAGCACCCTCCCCTTTTCACGCCAAATTATGTGTGACTGTCTTCGTATACCGGGGGGGAGCTGTAGATGCAGCAATGGACCCCTACCAGTCATGAATTCGCTTCTAAATATCAAATCACTTACCATTTAAAATCATTTAAATAGGATGAAAAATAGGCATGTGTTAACTGGCAAAGCTCATCATTTTGGATCATTTTGGGGGAGCCTCCAATTTGGAGAAACCTGTTTTTTTTTTAATGGGAAACCCCCTTGGGTTCACGTGATTCCGAGTCTTCCTAACGCTGCGCCGGCCGGCCAGGTCCTGCCAACTTCGAGCAGACCGGGAGCTGTGGGTGGGACCATAGGATGCCACTGAAATATCACAATTTCATCAATCATACTCAATCTATCTACAGTATGGTTGCCTGCAACTGCCCGGTGATTTTCCATGATTTTACTTCAACATCCACTCGGTGACATCAACATGGCAGTATCTGGTAGGCCAGATTTGACATCATGCCCCCAAGGTTATCTGGTTCTGGCCACTTTGAATCATGTTGGGTGGGTCCAGAATGGCGCCATCCGCTGAGAAAAGCCATCGGGCCATCCTGGTTCCAACCCGCACCTCCCACCGTGGAAAGGCACACCGATCTACCAGGGTGAAGACTCGCAACTCGCAGACGAGTTTGGGATTGGCTGCCTGTGGGTGTTGCAAAACACCACCCTCCTCTTGTCTTTGCTTTAGCAAATTTTAGCAAGCTTCACAAACCTCAACATTCCTAGAATTGCCATGGCCAAGCTGCCAAGCTATCAAGCTGTCAAGCTGGCAGATGGCTAGAAAGAGCTCAAGAGCTGCGTGCAACATGGTGTAAGCCTACTTCTATCCGCAACGCCCTGCGTTGCCCAGAGCGCAAGCACACAAGTGCCCCTAAACCTAACCTTCTATGTTGTTTTGAGTTTACGTCCTCCTCATCATCATAATAGTATATAATAGTATATAATATAGTAGCAATAGCAATGGTACTAACTAAAGTAGTGGTCGTACTTTTTAAAAAAAACATGACCCTCCGGTAATTTAACAGTTTGCTATTGAAAATGGCCCATTTATAGTGGATGTTCCCATTAAAAATGGTGATTTTCCATCGTGTTTTGTATGTTTACCAGAGGGCACCTTACTTCGGTGATCTCCAGCTCACATGATTCTGACGTCGCCAGACACTGTGATGTTTTGCAGCCCACCGTCTCCGGGCAGCTGTCCGAGCTCCACGAATTTTTCAAAGCCCCACTGGGAGATCAGCTGAAAGACTTATCAACTGAAGGACATGTGTATTCTTGGCTTGGCAGGGCTAAAGTTTGAAATGCTTCCAATATTTAGATGTATATATATATATATGTATATATATATATATAAGTCTTCCAATGAGTTTACGACTGGTCCGCGATAGCAAGAAAGCCCCCTGATAATCTCAGTTCGAAGCCAGCAAAATTCACATAATCTCAACGGGGATTGAAACCACCAAGTACACACCGCGAGCATTGGATAGTCAATGGATGGTGTACCAATAGTATCCAATAGTATTGAAGTTCATGGGCATGGAACATACCAGCATTGGATGGACATATTCACCTACTATATAATGTGCGGATGCATCGTGGAATATCGGCAAGTGAAATTGGGCGGCTCGCAATTTTTCCATCATTTTCCATCTACTCCAGGATGATTCAACGACAAAACCTGGGAAATCTGGCACTTTAAGATCACAAATCCAACTGATTTTTCAAATTTTGTCAGAAACCCTATGGATCATAGTTGATCAATACGGTTTAAAACCGGTGTGTTAAACGCTTCGGTCTCCCATTTCTCAAGGCGGGATGCCGAACCGTGTCTGACAGTGACAGTGCTGACGTCAACATCGCCCAATGGGCGGAACGGTGGCGAAGGAGAATTCTCCCAAACCTGGCTTTTCGATCATTCGCAGATCTCCACTACCCGGCCTGGTAAACTTACACTAAACATGGCATAACTATGGTTAATAATGGTTTATAATGGTTTATAATGGTTTATAATGGCATACCCTCTGGTAAACTTACACAAAACTATAGAAAATCACCTTTTTTTAATTGTAAATCAACTATTTCGATGGCCATTTTCAATAGCAAACTGTTAGTTTACCAGAGGGTAATGACAATGTAATGACTATCTCATAGTAAAAAAGTGGGAACCATGTGACAGTGGGATATTTGATGATGGATGATGATGGTTCTTGCTGATGATCCAACAGCTGAGTGGTAATATTCGGATATATTCGGATTATGAACCTGCTTGAAAGTGGGAGCATCGCCATATTGGAAGCCATTGCATGTAAAAGATGGGGACAACATCGGATAATTTCGGACTCGGAAAATGGTCGCATGGTTTGGAACCTGCCCTTGCCTGTTCTTCTTGAACATCTTTGGCACGTTTTGGATCGTCACTTTTATTTCAATGTCATGGTAAAATGGGGCTCATGGGGACACATTTGCAACTGCACACCCCAGCCATCACTTCAGCCATCACTGGTCACGGGAAAATCATCAAGTTCCAGGAGAAACTTCTGCGCTTTCGATTGTTTCAGCCATTTCCGTGCTAACTACAGCAACTCATACTTATATATATATATATATATAGATTATATAGACTTTGACTTTGGATGACCAAAGCAATATTTTTGGAGGTCCACGCCTTCAGTTTCTAGGGTTTCCACCAAAGCTACAGGAAAACGAACCATCGCCAAATTCCGAAGGCCTTCAACATCTATGGCCAGTTGACATTCCATCGTTTTTCTGGTCACATTTTTGAGGATGACTCCACGAAACAATGTCCGGACAGACCGGAAGGAAGACTTTTGCCGATGGTCATTTCACCACGGGGTCTTGTTTAATGTTCCCGTTCGGAAAAACATGGGATATCATCTGGAAAACCGTTATCAACGAGAATAAAATTTCTAGTCCCAGTAGATTCCCCAGTGGATTAACCAATGGGAAAACTAGACGACGGATGGCCCGAGAGCGTAGAGGAGCAGAGTCTTCTGTTGTTAGTATGGAGACACTATATTAAAGATGTATTATAGGCAGACGAGAAGAGTAGTATCAAGACAATATATGACTAGTACAAGACAATAGTTTGCATCGTATTTTTGTAAAGTTTTTCATACACAGAACTTTTTACAGACAGACGCTTTTGCACACAGAGACTTTTACACACAGAGACTTTTACACACAGACGCTTTTACACACAGACGCTTTTACACACAGACGCTTTTACACACAGAGACTTTTACACACACAGACGCTTTTACACACAGAAGCTTTTACACACAGAAGCTTTTACACACAGACGCTTTTACACACAGACGCTTTTACACACAGACGCTTGTTACACATAGGCTCTTTTACACACAGCCACTTTTACACACAGACGCTCTTACACACAGAGCCTTTTACACACAAACGCTTTTACACACAGACGCTTTTTGCACACAGAGAATTTTACACACAGAGACTTTTACACACAGAGACTTTTACACACAGACGCTTTTACACACAGACGATTTTGCACACAAACAGTTTTACACAAACACTTTTACACACAGACGCTTTTACACACAGACGCTTTTACACACAGAAGCTTTTACACACAGAAGCTTTTACACACAGACGCTTTTACACACAGACGCTTTTACACACAGACGCTTTTACGCACAAACGCTTTTTACACATAGGCTCTTTTACACACAGACGCTTTTACACACAGACGCTTTTACACACAGAGCCTTTTACACACAGACCCTTTTACACACAGACGCTTTTACACACAGACGCTTTTACACACAGACACTTTTACACACAAACGCTTTTACACACAGACGCTTGGACACACAGACGCTTTTACACACAGAGGCTTTTACACACAGACGCTTTTACACACAGAGACTTTTACACACACACAGACGCTTTTACACACAGAGCCTTTTACACACAGACCCTTTTACACACAGACGCTTTTACACACAGACGCTTTTACACACAGACGCTTTTACACACAGACGCTTTTTACACACAGGCTCTTTCACACACAGAGACTTTTACACACAGAGGCTTTTACCCGCAGAGACTTTTACACACAGACGCTTTTACACACAGAGACTTTTACACACAGACGCTTTTACACACAGACGCTTTTTACACACAGGGGCTTTTACACACAGACACATTTGACACACAAACACATTTACACACAGAGGCTTTTACACACAAACACTTTTACACACAGACGCTTTTACACACAGACGCTTTTACACACAGACGCTTTTACACACAGACGCTTTTACACACAGACGCCTTTTACACACAGACGCTTTTACACACAGACGCTTTTACACACAGAAGCTTTTACACACAGACGCTTTTACACACAGACGCTTTTACACACAGACGCTTTTACACACAGACGCTTTTACACACAGAAGCTTTTACACACAGACGCTTTTACACACAGACGCTTTTACACACAGACGCTTTTACACACAGACGCTTTTACACACAGACGCTTTTACACACAGACGCTTTTACACACAGCTTTTACAGCTTTTACACACAAGTAAATCGCAATTTTTCCGCAGTTTTTTGACGATCGACCTCATTCGTGCGAAAGGGTTGCTCCGGCACAGGAAAAATCACAATTTTACCTCAGTTTCTACCGATCGACCCTCATTTCGTGCGAAAGGGTTGCTCCGGCACAAGTAAAATCGCAATTTTTCGTCAGTTTTTGACGATCGACCCTCATTTCGTGCGAAAGGGTTGCTCCGGCACAAGTAAAATCGCAATTTTTCGTCAGTTTTTGACGATCGACCCTCATTTCGTGCGAAAGGGTTGCTCGGGGGCAAGTCAAATCGCAATTTTTCCTCAGTTTTTGACGATCGACCCTCATTTCGTGCGAAAGGGTTGCTCCGGCACAAGTCAAATCGCAATTTTTCCTCAGTTTTTGCCGATCGACCCTCATTTCGTGCGAAAGGGTTGCTCCAGGGCAAGTCAAATCGCAATTTTTCCTCAGTTTTTGACGATCGACCCTCATTTCGTGCGAAAGGGTTGCTCCGGCACAAGTAAAATCGCAATTTTTAGTCAGTTTTTGACGATCGACCCTCATTTCGTGCGAAAGGGTTGACGTTTCGTGACTCACCGCCGGTACCACCCTCGGCCTAAAGAGAGAAAGATAAAGAAGGCGAGAGAGAGAAAAAGGAGAGAGAAAGGAGAGAGAGAAAGGAGAGAGAATGAGAGAGAGAGAAGATGTGAAGATGAGAAGGTGTGAGAGAAGGTGTGAAGATGAGAAGGTGTGAGAGAAGATGTGAAGATGAGAAGGTGTGAGAGAAGATGTGAAGATGAGAAGGTGTGATGAGAGAAGATGTGAAGATGAGAAGGTGTGAGAGAAGATGTGAAGATGAGAGGGTGTGAGAGAAGATGTGAAGATGAGAAGGTGTGAGAGAAGATGTGAAGATGAAAAGGTGGGAGAGAAGATGTGAAGATGAGAAGGTGTGAGAGAAGATGTGAAGATGAGAAGGTGTGAGAGAAGATGTGAAGATGAGAGGGTGTGAGAGAAGATGTGAAGATGAGAAGGTGTGAGAGAAGATGTGAAGATGAGAAGGTGGGAGAGAAGATGTGAAGATGAGAAGGTGGGAGAGAAGATGTGAAGATGAGAAGGTGTGAGAGAAGATGTGAAGATGAGAAGGTGTGAGAGAAGATGTGAAGATGAGAAGGTGTGAAGATGAGAAGATGAGATACAGACCCCCACTATTGGAAGAACCCTGCGCTCAGACGCTCTCGGGAATAAAAAGAATCACCTTCAGCCTTCAGCAAATCCAAATTATCACCATCCCATTTCTCCACTGTTTTTCTTGGTTATAAGTTATATCACCATTTTTGATGGTTACCCTCCTGGTAATTTAACAATTATTTAACAGAGCTATTGAAAATGGTCATAGAAATAGTTTATCTACCCATTAAAACTGCTGATTTTCCATAGTTATGTTAGTTTACCAGAGGGTAAATCATCAAACATACTACAGCCGGGAACTGCGGCCGCGGCACTTGGGCAATGGCTCAACCGGGACTTCCGCTCTCCGCTGTTCTTCCGCCGCATGAAGCACTGGGGCAGCCTGGTTTTCGGATGTTTTCCAGCCATCAAATGGCCTGAAAAACATGGGGAAAATAATGGAAAACATGGGAAACTATGGGGAAAATAAGGTTTGATGCTTTCAGTCATCGAACTCAATGATGGCCATGTTTCATGGATTTCATGGGTATGTTGAATTTCCGGAGGGAAAACCATGATGGAATTTGGGGTACAAGTGCTATAGGCTATAGGATGGTCACAATCCCACGCGCCAAGACACTGGAGGGTCGCAGCCGATGGATTTCCAGCAATGAAGCTATGAATAGTGGGAAGGTGAATTGATCCATAAATTCATCCATGGACCAGCAACCACCTAAAATCTCGTGATCAGAAGAATTGTTTGAGATCTAAGTTGGTAGGATCTTCAAGTTCGGTAGTTCGTGAACTGTGTCAGGATAGGTGCTTTAGGAACTCGCACAAACACAAAACGTGACCAAACATCCTATAAATGGTTCGATCAGTTGAACCCTACCTGGCAGTTCAAGTAACCATCTTGGGGGTAACAAGTGCCAGGGCCAAAAAAAATGGCTAAGCCCGAGAAGATGTTGACAGACCTGTGCTGCAATATCCCACACAGCCCCGACACCCAAAATCAAAGGATCCCTTTCACAAGTAACTTGCAAGTGTCCAGAGGTATTCAGGTATTCCCCAAGGGTATCTTGGATTTGTCTTGAGTTGCCTTATGGTACTTAAACATGAGAGGCTAGAAATCGACCATGTGCAGGTGACTTGCCTATATTTCCTAAGGATTGGGATGTTCCCTGGCCACGCATGATTCACTGGAGGTAACCTGGCAAAAATCCCTTTTGATGATCCCGGATCTGATTTTCCAACTTTCTATGGAGAATTTATGATATATCTGATAAGTCATGGGGGATCCACTTTCCCTAAGCTAACTTTTGCCAGCCAACATCTCATGATTTCAGGTCCCATGGCACCTTAGACTGTTGCTTTTTGCAGGTAGTTCCTGCCGGCGAATGGTGGTAGCCTGAGACCCTTCAGTGAAAAATCAAACATGGCTGGCCGCGAAATTCCCGAACATAAAAAAAATGCAAATGGAGGCTGACAGCAAGGATATCCTGGGAATATGTTTTTCAACTTTGCAGAACTTGCAGCTGGGGGCCGCCCCAAATGACTCTTCATCAACCCTGGTTTTCCTGGGCGCCCTCCAACACAAAGTGCCTTAACATTGAGTGGGTCCCACAAGCTAACGTGGAACAAGCAAACGCCGCCTGATACCCTGCAGTAATTAATTAAAAACAATAGATTACGTACCTGGTCAAATTGTCAAATTGTGTTTTTCCCACAACTATGTTGAATCACCAGAGGGTAGTTGCTGGAGCCCGTTGTTCGTTGCTGACTATGCATGCCCAATGTTGTTGGCGCTTTCAAGTCCACAATCACGAAGACATTGCTATTTGGTTTTCAGGCTACTGATCTTTACAGCGCATGATGAAAAGAAAATCTTGGCCCGCGTTCATTTATTCTAAATATATGAGAGTAACGGAACAATTAGGTTTATAATATATATATATATGCGCACGCACACGTCACACACACACACATATATATATATATATATAAAAGCATGTAATATCCTATAGTTAGTATTTAGTTATAGTTATAGTTATAGTTATAGTTGTAGTTATCTATCTATACATATATACATATGTTATGTTATATTGTGATATACATATTTGGATGTGAAACTGGGTCCGACTGCAGGACAGCCAGGAACCCCAAAGGTCCTGCTCCGCCTTGGGTGAGGTCTCTCCATCCTCGGATTTCGGCTCTTCAGACGGCTCCTCACCGCTAAAAATGGGACATCAATGGCAGGTTTAGCATCAAAAAATGATGATTATAACAATAATAATCTTAATATGGTTAATAGTGTTTACATATGTTTACCCGAAAAAATTGAACATCATGCGCTTTACAATAATTTTTGACTGTATTAAGATATTAACATGGGACTTAATTAATAAACGTCATGGTGTATTAACATATTAAAAACACAATAATTGTTGAATATATAATGATTATAATACTATGGGGCAGTGCACAAACTGTACTATGGGAATGTCATTAAAGAGCTATTGACAGATATTGTACACTGTACCACGGGAATACCATATCAATTGAGATATTACCTTGGGATATTGCTACAAAATACCGCGGGACATGAATGAGATTTGCAGATCTGGCTGAATTGTAGTAATTCACTAACCTGAAAATAGCTGAAAATTTCAAACGATTTGGGGATGCTTCCCCTTGCCAACCATGATTCCAGTGACGCCACAGTGATGTCATTGTAATTCATCCAAATAATATAAAATGGGATATTAACATGTATATATATATATAACGATTCATGGGATACATGCAAATGTTACTTTAAATATCCCGGAACTGTTTAATGGGAACATCTGCTGGAAACCAGTATATTTGATGGGAAAAACATGAAAAGACAATGGTTTTCGATTGGATTTTCCCAACAGAACCAATCCTTTTTTCCTGTCCATATGCTGCAAGGTAGTCCTGCTTGGTTCATGCAACACCCAATCGGTACTTTACAAAACTAACCCATCGAAAAACATGGTGGATTTGAGCGGATAGGACAGGAATGGGGACATACAACCGGCTTTTATGCATATTATATGATAGAAATGGGGGATGCCCGAAAGTATCAGGGAATGTTAATGACATTAATGAGCATTAATTAACTTAATTAATATCCCCGACATATAACCAGCAAAATGATTTCTGGTAAGTCTAGTGCCCCCAATCTAATTTAATAGGATTTTACTTTTCTATTTTTTGGGTAACTATAATCCCACCCCTAAATCCACATGAATAGACCCCATACTAAACCAGGGGTTCTGGGGGTGTATCTACTTATACGGGGAAAATGGGGAAAGGACGGGGAATGGTCCAATGTGTTCAAGACAACAAATGCTACCACACATGAACTAGTTTCCAGTGCCATATTGAATATTGCCAGGTCAATTTTATTACCAATACCCTCCGATAATCAATCATGGCGATGGGAAATTCCCTATAAATTTAATAAATGGAGCTTCTAATAGGAAGATCATTTATAATTTATAATTATATAATCATTTATATAGATGATTATAATCATTTATAATCATTTATGATAAGATGATGGATTTTCCATTGCCATGTTTAATTGCCAGAGAGTAGATGATGCAGGTCCCATCACTGGGGCAGGGGACAACTCTGTGAGTTCATCCGTTCGATCTGTCCTCTGATTGGTTGCCTTCCTGCCCTTGGAGCCCCTCCTGGCAAGAATTTGGTGGCCGGTGTGTCCCCACGATCTTCCAAACAGGTCATGTGGTTGATGATATTCCCATGGTATTCCCATGGTATTCCCACTTCATCCCCATCTATGGCAATCATCCCAAGCCCTGCAGCCAGCAGAGGTCCCAGTTGCACGGCAACATGTTAAAGTTGATACAAATACAACATACCTGGGAATATCATTAACATATTAATTTCGAATGGTAGATTTCACATTCCCGCTCCAGCTCAAAGGTACGTGTCTCCCTCAAAAAAATTGTTTCGCCCTAGATTTAGTATATTATATGCTTGGGATTGCATAGGTATATATATATATATATGATGAAGCTCAAAGCTACCTTGCTGGCTCACTGCCTCCTTGCTAGCTCAAAGCTCAAAGCTACCTTGCTGGCTCAGTGCCACGTAGCTGGCTCAGTGCCATGTAGCTGGCTCAATGCCACGTAGCTGGCTCAGCGCCTCGTAGCTGGCTCAGCGCCACGTAGCTGGCTCAATTTTTTTAGCGTAAAAAAAAAAGGGAAAAAAAAAACCTCGCAGAAATTGAGCCGGCTACATGCCCTTGAGCCGGCTCGCCAATGCGTCATGAACCCGGCCAATACATAGTTAGTATTCGTTTTGATGCTCTCACATTCGTCCGCCAGCTCAACGTGACGTAGCTGGCTCAATTTTTTTGATGTTTTTTTTTTTTTTCGTTGAAAAAATTGAGCCAGCTCGATGCCATTGAGCTAGCTCGATGCCCCTGAGCTAGAGCGATGTGTTTGAGCGAGCTCGATGGTGCTGAGCCAGCTCGTTGCAGTTGAGCGAGTTCGCAGGAATTTCCCAATGTGTTAAATTGCCAGGTTCAGTCCCCACTGATTACTTTAGTACTAGATATGGTACCTCTGAAAAAGCCCAAGGTGGCTGTCAAAACATACCCCTGATGAAATTGAGCCAGCTACATGTTTTGAGCTAGCTCGAAAAAATGGAAGATTGTAAATTCCACCATTCAATAATTAACCTGAGAACTCGCACCTACCAATAGCTAGGAATTACGACATCTTGAGCCTTTCATGTCTTTGTTGAGCTGTTTGGAGGGCCAGTCACCGTCCGCTGAGACCGGAGGACACCTCCATGCTTCCGGCGGCAGCCGCGAGCGCCTCCGGAACCCTGGGATGCAGCCGCGGCGTCCGTGGTAAATTCCAATGGGACTTAACCATCAAATGTGGGAAAGGTGATTCAGAAAAACTCATGGGATTGTAGTGGGATGAACCATTGTTGGGGCTTATTATAACTATATATATAGGGAATTCGTCCCCATTCCCATCCTATTTCAGGCCCGGAGAAGCGCATTTCATCCGAGACACGGTTCCTGAGTGGAGGGTGTGCCAGGAACCTCCAAATTCACCCCGGCCGAGTTGGGCACCTTGCCCTTGGTGGCGCGTTTTGATGCTTTCAACCTGCTGGAAAATACCATCAAAAATACCAAACATCACTGGGAATCATCTCAAATATGGTTGCAAATAAAACCTCTTTGAAACCACCAACCAGTTGTAAATTTGCTTGTGGCAAACACCTGGCTCCAAGTTGCACAAACCTTGCCCGTTCTTGGGGTTCGAATTTGACCACCATCTGCGTTTGTCTACATTCCATCTTCTAGATTTCTTATAGGGCCTCATAGTACAACTTAGCACTGCGTGCTAGAGAAAATCATGTTCCCCATTGTTAAGTGCCATGAAATGGGGCATCCCTGATTTCCGGCACAACCATCTACCCTCTCGAAGCTGAGCCGCAATTTGAAGGTCTGAGTCAGCATCGCGCAACAGCTCATTAGCACCTGGGCGGGTAGCGGAAGCGGTATGTGGCAGCTGGCTGAAGGGCCCCTCGGACAACATCACACCACTCGTCACTGGCATGATTTTAGAAAAACTTGACAGGAAACCTGGAAAATTCCGGAAAGCTGGTTCCCGAACATATCCCCTTCAAAAAAAAATTGCATCCAACCCTCTGTTTTCGCCCAAGGGGATGGACTAGGGCGGCTAGGGCCCATCAACTGCTTATAGGAACGCATCAATGGCAGTGATGATGGCACATACCATGACCCAGAAACACATGATTCCATTGCCCCCCAACAAAAACAAACTGATGAAAGAGATGAAGGGGACCCTTCTGGGATAAGATTCCGTGGACAAAATTGATCAGGAAATGGAAGCGCTGGACAACTTTGCACCCAGCGCCAGTCTCAATGACTCTTGGATACTCTTGGTGCCACTCTCCTTCCTGGCTATGATCTCAGATATTCTCACATGTATCCTGGCAACATGAACCCCCAAAAAGACCATCCTGAAAATCATTGACGCACAATCTCGCAAAAGTTCCCTGTTTTGCAAACTCGAGACGCCAAGGTTTAGGTCGTCCATATTTTTTGGGTTCCAGTGGACACAAAATTGTCTGCCTGCATTTGCCTGTGATGATAATTGAATGATCCCATCTTTCTTCAATGATTCCAAACCATACTCCATCGCCATCCCTGGGATCGATCCAATTTCATCAATTTCCGTATTGATGAACCATTCGTCATGCATTTGTCATGGCGTCCAAAAATGAACAGATTCAACAGTTTACACGGGACTCCAACATAAACAGATTCAATATTCAGCCATGTTCTGGAGGGGTGTTGATTGTATGGAAACAAGTTAGTTAAAATATACAAATGCTCGCTCTATGCATCCATCCATCCATCCATCCATCCATCCACCCATCCATCTATCTAGTGCATATCATATATACATACGCGTGTTTGTGTGTGCTCAGTGAATAGTTCATAAATAAAAAAAAACACTATCACTAAATTAGTGTAGGTTTCCAATCCATGGGGGTACCCCCAGTCATCCATTTATGGATGTTCCATTATAAAGCAGTAAAGCATCCAGCGGGGTACCCCCATGAAAATCCCAAGGCACGGTTGACATCCTCGTTCATCTCGTTCACCACGTCTGACGCCCGATGGCAGTTGAATACCCCGACCGCTTTGGGGATGATTTATACCACCCATAAGAGTGGTGATTGGTGATGACTTGGAGTTTTTGACATTGGGTTTACCACATGAGATGATTTTGCGAGCTTGAAACTTGAAATATGTCAGAATCTCGCTAATCTCGCAGAATGAAAACGTCCACTTCCCATGTTCAAGTGGAGCTATTGGAAGGCCACCGCATTTTCCAAGTGATCTGACACGATCGATTTTCCTGCGCGAATCCGCACCTTTCCATGGTCGACATTCTGCTCGTCCGAGATATCGGATTCTCAGGCGAACCATGTCCTGCAGGTCATCAACACCCCATGGTACCCTGAGAGGCTAAGCGGCTAAGCGGCTAAGAGCTTCGCGAGCCGCAAATGATCAACTTCAGTGTTGCCAGCAACAAGCAGTTTCATCGCTTTCTGTATTGGTGCGAAGCATCTGGTGGTAATTTCTTATCACATACTATATATATATAATATATATATAATTACATATAGTATACACAAGTTTGCAATAGTTTGCACCCGCACTGCTGGATGATCAAAACAAAAACCGACCAATCATCTGCACCCTCTGGTGAGGTCAACGACTCAGCCACGCACACAGATCGAACTCAGCGGCGCGCACAGGCAGAGCTCAGCCACGCACACAGACTAGACTCCGACATACACACTGCGCTCAACAAAGTACGCAAACAGGGACGCCACCTTTACGGTCTATTAAGCAAACAGGTACGACTTTAGGGTTTATCGCGCTCTGCCAAGTAAGCAAAAAGGGAGGACACCTTTAGGGTTTACTATGCTCAACAAAGTACGCAAACAGGTACGACACCTTATGTTTTTTTGTGCTCAACCACGTAAGCAAACAGGTACGACACCTTTTTTCTGCGCGCACATACAAGAGAAGACCCTCGAGAGTTGCATGCGGAACAGAAAATCTCATACTGTAAGACGTTGCCTACATGTCGTCATCCAACATGTCACCAGATATGTCTGCAGCATGGCTGAGTCACGAACCCTCTGGCGACCCAACCCAATAGAACATCAACCAGGAGATGTTTACCACGGTTTACCCAGTAATTAAACACCAAATGATTGTTGACTTATACTATTTCAACCTATCGTATGTCTTCTAGGCTCCATCTTTGATGCTGGCCTATACATGTCTATACTACCCTCTGGTAAACTAACATAGCTATGGAAAATCACCATTTTCAATGGGAAAATCCACTGTAAATGGTCATTTTCAATAGCTATTTTGACATAACCAGAGGGTAAGTCCACATACTCCCTGTTTTTGCAACCTACCACTGGATGGAAACCCGGAAACCCCAGCTGCCTGAACGGCTTCGGTGCAAACGCGGAAAAGGCCCTGGAAAAGGGCCCGAAGTGGATGGGGCATGATGGGGGTGAGCCATGCCATTTTTACCCCCTAAAAATCCCAAGGTATCCCCTTTGGGAATATGAGGCTTGAAATAATCTATATGTAATAATCTTCTAATATTCTCCATGATTCTCATTCTCCAATAAAAACTCAAGTTTTTTGGGGGTTGATATGGGCTGGTGGTCAATGAGCGCGCAACTTGGGGCCTTAGTTTTTTCAAGGGACGTACTTTTCAAGCGCTTTACCGCCGTCCCGGGTCAAGGTGCCCTGACAATCGCCACCAAAATAGTCTCAACGTTGGGTTTAAAGGCTCATCAATTCCACCTATGTGGATAGTTTAAAGACTTTTCTTGATAATCAAACATACCATAAATATAACATCAATAGTGGATTATGAACCTTCACCATCCACTATATATTCCTGAGCCTCTTGAGAGATGAAGCCAAGGTTGTAGACATGGATAGCAGCACCAACATAGGTACCTCGGATTGGGATGGGGATGGATACGGGGTCACAGCCCATGTTTCGAGTGATGGCACAACTCCCCGGGCGTTAGCACTTCGGCCTGGGGCCTGTACGGAAGAGATAGATGCCTCGAGATGCATACTCCTGCCAAGAGAACATCATGGGCCGGGGGTTTGCCTGAGATTTTGGCACCTTTAAAGCCATGTCTGTAATCATTTTTTTCCCCCATGGAAATGGCCAAAGGGGGGGGTATACACACCCACATTTGCAGAACCACCCCCTTCTTAGTAAATCTTAGTAACTGATAATGGAAGAAAACTTGTAGACGATGTTTGTTAGCGGATTAGATTGCCACAGGGGAGCAAGTGGTTGGCAACCAGGGTGCAATCAGCCAGTCGTGAATAAGCCAACTTAAGTGACTGGGTACGGCAGCATAAGGTCTTTGTTGTTGGTTCACCCTATGTTTGCATCCCGGTTTGTGTTAAGTCACTTCAATTTTAGCATCTGGGTTTTTCTGAGAATAGGGTGCATCTAAATTCAATGCAGTTAATCATCA
>CAMXCT020006787.1:0-47500 GCA_947184155.2 Cladocopium goreaui | reverse complement strand
GTGTAAAGTGTAAAGTGTAGAGTGTAAAGTGTTGAGTGTGGAGTGTAAAGTGCGGAGTGTGGAGTGTAAAGTGTGGAGTGTGGAGTGTAGAGTGTGGACCGTAGAGTGTGGAGTGTAAAGTGTAGAGTGTAAAGTGTGGAGTGCAGAGTGTGGAGTGCAGAGTGTCTAGTGTAAAGTGTAGAGTCTTGAGTGTAAAGTGTAGAATGTGGAGTGTAAAGTGTGGAGTGGGGAGTGTAAAGTGTGGAGTGCGGAGTGTAAAGTGTGGAGTGCAGAGTGTGGAGTGCAAAGTGCAGAGTGTAAAGTGTAGAGTCTTGAGTGTAAAAGTCTAGAATGTGGAGTGTAAAGTGTGGAGTGGGGAGTGTAAAGTGTAAAGTGCGGAGTGCAAAGTGTGAAGTGTAATGTGTGGAGTGTAGAGTGTAAAGTGCGGAGTGTGAAGTGTACAGTGTAAAGTGTGGAGTGTAAAGTGCAAAGTGTGGAGTGTAAAGTGTGGAGTGTGGACTGTAGAGTGTGGACTGTAGAGTGTGGAGTGTAAAGTGTGGAGTGTAAAGTGTGGATTGTAAAGTGTAGAGTGTAAAGTGTGGAGTGTAAAATGTAGAGTGTCAAGTGTAAAGTGTGGAGTGTAAAGTGTAGAGTCTGGAGTGTAAAGTGTAAAGTGTGGAGTGCGAAGTGCGAAGTATAAAGTGTAAAGTGTGAAGTGTTATTAATGTGTAGAGTGTAGAGTGTAAAGTGCAAAGTGTGGAGTGTTGGGGCGTTGGAGTTTTGGAGTGTTGGAGTGTAGTGTAGATGGTCAAGTGTAACGTGTGGAGTGTAGAGTGTGGAGCGTCTGCCTGCCACGAAAACTGCGATTCATCTTCTGAAAATGACGCAAAAGCATTGCGCCTGCCACTTCCCCCATAGACGCAGCAAGGCCGCAGGAAAACCAGAGACTCGAGACGAGACATGTTGGAGCATCAAAACGAACATTTCGTGCGAGACTTCCTCCAATTTTCACACTTTGCAGCTTAAAAATCGACGTTTTCCTACGAGTTCTCTGAAGAACCTAAAAATTTGCTACCTCAAAATCGATGTTTCGTGCGAGGCTTCCGTCAATTTTCAGCACATCTCAAAAATGCCACGCCTGCCACAGAATTTGCACGCTGTCACCACTTGAGGCAGCCCTGACAATGCGATTCGCAAAAACACGCAACACGACTCCTCTAAAGTGCTGCGCCTGCCACGCAAAATGACGATGGAGGTCTCCAAAGTGTTGTGCCTGCCATGAAAAATGCAACGCATCCTCTGAAAACAAGGCAAAAGTATTGCGCCTGCCGCACAAAACGACTTTCGACACATTATAAAACATGTTGGAATGTCACAAATTGACACGCCTGCCACGCGAAACGAAGCTATACAACGTTGGAAACCTCCAAAAGTGACCCTTTTTGCAGGACTCGCCATAGGCACGGCCATACGGGCCTCGCGCGGACGGTTGCGAACGGTTGCGGACGGTTGCGAGCCTTTGCGCAACGGTTGCGCAACGTCGAGCGAACCCAGACCCCCAGAGTGAAACGGGAACCCTTGCTACGCATTCGGGAAAATGACGCTTTTTTCAGCGGCAAGCGGCACTGTACAATTGCCGGTACTCCACGAAGGATTTGATCTTATCCTCTCCCACGGGCCGCCAAACATCCTCAAGTCATTGAACAAATGTGCAGCATGACCAAGATCATCCAACAAAAGCTGCGATTCCCGCGCTAAGTTCTATATAGATGATGCTGACCCAAAATCTGGAAACTTTGTGCTGAGTGTTGACAATGAGCCAATTCCGTGGGTCGCTGGATGTTTCTGGGGGATCTGACCATCTAGGACTTTTTGGCGATGGAACCCAAGTACGCCCGGCCGGGAGTAGGCAAAGTTAACTTAATGACATTCAATGTTGAATTGGACAAATGTAGGAAGAAAAGTACACACATTACATTTGATTCATTTGATTGAAATGTTCCAGGTCCATGATGATTACTTGCCAGATGTGCGCAATGAAAGATGGAACTGTTTTAAAAGTAAATAGGAACTCATCTGCAAACCTGGCATTTTCAAGTGATAATAATTTATTATATTATAATATACAATAATGAGTAATGAGCATTCATTATTGTTTGCTGATGTTTTTCATGTAAGGGCAATCAGCCAATGGAGAATGTACTTATGTATCCCCGTTGACATTTCCCGGGAGACCTTGTGCAAGCTACTTGTAGGTATGAACCTGGGGCCCCCCATTTTGAACCTACAAAAAGCCATTCACATGACCTAAAAACCACCTACAAAATGCAAACCCTCCCATCCATATGTGCCAAGATACGCTCACTACAAAATGCAATCTCGAAAAAATGGATTGCCATTTTGCGAATGTATTTCTGACAACAAGATTTCGCTACACGCATTTTGTAGCAGAATTCACTTGTCAATTGTTTTGGGACTCTTGAAAAGTCAATGTGCATTTTGTAGCTTGGCTGTGTTTGGTCGGCTTTCCTTTTTTCTCACAGCTCTGTGACGCAAATGTCCCACAGTCACAAGCCAGAACTATAGCTCTTTGCTGTCTAGCTCATACGGGTGACTGAACCTCTCCCTTTGTTTCAGACAAAGCTGGCACAGTTTGAACGCTGTAAAATTCACATCCTTGTGCTGGCAAGTTCTGTACAAATGGTAGCTGCGGCCAGCTCGAGTCAAATATATTTCATCAGGAAGCTTCGCTTTGCAAATCTCTTTGACATTTTCATTCTTGAGGCTGACCTTGCTGAAGCACAAACACACCATTGCCGTCAGGAATGATCCCAAAGCTGCGCCCAGCAAAAACGTGAAGAAAAGCACCAACATGAAGTCTTCCATGGCGAACAGAGATGAGATTCTAAGCGGTTCCTGCACGTTCAATTTGAACAAACAATTTCTGAGGCAGGCGCTCACTCTGACAATTTGATTTCACCCAAATTTTATATGCCCATCTTGTTTCAAACAAAAAGTTCACCCAGGAGCACCCTGGATTCCAACAGAGGCAGCCACTGAATCAAAATGAACATGAAAATTTGTCACAGTATGCTCCTACAAAATCAACTGTTCAAACTTAGATATCTACAAAATGAAATGCATGACGCTCACACATCTCAGCACTCTTTCACCCGTCCGCCTGTGGCGTCCCACAGCCTCTTCCTCCCTCATGCCATTATTTGGCTTGTTCTATTCTCAACAATTTTTCACATGTTGAGAGAGCATAGTTGTTCTATGCTAAATCATGCTGATTGTTTTTTCACTCAGCTATTGCAAAGCAAAATTCCAGTGTTCAAATTAATGATAACCATTTCGAAATGGAGTAACCGTGCACCTTATCCAAATACAAAGTTTTGTCTGCTTTAAGATGACTACAAAATGTCAGAACACCTGGAAGTACCTACAAAATGAACGGCTTGTGGACACGGCAGTGTGGACACGGCAGCAAAACATCCAATCCCTTGAAACAGCAACAGCATTCCAGAACTACAATGCTTTCAAACCATGTGACTGGATACGTTGCCACAGATGGTCCAGACGGTTCCCCTACCTAAATCTCAAATTAATGTTGCAAAGATCATAGC
This sequence comes from Cladocopium goreaui, assembly GCA_947184155.2. Taxonomy (NCBI): domain Eukaryota; class Dinophyceae; order Suessiales; family Symbiodiniaceae; genus Cladocopium; species Cladocopium goreaui. Next base: position 43,895 of record CAMXCT020006787.1, on the reverse strand, counting down.
CTTGGGCTGCTGATCCTTCGCATTGACACTGTCAGTCAAGCAGAAACAAAGTCTGCAGACACTGTCACGAGCAGCAGCAGGCTAAAACGAGTCAATAGCTCTGAGCCAGCCATTCTGTAGAGAAAAATGGAAATCAATGAAAATCATCTACGTGCAGTTTGGTTCTTTTTTGATTCTGAATTTATAGTAAGGATCAGCAAGGATCAGTAAGGTGTGTTTTTATGTGTTTTTGGTGATGGTGTTTGAAGTCACATCATGTGCGCTGGCTCTGAAGAGGAACACGGGCTACACATCAGCAGGCCTCGGCAGCCTCCATGAACTTGTCGTCTCACTTGTCATCGGTCTGGTGCTCATCTTTGGATTTGCTTGGATTGGACGAGGCAATTGCAGCATAATCCAAGATATCCTTGATCAGTCGCAGCCACCCTTTGCGAAAAGGATCCTTTGCCTGCAACTTCTTCTTGATCGCAGAAATGTGTTTGAAAACAACCTTGCCATATGCCTCTGCAGCACGAGGGTGGCGATACCTGAGGCTTGCAGAAAATGTCGCAAGCAAAAAGCTCAGGAAAGTCTACCCCATTGTATCCTACAGAAGGATGGGTAACCAGGTAAATCCTACAAAAAGGTATGCTTCAGTTTTATTTGTTTACTAGAACCATGAAGATAATATGTATCCTACAGAAGGATGGGTAACCAGGTAAATCCTACAAAAAGGTATGCTTCAGTTTTATTTGTTTACTAGAACCATGAAGATAATATGTCGAATGATCCAAAAAAAAATGACACTAGAGCAGGGTGGATCACCATGTAAATTCTACATCAGGAAATGCAGAAGAAGGTGCATGTGTTCAATGGCTGGGCCTGCATTTCTCAAGACATCATCCCAGGTGAATTTCTCGGCTCCCTGGAACTTGAGTCTGCAACTTCCCTGTGGTGAGAATGCTGGGGACTTTGGAAAAGCATTGCGATCCAGCTCATTCAACTCCACAATCTGGGCTCTGATCGCTTCACGACCTTGAACTGTACGGCGGAAGGTTGCTTCAGACACCTCCTCTGTGTCTAAATGAACTGGATCACTCTTTTTCTTCTCGCTTTTCTTGGAGGTCTGCATGGCTCTTCTGCGCCTCTTCTTCTTGTTTGGCTGGGTCAATGCTCTTCGCGCCTTCTGAGCCCTCTGCGCCATTGCCTTCTTCAGGGATCGTCCTTTTGCTCCCCGAGTCATCGTCGGGGCCACCTTCCATTGCTTCATTTCCGGTATCCTGCCCAGGACTTCCGCACTTTCAGGAGTCAGAATCACCTTGACTTCTCCGGATCCATCAAGCGGCTGGTGACCTCATTGAAGAAAGGCACTGTTGCAATTCAACAAAAAAGAATCGAAAATACTCAGCAAGAATCCCAAAAGATACAACAGGATGTGCAAAGCTGCATATCCTACAAAATGATGTGCCTCTCTAAATTGACATTTAACTATCATTACCATTCTCATATCTCGGGAAATGGCAATACCGCTTACTACAGAATGATATGCGCTGATTTGTCTAACAACAAGATGATATTCATCTGGAATCAGCAGAACCCATCAACATAGCAAATGCATACAAATGCATCCACAGATGCATACACATGCATACGAATGCGCATACTGCTGCCAAAATACACTCTTCCACATCCAAAATGCACACCAATGCTTCCATCCGAACAGTCCAAGCTGTCGAGGTAGCACTGCAAAACCATTCTCTGGTGCGATCCTGAGGAGCAGAAGCAATTTTATATTTTCTGAATTATTCTCATTGACCTTCTCAAGTCATTGATCCACTCCAAGCATCTTACATCACCTTTAAGAATCAAAAAAATGTTGCAAGTTTGTACCCTGCCCAAGAATGCTGATGTGCTAAATAGTGCAGTCTAGAAGCCACATGATCTCCATCCATATCCAGGGACACTACCCTGAAGGCCATGCAGCTCGCGCATGGCGTTGCTCTGGTGTTGATCTTTGGTTGCTTGACACCGCGCCACACCGTGATCACCAAACCCATTTCCACTCCAGGATTTGGGTTGCCGTCTGGCAAGTGGAACAAAACCACATTTCCAGGCCTTGGTGAATCAGTGTGACTAGGGCGTCTGGCTTAACAAAAAAGCCCACAAACGCAAAACCACAGGCACAAACACACACACACAACACTTACATCCAAATACAAAATGCTATGACGCCAGCAATATCGCTACAAAATGCAATGTGCCCAATCTCTATGGACATGCAAATCACAAAATTGATGCCAAAGCAGCATGATGCGCTCTGGCACCCCAGAGGCGACTTGCAAGTCTTGATTTGCCCGTGTCACCAGCTCGGACCACTTTGCCAAACGCGTCGTGCGGCTTCGATACTCGGCTGTCTCTTTTTCTCGATTCATTTCTGCTATGCGCATTTCATTGTACCTGAACAGGGCCAACATGTTTGTAGAGTTCAAGAACCAACAACATTATGACAAATACCAGGCTTATATATTGAGTAAACTAAGAAAATCTCAAAAGACAGTGAAAACATATTTGAATGAACATAACTGGTTTGGGAATGTTTTGGATCTGGGCATATGCTTAAGCATGTCCATTTTGTGTATTTCTGTTTTGTCTACAAAGGACCCTGCACAGAGGAAAGTCTACAAAATGATGTGCTTCAAATATTTCGACCAAATACTGGTGCCAATTCAACTTTGAGCTCGCACGACGTACGTGGCGAGCATTGGAAATCCATCTGCAATCACATCCACCTGGAGCAGATCTGAGCTTGACAGCATATCGAAAGAGTGAGTTCCATTTGCATCCGCCAGAGGTCATCGCTTCCAGAAGATTGCCAGGCATGAACTCAGTTTTCTGATCTGTCTCATCAACTTCTTCCGGCTCACGAAGTAATTCCTTCATCTCATCTGCGTCTGCCATTTGATCAATCTCCGGATCATCAAAGGCAGAACGGTCAACAACTGAGGCATCTTCCTCGGGGTCCACCAGAACAGACTCCCTTTGAAGAGAGCCCAGCAGCTTGAAAGCTGGATCTTCTTGGTTGTCATCTTGCACAAAGCAGCCTTCCAAGAATTCATCTGCATCGTCAGGAGAAATTTCCTCAAAACCAAAGGCATTTTCTGGATCACGTTGGCAAAGCTTCCGATATTTGGATTCGAGCTCTTTCTCCGTCAATTCCGATGCAAAGGAAACCAACTTCAAAGCTCCCTCAAACGCACGCTCGCAGCATTTCCTGAACCTGAGTCAATTGAGTTCAGTTCACATTCTCCACAAAGCAGTCCTACAAAATGACAAGTACCAAAGAATTGCCTACAATAAGCCTGGCCAATCATGAATCGCTACTTCAGTTCACATTCTCCACAAAGCAGTCCTACAAAATGACAAGTACCAGAGAATTGCCTACAATAAGCCTGGCCAATCATGAATCGCTACCTAACAAGTATAAACCTTTATAAACATTCATAAGCTCCATCTAATCCAAGCAAAGACTGCAAAGCCAATCCTGTCAAGACACTCATCTTCAGTGAGTGACTTTTCAGGCTTCCGTTCCATGGGCTTTTCATTGTTCAAGAGCTTCCCATGTTTCATCATTGTTCGTGCTCCTGCAGCAAAGTATCCCCTTGCGGAGAGCTGCGAGCTCGAACTCTGTCGACGGAGAAGAGAGAACCACTCCTCTACTGGTAACTCTGACAAGCGGCAAGTTCCTTGCTTCCATGGGTGCCAATTGGCATCCTTGCACAAAGTCAGGACTGTGGCTGATAGGGCCACACCCTGTATGTTGAAGCAGGTTTGCCCTGACATAAACAGGCTTCCCCGAGGTACGGCCAATTCCTCAGCCTTCTCTTCAGCCACCATCCTGAACAAATCCAAGGAAAGGAAACCGGCAAGCCCGGCTTCTGCCCGATCTTGAAGCGTCATGTTGCGATGGAGTAGAGAACTGACGCACATTGCAACCTCGGGTGCGGGCTGCGTGTTTTCATGCAGCTCGCCTAAAGAGCCTCCTTTCCTTGATCCTTTGTGTGAAGGGAGCGCTACAGAATGCAATGTCACAGTTCTGAATGACACTTCTTATTTTTTTCCAACACACCTATCTAACTTGGCAAAGGACGCAAACATTGTGGAGCAAAGCTCCTCTCAATGCCCATGGGGTCTCCATAGATCCAAGCGGGCAATCCTGAGCTGAACAGTGTCCGAGAGAAAACCACTAATATATACTAATATTATACCACTATCAAGACATATAAGATGCGATCCCGAGAAATTCAACAGAAAGCTTGTCTGAATGATGTCTCAAAAATTCGACTTGTTTCACCAAATAAAATGGGTTCGAGAGAACTGCCTGGCACTTATCAGACATGGCATTCTCCCTTCCCAGGACGGAAGGTGGCATGCCGTGTTCTCTGGACTGAGTCATGTCAGCCCAATAAAGTCCGAAGTAACACGTTCTCAGCCACGACAGCAGTTGTCCGCCTGTGTTTTTGTTGGCATGACCTCAGCGTCAGCATGATGACACTTCAAGAAGATACAAAAGAGTAGTCGCCCCCAAAATGACTACAAAATGCGGTGCTTCAAGATATTCCTATATATTCCCATATGTTCCTGGTAAATGTTGAATTAAAAAATTGAACTGGATGAGGTCAAAAAACAGACTCCTGGGATTCCAAAGAATGGCTCCCCCTTGTGCATGCACTTCTGGATTGGGAGTCGGGGAAGATCATGCAGGAGTGGCTCAAAGGTGAGATCCTTCCAAAAAGTCATTTTCTTCACGTCGTCCAAGTTCACATCGCTCAGCTGCCCATGCAAAATTCGTCGGATCAGAGAGTGGGATCCATGAGCATCAAATGTGACTGCACTAAGCAGGTTTCCACTTTCTTGAAGGATTTTTCCCATCAATTCCAACATAAAGTACGAGCCACGCAAGGTGCTTCCCGGTCCTGTGAAATTCGTTTCCACTGGAACACAGCACACACTCAGAGGAATTTTCCTCAAAGCTGCTGGGTCCCATACTACAGCCTCAAGCAGCGATGATGCTTTGACCACCTTGCCCACATCGATATCGTCATCAAGATTCAAGAAGCTTTGGTCCATGCCATCCGGACCCCATACTCCGCCCACCAGGCCCACTGAATTGTGGAGTTGCATTTGGGCCAGGGTTGTGGTCAAATACGTAGAGTCAAACGCCATCATCAAGCGACCTTGTGTGACATTTCTTGGTCAGGATCCTACAAAATGATTGGTTTTCCCAATTGGTCCTATAGAAAGTTGCAATCGGGGAGCCCAAAAATATAAAATCAATACAAAACACCCAACAAATTCTAACAAATATCTCATCTTTTCATGTTGCAACCAAAGATTGGCAATTTCCTTGAGCAAGTTCAGGAAGAATAGAATTGATTAAAATGGATTAAAATGGTGCATTCCAAACCACAAACATGCCTACAAAATGCAATTCTGCACATACAAGCCTACAAAATGATCAGGGCCCTAAATCAACTAATCTGTGCATAATCACCCCCCATCGTGCTCCTACAAAATGCAGGCCCTGGATCTGAGAAAAGAACATCGGCATCTCTGCACACCAAGCTGAGAAAAACCATATTTGTCTACTATTTTTTTTCCATTCAAACTCTCTACATAAAGTTGTTCATTTGTTAACATTTTGGCCTCCAGCCAGACCAAGACCCAGGACACAAGAAAGCTATCACCGAATCACTCAGTGGGTGGTGTCCCAGAATAAAGTTTAAACACATTGCAACACATGTTGGGCTTCCGTTTTGGGAACCTGTTTTGCGACCATGCTTTGATACTAGATAACTTCCTGAGAATGAGCCAAGGAACGCTGTGGAGCAGATTCTGGCTTTGGAAATCGTTGGTCGCAGAGAATGAAGTTCTCTTTGAGAACTTCTGGATGCCGCACTGCAAGTGAAGGGGTGGGCAAGCTCTGGGCATTCAAATCCTCGACGTGGACCTTGCATAGTCTCGATGAAATGCCGAACTCCTTTGCAAGGATATGGTTGCCACAGGCCATTGCCAGCTGTTGCCCGGCATCGGCTACCAGTGCAGCCTCCCGCTCGGAGCAATTGCTCCGCCTTCCAGTCATGCACCAGATTCCACGAGAGGCTTTCTCCATCATCCTGGAGCATTGGAGTGTCAGTCCGCAGATAAGCGGGTGCCTGGATAAGTCACCCTTTATGGCACTACAGGCCACCTTCAAGCGGATGACATCTTCCTCTCCAGCCTCACTTCCTCGCAGAATCGCTGTAAAACGAGCAACGGTGTCTTGCAAATTGGAAGGAATGTTCCCAACATTGATGCCCAAAGTTGGCTTCACAACTGTGGACATGAAGAGCTTGTAGCGGTCGGTTCCTCCACCATCAGATGCACAGCTGAGTCTGACCCATTGCTGCAGCCGGTGTGTCTCCAGTTGCATGATTTCCTTGAGCTTTGTGTCATTCTGCTTGTAGAGGGTGGTGCTTTTGATCTCAGCAAGGACGTCATCCACTCCTGCCTCATTCTGAAACATCCGGGCACTGAGTAGTTGAGCTGCATAGTACTTTCGTGTGAACCGGATTGGAGAGCGCACAACCTGGGCTGTGAGGTCAAATCACTTCCAACAGAAAATATTCCACATAAATAGTCCCTACAAAATACCTTTCTTTCACAAAGATCGTACAAAATGATACAAAATGACTGGGGCATACTAGAGCGATGACAAAACGACATCGGCCAAAACGACATCGAATCCAAAACCAAGAGACACTATGTGCAGCTCCCAAGGCAAGACAAGCTGAGCAAACATGCCTTTCCATTTCTTCGCTTTCAAGCGTCTGCTTCTCACAATCAGAGGATTTGACAATCCATGTTCCAGCATTGGCATCATGGAAGTATGTGTGTCGGGCACACGACTTGAAGTTGGCCACCGACGCCCAAAGAGCAAATTCATTGCGATAGACCCAAAGTCTCCCTGCAGTCTCTGCATCTTCGATGGATAAGCCTTGGCAGTCAACCTTCTGCTTCTCTTTGACAAGTTCCACTCTTTGCATCTTCTTGACATTCCTGTCGTGAGTAGGACATCCGGTATGCTGAGTCAAGAAGTGCTTCACGGAACCAAGTCTCATCTCAACCAAGTCTCCCACACGTCCTTGTGGTTGACTGCGGCTGGTGCATGCGATGCATCGATATGGCTGCTTTTTTCCAAAAGATCCTGCAGGAAGAAGCTGGATCCAAGGCTCGAACTGCTTGAGGAATTTCATGCATGCTTCTGGGCCATTGTCTTCAGATTCCTCCCCATCCTGCTCATCTCCCTTTTGGTTCTTTCTGGCTCCCTTCCTCTTTTTGCTGATCGTTGGTTCCTTGCCTTCATTGTCAACTGCCTCCTTGAACCTGTCCTTTGGATCCCTCTGTCCGGCAAGAACTTGCTCAGTGGCTTCTTTCAAATCTTCATGACTGAACTTGTGGTTGGCCAACATGGACTTGCATCCCTCGCATTCCAACTTCTCTTTTGCAAGTAGCTTGGCTTGCAAACGAACAAAACCACCTTCTCCACATCTACTGGTTTTCTTCATTGGCGCAAACTTGCCAGCATTCGAGACCACAAACATGCCTACAAAATGCAATGCTGCACATACAAGCCTACAAAATGACCAGGGCCCTAAATCAACTAATCTGTGCATAATCACCCCCCATCGTGCTCCTACAAAATGCAGGCCCTGGATCTGAGAAAAGAACATCGGCATCTCTGCACACCAAGCTGAGAAAAACCATATTTGTCTACTATTTTTTTTCCATTCAAACTCTCTACATAAAGTTGTTCATTTGTTAACATTTTGGCTTCCAGCCAGACCAAGACCCAGGACACAAGAAAGCTACAAGTTCTCCTCGCCTGCTGTGCACGCGCTGGAAGAGCGGCCATGTGATGCCAATGTCGGTCAAGTACATCTTGACAGCTTGAATGTACTTCTGACTCTCACTTTTCCCTTTCTTCCAGCAAGTTCTTTTGTGAGACCTCCTGGTGATTCCTCTGTTCATCTCCTGCATCAACCCCATCGAAGGGAGCACATAAGAGCACAACTCAGTGAAAACAGTTGTAAAATTGATAATTGTAAAAATTGAACCATGTTTTTGAACACAATGTCCTCCTCATCCTCTTCCATATCACCATCTTCCAGTGGAAGTTGCCCAACATCTAACTCATGTGCACCATCTTTGGAACCAGGTGCGCCATCTGTGGGAGGCTCTGAATCTATCTGCACCAAGGATCCAAGGTTCCGTCTCTTGGCCCCTCTCAACTTCGTGTCCACTTCCTGCGGCTGCCCAAACTGAACTCCTCTGCAACCTTTCACTCGTTTGGGACCCTTACCTTTTGCAGGTGTTGCTGGTGAAGAAGGGTCGGCTTTCTTCTTCTTCGGTGGTGTCGACGGATCTGCACTTGTTGCTGGCTGCGATCCACTGGGTCCTGCCCCATCAGCAGATGGCTTGGGTGCTGGAGCCGGTTGGGCAGCTGAGGCTGGCTTGGCACCAGATCCACTTGACTCACATCCACTGACCCCTGCTGCAGCTGAGGCTGGCTTGGCACCAGATCCACTTGACTCACATCCACTGACCCCTGCTGCAGCTGAGGCTGGCTGGGCACCAGATTCACAGACTCCTGGGGCTTGTTTGTCCGGCAACTTTTTCTGCTCAGGCACCTCATCTTGCAATCCCATCATGACGAAGATCAACTGCCACCGTGGATCATCTCGATGTTGCAACCACAGCTGGGCAATTTCCTTCGGCAAGTCCAGGAGGAACATTCCAAACCACAAACATGCCTACAAAATGCAATGCTGCACATACAAGCCTACAAAATGACCAGGGCCCTAAATCAACTAATCTGTGCATAATCACCCCCCATCGTGCTCCTACAAAATGCAGGCCCTGGATCTGAGAAAAGAACATCGGCATCTCTGCACACCAAGCTGAGAAAAACCATATTTGTCTACTATTTTTTTTCCATTCAAACTCTCTACATAAAGTTGTTCATTTGTTAACATTTTGGCCTCCAGCCAGACCAAGACCCAGGACACAAGAAAGCTATCACCGAATCACTGAACCACTGGCAATTGGCCAATGTCCTTTCGCAATGCCATTGTCTTCTCCTTTGTTGATGTGGTTGTTCGGATAAAGCACCCAGCATGCAATGCGCAAAGCGTCCACAGAGCGCAATTGCCATCGCCTGGAACCTCACATGGAAGGAAGCCCAACCCAATGACCGAGTCGATGAAGCCCTGCTTGCGCTTCCAAAGTTCCAATTGGTCCTTAAGAGACTCAAGAAACTCGTCATCTGACTCATCCTGCGTCATCTCTTTCAACCTTCTTTCACAGCTCCCAACGCGCTTTCTGACTTTGTCCTCCATGGTACATCAATGCAAATTAAAAATCAACAATAAATAGTAGTATATACAAATAGTAGTATATGTACATATATAACACAATTTCCTTTGAAAGGGGTCCTCCGGGTGAAAGGGGTTATATATATATATATGGGTGTGTGTGTCTTCACAAAACGCAGGCCCATGTCTTTCCAGGCACAAGATGCATGGCAGTCCTGCAAGCCTTGCACTGCAGTCTGCCACTCCTCCCCCAGCTGAACCTTGGGATATGCTGGCATGAAGTGATTGAGATTCCAGAAGTTGCCGCGCTTGAAGTCGCACCTCACGGCTGCTGTGATCCACAGCGTTGGGGAATTCATGTCCATTTGCTCATTTACCTCGAACTTCCCAGTGCCAGGATTGGACTCCAAGAGCTCGTTGAAAATCTGCAGCAGGGGACGTACAATTGGATCACCTCCTGTCTCATCGTCCCAGAAGAGGATGAGCATGTCCTTTTGCCTGGCCATGCACAACATCGCAAGCTCAGGCAACCCCAAGAAGACAGCTTTCTGGGCAATGTGATCTGCATAGAGGGCCTTATTCGAGAAAGGAACCCCAAATAAGGGGACAACGTGTACCAAAGCGATTCCAAGACAGCCATGACCTGGTACCCAACAGTTTATGACAAACTAAATCATCGAAATCAGATCAAGTTGGTTTAATATCCCAGAAAAATCCTTCCCAAACAAAAGAATCCAATGATCTTCAAGGGCAATGAAAATGGATGAAAACATATCAAAGATGATGAAAGCAGAATCTAGCATTCCAAGTAGCAATCTTTTGACTGACCGATGGATCAGCTTGAATCCCAGTTTCTGCCGGCTCCACCTTTACGTTCATCTTTGGTGCATCAGCCACCTCATCAGCATCAGCAAGATCAAATAAAGCAGCCCCATCATACAGATGCTGCTTCGTACGTGCACCATCCGTCTGCTCCTGAGATGCACTATCATCGGATCTTTTTCTAAAAATCCTGCTTGGTCAAAAAAAAGTATTGTCTATAAAATGCGCTGCCTCCCTTGGCAACTTACAATATGACCAGTCCCACAGTGGCCCCTTCACATGATCCCGCAAAAGGTCAAGACACCTGGCCACCGTCAGATACAGGGGCAGCAGGCATGTTCACATCCTTCGACTCCGGGGGCGCAGCTTCGCTTTGTTCCTGAGGTGTTCCCAACAAATTTTGACAGCAGAATCTACCAAGCAAAAATCAAGAATTGGAAAAGACTTGGATTTACATCATGAGACCCCCCCTGCTCTCAACATCCTGCAGCATAAAAAAAAATATGAAAAAATCAGGGCTATAAAATGCAATGCCTCCCTTGGTAACTTACAACATGACCAGTCCCAGAAGGCCCCACTACAGGTCAAGACACCTCACCACCGCCAGGTACAGCGGCAGCAGGCATGTTCACATCCTTCGGCTCCGAATGCGCAGCTTGGCTCTTTTCCTGAGATGCTGCTGACAGATTTTGACAGCAGAATCTACCAAACCAAAATCAAGAAATGGGATAGACTTGGATTAGCATCATGAGACCCTGCTCTCAACATCCTGCAGCATAAACAAAAACTAAAATGCATTGCCTCCCTTGGTGACTTCCAACATGACCAGTCCCAGAAGGCCCCACTACGGGTCAAGATACCTCACCACCGTCAGGTACAGCGACAGCAGGCATGTTCACATCCTTCAGCTCTGAAGGCGCAGCTCGGCTCTTTTCCTGAGATGCTGCTGACAGATTTTGACAGCAGAATCTACCCAACAAAGACTTGAGAGGGGGGGGACGAAAGGTAGGGGGGGGCAAAAGAGAGCAACAGGAAAAATATTGCCAAACTGAGATTGATACTTCTCTTCACTCAAACCTCCTGCAGAAGAAAATGTTAGCCCCCAAAAAAGCTTTGTGGGAATAGAATCAGAAACATAATGTCAAATGTAAAGTAACTTCACGCGCGCGCCGCGCGCGTGAACCATCCTGCATGCAGGTGCTTCTCCGCGCGCGCGCGGCGCGCGCGCGCGCGAGCGCACGCATGTGCGGGACGTAAACATTGCGAGTCTCTATTCCCCGGCACGGCCTCAATGGGACTAGAACATCCACGATAGATCGATAGATCAATACATCGATAGATAGATAGATAGATAGATAGATAGATAAAACTATAAATAAATAAATAAATAGATGAATAAATAGATAGAGAGATAGAAGCATCGATCGATAAATAGATAGATCGATGGCTACCTTGATCGATAAACAGATAGATAAATAGATAGATCAATAGGTAGATAGATAGATAGATAGATAGATAGATAGATAGATCCAAGGATAGATAGATAAATACATACATAGATGGACAACTAGATAGATAGATATATCGATAGATAGATGGATAAGGAGGTAGGTACAGAGTCAGAGAAAAAGAGAGAGAAAAAAATGCGGACCCGGGGGGGATCGAATGGGGGGGGAGGGGGGGGCCCCCCCCCCTAAGTCTCCGTTCGTGACTCTCGGCTTTCAATTTCCGGGAAAGGAGCAGCCACCTCCCCCAGTACTAAACTAGTACTAAAGTACATAGAACTCAGGTAGCCTAGGCTACCTTTCGTGATAAAGAATTGGAATAGACTTGGATTAGCATCATGTGACCCTGCTCTCAACATCCTGCAGTATTAAAAAAATCAGGGCTATAAAATGCAATGCCTAGCTTGGTAACTTACAACATGACCAGTCCCAGAAGGCCCCACTAAAGGTCAAGACACCTCACCACCGCCAGGTACAGCGACAGCAGGCATGTTCACATCCGTCGGCTCCGAATGCGCAGCTTGGCTCTTTTCCTGAGATGCTGCTGGCAGATTTGGACAGAAGAATCTACCCAACAAAGATAAAGAATTGGATAAGAATTGGAATAGACTTGGATTAGCATCATGTGACCCTGCTCTCAACATCCTGCAGTATAAAAAAAAAATCAGGGCTATAAAATGCAATGCCTCCCTTGGTAACTTACAACATGACTAGTCCCAGAAGGCCCCACTACAGGTCAAGACACCTGGCCACCGTCAGGTACAGCGACAGCAGGCATGTTCACATCCTTCGGCTCCGAATGCGCAGCTTGGCTCTTTTCCTGAGATGCTGCTGACAAATTTTGGCAGAAGAATCTACCCAACAAAGATAAAGAATTGGATAAGAATTGGAATAGACTTGGATTAGCATCATGTGACCCTGCTCTCAACATCCTGCAGTATAAAAAAAAAATCAGGGCTATAAAATGCAATGCCTAGCTTGGTAACTTACAACATGACCAGTCCCAGAAGGCCCCACTAAAGGTCAAGACACCTCACCACCGCCAGGTACAGCGACAGCAGGCATGTTCACATCCGTCGGCTCCGAATGCGCAGCTTGGCTCTTTTCCTGAGATGCTGCTGACAAATTTTGGCAGAAGAATCTACCAAACCAAAATCAAGAATTGGGATAGAGGTGGATTATCTTAGATCAACATCATCAGAGCCATCTCTGAATATCCTGCAGCATAAACAAAAATCAGGGCTATAAAATGCAATGCCTCCCTTGGTAACTTACAACATGACTAGTCCCAGAAGGCCCCACTACAGGTCAAGACACCTCACCACCGTCAGGTACAGCGACAGCAGGCATGTTCACATCCTTCGGCTCCGAATGCGCAGCTTGGCTCTTTTCCTGAGATGCTGCTGACAAATTTTGGCAGAAGAATCTACCCAACAAAGATAAAGAATTGAATAAGAATTGGAATAGACTTGGATTAGCATCATGTGACCCTGCTCTCAACATCCTGCAGTATAAAAAAAAAAAATCAGGGCTATAAAATGCAATGCCTAGCTTGGTAACTTACAACATGACCAGCCCCAGAAGGCCCCACTAAAGGTCAAGACACCTCACCACCGTCAGGTACAGCGACAGCAGGCATGTTCACATCCGTCGGCTCCGAATGCGCAGCTTGGCTCTTTTCCTGAGATGCTGCTGGCAGATTTTGACAGAAGAGTCTGTCAAACACATTTTGAAAATTAGAAAGGGATAGAAAGGGCATGGAAAGGCATAATCGAACAATTTTCTCAACATCCTGCGGCATCGACAAAAACATGTCTACAAACTGCGCTGCCCCCCTTGGTAACTTACAGCATGACCAGTCCCATAAGGTCGCACTCATGGTCAAGACACCTCGCCATCAAGGGCAGCAGGCATATTCTGATCCGTTGACCCCGCAGGCACAGCATTCGTTGGTTCCTGCAAGGGAATTCATTCGGCTCACCATTTGTTTGGATTTGATTGTGCGTTTCACCAAGCCAATGATCAAGTCACTTCCCCAGCAACCACTGGAGTCTTGACAAAGAACATGCAACACCCATCCAGTCCTTTGAAGTCTCATCTGCATCACAAAGCACTGCCATGTCATGAATTTCTGCCTTGGCAAGAGTATAATGCACATGCATGCAAATGAAACCAACTCAACGAAATCAACTCAACCTTTGAAAAATCTGCAAGATATTGCAAGATATGAATGCAACTATGAGTTGCCGAGACACAATTTCAAGCCCATTGCCATTCACACCATAGTCTTCAGGCATTTCATTCATGGTCTGGGTCAATCGATCCAACAGGTCCTGCAAACGTTTCTGCCTACAACAAAAACACAGAGGAACAAAGAAGAACAATATCTCTGTTTACACAATGAAATGCCCGGACATCCATCCTACAGAATGCCATGCCCGTCAGACAAAAATCCAGATCCTGAGCGCATACCCTTGGCTCCAGCAGCTTGGAGACTTCGTTTTCCATGTCCTGGATTTGCAATTTGACATGGATCGGCCATCGTCAAAACAATTCCAATTCGTTTCATGTGCTTTGGATATAATCAACATCCTGGCACAGATAGATACATGATGATACATCATTGTAATATGTAATTCCCAGCTGCAACATATGTATGTATATATATATACATACATACATATACATTCACATACATATACATACATATATATTATAAATATTTATAAATACATACAAATATTCACCCAACTGAACAGCACATGTGCACAGATGCGCGGTCCTGGTTGCAAGGTTCCGCCACAGGAACCAAAGAAAGCACATCAGGAGACACCTCAAGCAGTCTGCACATTATGATTCCACCTGGAAACTACAAAATGCTATGCCTCGATTTGACAAAAAGGATACCTCAGCAGTGCACCTTTTTTTGTCATAGCGCTGATGTCTAGCGATCCCTTGGGCGATTCTGTATGATATAGGTCAAAGATTCACACACGTTGCAGCCATCCTCCAAGATGCCCTGAATCTCTGTCTCCTTTCCAACCTGGACAACTTCAAGGATGATTGAGTGAAACTCTGCTATGAAATTCACAACCTTGGGCATCAAAGTCTCCAAATTTTGAATCTTGTCACTCTGCAGGATGTGGTGCATCGCACTGGGCTCCACATGAGGAAGAGTTTCTCTCCACACAGCGTCTAGATCATCCATAGATGCCAAAGATCCCGGTGACGCCGAAGACTGCAAAGATGCCCTCTTCAATGCCAAGAAAATCGACAAGGCCTCATAGATGGTCTTCACAGATTGCAGGTAGATGCAATCGCCCAGGGTGATAAAGATTTCACGGAGCACATCACGTACAAGATGAAAGTGTGCCAAATCCATTGGATTCTCGCAGCAGTCAAACTGCATCATGTAGGCATACAGAAACTGCACCATCTGAAGCTGCATGATGAAAGGTAAGTGTCCCGTCAATATGGGTTGAATCGACTTGGGCCAAGCAGCTTTCATGTGTGACCGTGCATCAGTTCCGGTTGCCAAACAAATCCTATGTGACTACAAAATGTCCTGCTCACAATTTATAGTTATAAAATGCCATGCACCACTGCCCTAAATCAAGGAGCAACAAGGCAGCTCAAATAGGTTCATTCCAGGGATTAAATATTCCCAAAATAGTACAAAACATCATGATAATATGTTTGTATGTGTATATATATATATAAAGGTTCCCATATCCAAACATCATTTATTTATATATATATGTATATATATATATATATTACATACGTTTTTTACAAGGTCTAATGCTCGAATGGTACATGCTACAAAATGCCTCTGCACAGCTACCCCCAGTATCCAGTGGTCAAGCCAAGGCACTGGAATGTCTGGAGCAGCGTTTGCATCTGCAGGTGCGCTCAAGGCGTGTACCTTGGTGGGAAGAAGTTAAACCTTTTAAACATGTTTCACTGGAACTCACAATCACCGAGTTTGCATGGATTTGCATGTTATTGCTCCAAATTGATCCTTATTCATCCTTATTCTATCAGCTCATCTACAATCAACTAGAAACTATAGAATGCAATGCCGAGCTGCTGAACCGGAAGCTGAATGCGCAGGCAAATGCAGGGGCCCCACATGCTCCTGGATTGCTTGCTCTTCCGTCTTCTCCTCGGTAAAACGCGATGGTCTGATGGAAACATATGAAAATTATTGAAAATTATTCAACTTTTATCTGCATGATGCTCACATCTTTGCACTTTTTCGTTTCTCATGCTGATCTGCCATGTCTCACAGCACGGAGTTTGTGCAAACGACAATGACACCATTCACTTGACATACTAAAGCACCTTGGTGCGACTGCGAGGGTTACAGTGTGCATATTCATGCTCCTTCACTGTTCACCCTGCTCCGTATCAACATCAGTGTCATGAATGACCACTAGCTCACCCACAATTCTTGGGCTATCGTGGGAATGATCAGCCAAGGATTCAGCTGGTTCATCAGAAATAGTTCGATGTTCATTCACATCTGCCGCACCACGATTTTCCCATGCGTGCAGCACTGCCAGACAAAACGACCAAGTCCACAGGGCCGATGACGCCAAGTCTTTTCCACCCTGCCAACCCTTCTTTCCTTTCTTGGAAACAGTCTTCTGATGGTAGACCTGGCTCGCCAAACGCAACAATGCAAAAGAATGCAGGGGATTGTACGGGTGTTTTATTTCGGCTCAGATTTTCCAAGATTAACAATCCATGCATATTCATACATATTCATAAATATTCATACATGTTCCCTAAGCTCTCTTTTTGTAGCGCAATCCTACAGGCATTGCATTTTGTAGGGTGCCAGGCCTTCTTGTTGGTCCTGTTTGCCTGACGCCTCCTGAAGCGCTTTTTGATGTCTTGGCGTTGTTTTTTCGTGCAGTTTCTCCTCAATACTTCCATGCACCTAGCAGGGAACACAAGCTCTGGGCAATACTGTCCTTTTGGTAAAAATAGAAAAACCGGTTTGGTATACCATCTATCATCATTTACTTGTTGATTCTTGTTGTTAACGGGGTTTCAAACCCCTCTATTCATCAACCAGCCAATGGGAAAAGGACATCTATGGCTCTGGGAACCCACCAAAGGCTTACATGTTTCAAGATGTTTCAAGCACATTCAGGCCTGCTGTTCGTTTGTAGGTGGCTACACTTGGCCAAATCGTGGCCAAAAAGGCCCATCCACGTAAGCACCACCCACCTACAGATGCTCAGCTACAAATCGGAATGCTTGAAAAGATTGAAAACCTGTGAAAAACATGTGAAAAACATTGAAAACATATATGCGCACCAGGACACATGTTCAAAGCCGCAGCCAGGGAAAGCATGAAGGGCTGCTTTAGTCCCCAGCTCCCGCTTGGCTGTTCCAGGAGGTAATGAACAGATGGTCTGAAGCGAAAGATCAAGTGCACACATTCTGCCTGAGCCGAAGCTACAAAATGCAAGGGCCATCAAAGGCGACACACTACAATGTGTCTGGCACAAGCAAAAGATCTATAAATTGGTTGGCCCCAAATCTTATCGACTTTTCCAATAATCCAAGAATCCATATTTCTCCAAATACGCTGTGCTAAGCGCACTTTCAGGACGGCTTGATTTCCTTCTGGATTGGCAACTGTTCTGCGATGTACAGAACTGCATGCTGGTACAAAAAGGGAACACGGAGGTGCCAGTACAAGCATGGCACCATTCATCAACCTGGGGTGGAACTTGGGGGACACAAAGGGGTGCATATTCGTCCCTCATGCCATTATTTGGCTTGTTCTCAAGAAATTTTCACATGTTGAGACAAGTTGAGAGAGCATAGTTGTTCTATGCTTAGTCATGCTGATTAATTCCACTGTTCAAACTGGTGATAACCATGTCCAAATACAAAATGTTGTCTGCTTTAAGATGTCTACAAAATGTCGGAACACCTGGAAGTACCTACAAAATGAACGGTGTGTGGACACGGCAGCAAAATATCGGATTCCTTGAAATAGCAACAGCATTCTAGAACTACAATGCTTTCAAACCATGTGACTGGATACGTTGCCACAGATGGTCCAGATGTTCCCCTACCTAAATCTCAAATTAATTTTGCAAAGATCATAGCTTTGGACTGCTGATCATAGCTTCGGACTGCTTTGGACTGTAGAGAAAAATGGAAATCAATGAAAATCATCTACATGCAGTTTGGTTTTTTGATTCCAAAGTCGTTCCATCCAAATCCCATTGAATTCAAACCCAAAATTTGTGCAGTCAAGGAGCTGTAGACCCATCTTGAGCAGCGTCTTCACTCCGCCTTCTGAGCACTGATCGTGGGAATGATGGATCTTGCTGTCAAACCCAATTGCGTTCCACCCAGCATCCATCCAGGTGTCCACAATTCTCCCGGATGCACCGAAAACGTCAACACAGTGGTATATCTGCGGCAATGTAGTCGCCATCTCCTCCATCCACTGCGCCAATTGCTCAGTGTGAAGCTCTACTTGATACCACCTTATATCGGGATAGGAGGTTGCAAAAAGGAGGCATTGCATTCTGTAGACAACCCTATTGTGCTGCTTTATTCTTTAGTTCTCAAAGTAGGAGGTCGCAAAAAGGAGGCATTGCATTCTGTAGATAACCTTATTGTATCCTATTGTGCTGTTTTATTCTGTAGCTCTTGGGATAGGAGGTCGCAAAATGGAGGCATTGCATTCTGTAGATAGCCCTATTGTGTTGTTTTATTCTGTAGCTCTCTATTCTGCAGCTGGGGTGCTGTGCTTCTGGGATGCTGCACGTGGTGTCATCCTTCAAGCTCGGGAGCTTGGCTGCCACAATCCCCAGGCATGCCAAAAAGAGGAACGCCCTCACCCTCCACATGGCTCCAACAACGATGCCGCTTTTGAGCTTTTCTAACCAGCAAATCCAATCTCCTGGTCCCTATTTGTTTTGAATGGTTTTGAGCCGTATGAAATAAACCATGCGAAACTCCAGTGTGCATCAATGTGCCGTAACCCAAGCATTGCATTTTATAGTCTGACATGTGCTGCTTCCGTCTGACAATGCCATGGAATGATGAGGAATATTGATAAAGATTGATCATTGAGAAAACATGATTGCAAAAATAGAATTTTAAAATGAAATTTCGATACGACCCTCCTCAAATTCATTCAAATTCCATTTTTAAGAGGGTAGGGACCATTTTATAGGCCAGTCTGGTGCCCTTGCATTCTATAGCTTTAGTTTCCCTGAAGATGCAACCATATGCAACCAAATTTCAATCTTCTGCTTCTTCTTGGCGCGGCTGATGCCATGAACCATGGTCCAGCTCATGCTCTCCCTGGGATGGAAAAAATCAGAGAAATCATGCTGATTGTTTTTTTCCCTCAGCTATTGCAAAGCAAAATTCCAGTGTTCAAATTAATGATAACCATTTCGAAATGGAGTAACCGTGCACCTTATCCAAATACAAAGTTTTGTCTGCTTTAAGATGACTACAAAATGTCAGAACACCTGGAAGTACCTACAAAATGAACGGCTTGTGGACACGGCAGCAAAATATCGGATTCCTTGAAATAGCAACAGCATTCTAGAACTACAATGCTTTCAAACCAAGACAAATCATGAAACATCAATGTTCCTTGCAACATGTTCATCAGCGCCGCAAACTGCTCATCCAAGCAACGTGTCCCAGTAGATATGGTGATATGAGGGACGTCCCAGGTCTTGAGTCTGGCAACTTGTCCCTCAGCACAAACAAACCATACCAAAAAAACATCAATGATATTCAATGATACATGTTGACGCTGCTCGCAGGTCACTTGAGAATGTGCCAACTGTTCTTCACTTTTTCTGGGGAACAAATGTACACCAAGTGACAATAGCAATGCCTTTGCCGATCCCAGGCAGCCGGTGGAACTGTCGCAACACATTTTGTCGCCAGACAAATTGCAGGACACCCCGGTGGAGGTGGCATGGCTGGAACAGAAATGAGTCAAAACCCGTGATTGAACCAAAATTGGCTAAGATGAGGCAGCAGGCTGCAGCTTGGAAGACCCGGGCCCTACAAAATGTGTTCTCCCATCCAAAAATGTGTTCTCCCATGCCTTTCCAGTCCTACAAAATGTTTTCCATCCTCAATCCACTAGATGATACTAGATGAATGTGGGCAAATATGAGGCCTACAAAATGCAATTCCACCATCAAAATCCGTCAAGTAATTGCCCAAAAGAGGAACCTACAAAATGCATATCGTTTATTATTAGATCTTTATGAACCTATTATCTCCTACAAAAAGCAGGCTACAGCCTCTCATTTTTCTACAAAATGGATGCTACAGAACCATCTGTAGGGGGCACAGGGCCTGCCTTTCTGTAGTGGAAATTTCTTCGGGGATATATATATTGTATTTCATGAAATGCCATGGATTACCAAGCCATACATATGCAAGCCGTTGCAAGCCTTTGTGTTGACAGATCATGACCAATCCATCTCCAGAGCTGGACACGAGCCAAGCCCTGATGCCTTGAAACTTGACCTTGCTATTTGTCTCCGCGTCAGCTAGCGTCGATATCCTGGCACTTGCAAACGTGAGACAACGTCAAGTTCCAACGGGCAGTTCCCACTTATTTTCACAGCTCGCATATGCCGACCCAACTACACAAAACAGGTCAGAGATCTAATTGAGAAAGACAGAGTTTCCCTTCTCACAAGTTTGGAGAGAGGAAAACAAATGGTGATCGAAAATGCTAATGACAAAGAACCTCTTATCTAATTTGTTTCAATGTATTTATACAATATGATTCGAATCATCTTAAATCTAACGTATGGTGCACATCTGCATGCATCACCCTGTTTGTGACATCCGTCACAAAGCATGGGGCCCCGGCGCGAAGCAGCCAGGACTGTCCATCTCCTGATGATGCGGGGGGGGGGGGTAAACCGGGTAAACGCCTGGAGGTTTTCTTGCGAACTCATTTGGAGAGCGGTATCATAGGTATATCATGGGTATCTTAATGATTCTTAATGTGTCTTACCAGTCCATGATAGTCCATGTGGATTTGCGGTGCCTAACGTGAGCTCCTTCGGCCATTCTGTCACAGTTGTGCGTAGGCGACTTGGGCTGGCAGCCTCACTCCAGCCACATGTGACTGTGTAGCATCCAAGTGTGCTAGTTGATGCTCCTTGATGATGTTTGTATCAATTCAACCATTCTATACGCAACCTTGACAACTTATGTATAAACATGTATATACAGTCATATGCCTATGCACCTGACAGTGTTAGTAATACATAACTGTGGTCCTGTGCACGACTATGCATGCATGCCTGTACCTCTTTGCGCTTCAAAGCTCTCACGGCGTGATAACCAGAGAACCGGGCGGGATGACTAATTTCAGTCCAAGGTGCACTGGGCGCACTGTCGGTCGCAAAGAAGTCCAGCGGTGCAATCATGCCGCTCATTTGATTCATGGCTCATGACAGGCAGCTGCCTGCGATAGTCTGCACTTGTTCCTTTCAGATCATGCCTAGCTATGCTGTAAAAAGGTTTATGCATGACACTGGAGTTGCGCAATGTCCAATGATGTCCAATGTATGAAGTGTAGAAGTCCTTAAAGAAGCTGGTCCTGACACAGCTGACACCAGTGCTGGGTGGTTCTGACTTGGATGCATCAAAGCACCACCACACCTTGAAGAAGCTA
This sequence comes from Cladocopium goreaui, assembly GCA_947184155.2. NCBI lineage: Eukaryota > Dinophyceae > Suessiales > Symbiodiniaceae > Cladocopium > Cladocopium goreaui. Next base: position 22,473 of record CAMXCT020006787.1, on the reverse strand, counting down.
GAGTATTTGTCTCTATGATCTTTCAGCTGGGTTGGGGAAGGGGCTACATTGATGCCACTACTCACTAGATTCACTAGATGCGACTGATGCATTTGTAGAACGCTTTAAGTCGAGATTCACAGGCTGAAGCTGCTATAGAGCATGATGGGTATCCTATGGTATCCTGCTTGGACTTGCAGCATGCATTCACAAATCGTAATGCAAAACAAAGGTCATCGGAGTGCCTGAGCCTCAAATGCGGCAAAGCATCGTACATCTTCTTGAGAGTTATTTCGTCCAAGAATGTTTGCCATGCAACGTCGTCTAGCTGATACGCTATCTTGCTCGGTATCATCACTAAACCCAAACTTCCTATTGATGTGTTCTGTTGATCTGAACCGTCCTATTGCCCGGCATGGGCCTGCCCGAAATTATTTCCCAAACAGAACACAAGTCAGTGCCACATCATCTATGACCAGTAAGACAAGTATGGCTTTCGGACCTTAAACACCACACCCTGCACATAAGCTGCCACTTCGGGCTCTGACAGACCACCCACTTTGAAGAAAATGGACCTTCTCGACCTCGCAGAGCCTTAGGGTCCAACGCTGCATCTGAAATAGTGTCAACATGAAACATGCCACAATGCAAATCCACAAAATAATGCCGTGCTGTGGCAAGCCGCGGCAAGAGAGTCGGACTGGCCCAACAACAACAACCAGGCCCCGCAAGAATCAGTTGAAAGTGTCCCTTTTGCATGCAGCTGCCAGTCTCGGCACATCCTTGCTAGCATAGGATACGAACTTCTGTACAAGCTCAAGCTGCGAGAAGGTGGCAAATTTTGGTCTCGGTATGAAGTGGCCCCAGGTGCATAGCATAGCGAGGCGCGGCACCAAAATTGCGAAAGCAGGAGCCATGACCACTGAAGTATCTTTTTACATAGTGCCGTTGTGAAGCAAATGTCTTCAAACACTGCACTTTTCCTAAGGAAGAAGTGCAGGGCCAGACCTCACACGGGAAAGCCAGTCTCCATCAGCAATGCGTTGGCAGCTGGTGCGGTCAAATTTCCCTGTTCGGTGGTAGACATAGGCGGGGCAGGTCACCCCACGATCAGTCAATACAGTCGCAACTGTTCTGCTGTACAAATCCGGGTAGCCTTCGATTTGGTCAGCCTCGGTGAGCTTTGAAGCAAGCAAACCAGCACCACTTCCTCCTGCCGCCGGCTTCAGCAGCATTCCCCTGACTGAGCAACTGGTTTGCTCAAAACAAACTGCAGGGTAGCGGCCATCAATGTACAAGGAAGCACCTGGCAAATAGGCAACTTCTGCTTCCAGACCTTCATTGAATGACTTGGTCCATGAAGCCTTTGAATCGTCATCAGGGCGCAGAGTCCCATACACAAAGAAACCTGTGGGGATCTGCCCTCGGTCAGAGGCTGCCCGCCCTTTCCGTCGTGAAGGAGCCCGGGCTGGCGGAGATGCTGAACTGCTCGAGCTAGCACTTGCCTCGGCAAACAACGGAAACACATATGGATCGTATGATCATGCTACAGGGAAACGACAATGTCACGCCTAAGTCATGCCTAGCCTAGCGTGTTTTTGACTGGCATTTACTATTGTAAACGCTGTATCCAAGAAGTCATGCCTAAGTCATGCCTAAATGCTTTTCTGCATGGAACGTTGTCCTCAATAAAAGTGTAAACATGCATTTCAGACATTAAAAAACATGAAACACAATGGAACGCGACTGGTGAAAATATTGCTTTTCTACTCTCTTATAATGTCATTCTCGTGTGCAACCTGCATGTCAACGCTGGGATTCTGCATCATTATTTTGTACTACAAAGCTTGCACAAAGTACTTCCCAGTACTACTTTGTACTACAAAGCTTGCACAAAGCACTTCCCAGTACTACTTTGTACTACAAAGCTTGCACAAAGTCCTTCCCAGTACTACTTTGTACTACAAAGCTTGCACAAAGTACTTCCCAGTACAAAGTGCCACGCCTGCCACGCAAAACGATATGACAACCTGCTTGGAAACCTTCGAAAAGGAGATGTTTTGCAGCTTCCCCCATAGACACGGAATTAACGACGCGACGACGACGCGACGCCGACCCGACGACGCGACGCCGACCCGACGACGACGCGACGAGCCACTCGAGGCGAACAAGGGTCCAGCCCCCAGACCCACAGACTATAAACGGGAACCCTTCGCTACGCATTCGGGAAAAACAAGATAATCTGGGATGAACATCCAAAATGATCAAATCACCAGCTCAACGCCATCTTACCTATAACTAATCAACATACCCACCACCTGGAATTCTGCATGCTAATAGTGATCAGCTACGTGATCTCATAAGAAAACGGGTTACATATCCAAACTCCAGAGTTCCTATGCGTTCTTGCTAAAGGCACGACTTTTGCGAAACACACTTCCCCAAGGAATAACGATTTGTCCTAAAACAGGTACGACTTTGTCAGATGCCTGTAATTGTATGTTTTCATACACTGTATATACTATACATATATATATATATGTGTGTGTGTAGAATATTATATGATATAATCTATCTATATAGAATATTGTATTATGATATAATGTATCTCAATATGATATCATATGGAAACACCTGGTGCAAACATAAGCTGCCCAATGGGTGCGCTACAACACCTGCGTCGTCACACCTGCACTCAACAACACATGATGCCTTTCATTCATTTACATTCATTATCACACGCCCTACCGTGCTCCGACTGCTGGCTTCAGGTTGGATGAAACTAATCTCCATGGTTCAATCCCAAAGATTACAATAACAAGGTACGCGCTGCTCTTAGAATTGAATGAAATTATATGACTTCGTTTGAGTTTGAAGTTTGAAGAAACCTCTGAAATCAAACTCTGAGGCCTGCACAGCTGGCCGGGATGGAGTCTTCATGCCGGGGCTGGGAGCTCTAGTGGCAGGGCTTGGTGCTCTTGGTGCCATTGATTTCCTCGCCGCGGCGGGTGTAGATGTGCCACGCGTTGCAGTGCGAGACAGCGACGGCGCAGAGGGCGCCGCAGATGCGGCCGCTGGGGCAGAAGGCGCTTCTGGAATCGGCGGAAGGTCAGCCATCGCGGCAAGGCGTGGCATCAATGGCTCCTTGCGGAGTCTTGCCACCTCCTTCACCAAATCTGGCAGAACTTCACCACTTTTCCTGGTTCCGCGTGGTTCCACATGGTTGGGAATGGCCTACAGCAATGGAAAGAACATGAAACAACCTCGTTCAAGCTATAGCATGATTCAATGATCCATGACATGGCACAAGTCATGCCTAAGGTCACTACGAAAATGGGCTAGCCGGCTAGCCAACGTGGCCAAGTTGTACATGTACTATTAAGCCAGTGGGCTTGAGAACAAAACTGTCTAGGACTGGCAAAATGAAATTGAAAGCTATGGTGGTGGAGTGGCAACAAAAACCCTAATAGTTCGCCCAGGCACCCTTGCAAATGGAGCATGCCTGCTGTTGAGTCATCCTTCAAATCAACCTCTGGGTCTACTCTGATGATGATGGCACCTGCTTTCTGGGCTGCACGCACCATTGATCGAGGCCCTCCAGTTGTTAACTGAGTGCCAACTATCAACAAAACATCGCAACGCTCCATCTTCTCCATGACTGTGTTCCACTTGAAGAATGCTTCGTTGTAAGTTTCATCAAACCACAAGATTTTGGGCCTCTGTCGGACCCCACATTTCGGACAAAGAGGCAGGCACTCCTCCTTCTCGTCCTTGGCTGGCTCAGGTGTCGGCATCACTGTTGCCCGAGCACGATCCAAATTGGCAATGTTGTTGAGATCAAGCTTGTACAAACATGACCCCTCGATCCTCTCATCACATCGCATTTCATCGATCCGGCCATGAATCTCGCAAAGTTTGCTGCGATCTGTGCCAGCTTGCAAATGCAATCCATCCACGTTTTGGGTGACCAACATGAAATCTCCTTCAGCAAGTCTCTGAAGCTCCACCACAGAGGTATGACCTGGATTCGGTTTGGCCTTGCGGCAAATGCCCCATCTGTACTGATACCACCTCCATAACTCAGCAGGCATTTCATTGTACTTCTCCCAGGTAGCCAGCTCCTGCGGCTGGTAATGTTTGGAGCCCACCGTCCAAAAGCCATCGGCTCCTCGAAAGGTGGGGATGCCACTTTCTGCACTGATTCCAGCACCGGTAAGCACCACCAAATTCTGAGATCGCCTCAGAACTTGTGCTACACGTGCCACCGAAATACGGTCTGCTGGACGGAGATCTGAAGAGGAACCACCTCCTAGACCCATAATCTTTTCCACCGCCATGCGGTTCAGAGCTTCAAATTTTGCTTTGAATTCTTCCCATTTTTCATCCAAACTGCTCCCTTTTTGACATGTTTTTTCCGCTTCAGCCACGGTTTGTTCAAATTTGGCAGAGGCTTCTTTCATACTTGCCACTGCAGCTCTGGCTTCTTTCTGAACTTCAAGTGCTTTCTCACTTGATTTAGAAGCATTCTGCAAAATCTCCAAAGACTCCTTGACACTGATGCTGGCCCCTGCAATCCCCAAAGCCCCACGAGAGCCTGGGCGACTCCCTCCAGAGCCAGGGCGGTTTCCATCAGACCTTTCCATGGGTCAAAATTCGAACGGAGTCGGCACTGCACCGGCAACACGGCTACACCCTGTCCCTTGAGAACTTAAGAGCAAGAGAAGGCACCTCACATCACTGAGCAAATTTCCGTAGCAAAGATTGCTTTGTGACATGTTGTGTCAGTAAAGGGCAAAACGGATAGCAGGCTTTAAGGCTTTAACGAGAAGGTGCGCTGTGCCAGAACAATTCAGCCCAGTCCATGTGCCAGATGAAATTTTCTCTTTCTCTTTCTCTTTCTCTTTCTCTTTCTGTCTCTCTTTCTCTTTCTGTCTCTCTTTCTCTTTCTGTTTCTCTCTCGCTGTCTCTCTCTCTCTCTCTCTCTGTCTCTCTCGCTCTCTCTCTCTCTCTCTCTCGCTGTCTCTCTCGCTGTCTCTCTCGCTGTCTCTCTCTTTCTCTCTCTCTCTCTCTCTCTCTCTCTCTGCCTCTCTCTCTGTCTCTCTCCCCCTATGCCTCTCTATGCCTCCCTATGCCTCTCTATGCCTCTCTATGCCTCTCTCTGCCTCTCTCTGCCTCTCTCTCCCTCCCTCTCCCTCCCTCTGCCTCCCTCTGCCTCCCTCTGCCTCTCTCTGCCTCTCTCTGCCTTCTCTGCCTCTCTCTGCCTCTCTCTGCCTCTCTCTGCCTCTCTCTGCCTCTCTCTGCCTCTCTCTGCCTCTCTCTGCCTCTCTCTCCCTCCCTCTCCCTCCCTCTGCCTCCCTCTGCCTCCCTCTGCCTCCCTCTGCCTCCCTCTGCCTCTCTCTGCCTCTCTCTGCCTCTCTCTGCCTCTCTCTGCCTCTCTCTGCCTCTCTCTGCCTCTTGTCTGCCTGTCTGCCTGGCTGCCTGGCTGTCTGTCTATCTGTCTATCTGTATGTCCATTCACATATCCGTCCATCCAGCATCCGTGCACCCTAATAGACATATTCAGTAATCAGATTCAATCCAATTTGAACATGCAATATTCTGCAACGTCATAGGTTGAATCCTCCTGTTTGTCGTTCTAGTCTTACGAAGGCCCTCCCGAAATTTTCACGCATGAGCGCCCCAAGTCAGCTTTGACAGCACTGCAAATGCCATGGGCGATGTGTCTGTTGAGTGCTTACCTGCTGCATTCCCAAAGCAAATGAAATTGGGCAATTCTTTGACAAGTGCCGCATGCTTAAAACAGGTCGTATACTCTCGCAAAAGTATGCAAGAGTGGCGTGTACAGACACACTGCGTGCAGCCTCTTGGCCATGCTGCTGCGCACAAGCGGCGTGAAAGATCGCTGGCCGTCTAGAAATTTGCTCTCAAAACTTCCAGGGTAAAACTTCCGAACATGTCGCAACAAGGCTGATTCAAATATATATATAAATATAAATATATATATATATATCCTATTTCATTTGTATATACTTATATATATATAATATAATCCGATCCAATCTAATCTAATCTCAAACCAATTTAATCTAATCTGATCTGATCCAATCTAATCTAATAATCTGATCTAATCTTATCTTATGATCTATCTATTTATCTGTGTGTAACTATCACCTGTATCATGCTGCATCAGGAACTTTACCCGTCTGAACACCTTTCGCTGCGACATGTGAGTGGTGAAGGAACGCCTGCGACTGGAGAAAACATGCTCAAACCTCCTCAATTCGATGGTCAAGATGAACAAACAAGACCATGGCATTGTGTAATTATTCTGTATGTTCATGCGAAGTACCTTTATTTTTCTAAACGTCAGGTGTGTTGATGTAACTCGTGTACGTGTCGTCAAGTGGGACATTGTAGCCTGGCAGCTCGTGTTCTAGATATCCATAGATATCCTACATCTCATTGGCAGGGAAAACGGTCCTTGCATGTCCTTGTCCTATGTGTTTCCCATTGGATGAACTGCCCGATGTATTTGGTAAGAACTCAAGCACGGCTCGAGCATCACTGAACGTTCGTGATAGACTCCCCGCAGCTGAGATAGGATAGCCTGTTGGAAACAGCCCAGGCCCCACCTGGACCTAGGCCATGCTTTGAGCATCAACCCATGGCAAGCCCCAGAATGGCCACCAGTCAGGGTCTCTGTGCCATGCCACAAACCAACCGAATTCCTGTGCCAACGCAATCTCTCATATCAATTCATATATCAAACATGTTGATCCACGAACCTGACCTTTTGTGGCCACTGATAGGAAGATACAGGGCATGCCATCCGCGACAGGCAGACTCTCCAAGCTAACCAAACATCTCCAACTGGCATTCCTGAAGGCTTCGGCTCAACTGGTTGAATTTCAACAATTCGCATTTTTGAAAGGAAGAGTGAAAGGAGGAATGTTTCACGTCCCATTTGTTGAGCCACTTCAAGCCCCTTGCAGTCAGTTCAAAGTTGGCTGCAAGAAGATGTTGCAGCCGCAGCTGTAGCTTTGCACTCAACGGCCATCGGGCAACTTTCTGCCACTCACGTGGCAAAGAGTCTTCCAAACGATTGGGCGAGAGTCAAAAGTTGTAGCCAGCTGCTCTGCTCAAGGACCCCGAGGCGCATGTCCAAGCACTCAATATTCACTATTCGTGTCTATTCGTGTGAGCCATCGAACTAAAAGAGGCTTGGTGAGCAAAACACAAGATATCACTCATGAGCAGTATCACTGTTGTGCGGGTGCTTATGGAAAGTGAAAGTGTAAAGTGTAGTTTGTAATTAATATCTTCTGTTTGCCCTCCACCAAGCTCACTTGCATTCCGTGCTCAGCACTTTGGCATGGAAGCGAACATCCAAGGCTTCAACTCATGCAGTTTCATGTTTTTGACATCAGTGTGTCACTTCATGAAACAATGCCAAACGCTGCGACACACACCAAACCGCAGAGGCTTGAGGCACAGTGCTTGTTCGTTCCCAACAGTGCAGACCGCCCCGGTGCTGCAAGCCAACCCCAAAAACTCTATGCGATCCAACAAGGTCTTACATGATCCTGCAAGATTTGATGTCGCCAAACCAATGTGATTGTTCGGATACCTACCATGCTGATTGATGCCAGTCAAACATCAAAGGAAGCGGAGTGTCTTCCGAAACTCCCTTGCAGGTCCTTTGGGTTTTGCTGCCGTCTTCTACCATTCTTTCAGCATCGTGCTGTGTAAACCTTTTTGGTTTTGGCTCACTTCAGTGCAAGGAAATTGTCTTTCTCCCCGTGGGCACTTTCTAGCTCGTCAACGAGAGCCTGTGCATCCTTCACCTGCAGGTTGCCATGATGAACAGAAACGACCCCCGACATTCGAAGCAGCACAAACGGATGCAATTTGTTCAACTCTGCCTGGAAACCTCTCTAGGATACCCAGCCCCAAGAAGACACCAATTTCCCCGGGATAGCCTTCTGTTTCTGCTTTCGGATTTCGCTGTCCTGTCGCATTGAAGGGGTCAATGACACCAAAATGTCACCGTGTAAAGGATTGTTGAATCAACTTGGATCAGCATTGTGCTTTCTCGACAACATCCTGTTTCTATTTCCGCCCGCACATAAATACCCAAAGTTAATATTGGTGTATATAACTTTGGCGAAACCCAATGCCATGCAAAATGATACCGTTCAAATGAACAATGATAAAGCATGATGAAAGACATTAAATGCATCGCCAAACCACATTTTTGCGGATGTTGCAAGCGTTAATTACAAGTTGTGGGGACAATGACGCAAAATGAAGCTTCATTCGAAGCTGGGACAAGTGTGCATTTGTGGTGGCACATTGCCATGGCAACCATCATCATGGTGTGATGCTGGAACATCGTTACCCGCACCGAGAATGTGATGGCAATATGCTGAATTGCTTTGCGCCGCAATGAATAGCGGACAAAACTTCAGCGTAGATGGCAGGCGGAGTTTGAAATTCACATCGGGGCTGCGTGTTGCATTTGACGTTTGAATGCATTGATAAACTGAGACGCACCATTTTTTCCTTTGTCCCGGACCAGATTGGCGTAGTACTTGCTTGCATCATGATCGCGACTGGCATTTACAACCAGCAGGTCATACAAACGCGGGCACGTGTTTCATCAGCCCGGGTTTAGGTCTAACCCTGAATTTGGTTCGCAACGCTTGAACCCATTTTTAGCATCACATGTTTTTTAATGTGGTTAAAACAATCACAAACAACCCATTTGGGAATGGTTTATACCACCTATTTATGGTGATTTTGGGGATGGTTTTGTTATTGTTTAACCACACTGTATGTTTTGCCAGAACATTAATAACCCATTGGCCTTTAAGGACGGAGTTCCCGTCACAATTTGCCCTTGCTATTTTACACAACTGTGTGGCAACTTTGGGTGGCAAACGAACCTGAACATACAAGAAAGGATGAAACAAATACATACTTGAAACCAATGGGTTAAAGGGTAAGGGGCGAAAGCTAGTGGCAGGGTAACGGAGAAGGAGGGTGAAAAAGTTTCTTGCGAGGAATTAAGTGAAGCCACGATGCCCGTGATGCCGATGATACTGATGATGCTGATGGCACCGATGTCCCCAGGGGTACGTACTGGTTGTTAAAAAACCAGCCAAAGGGAGGAAAGGGGGGGTTTTAATTGTGAAATTTCATGCGAGTTGCGATTCCAGCCGCTGCCAACACTTTGCTACAGACAGAAGAACTTCAGCTAGCAGAAACTAGTTTTCGTGACAAACCAAACATCGGAAGTCAAACCATTCATACACGAGCACCCACACTATCCAGGACCACGCCAATTCTGTGGACAAACAGGAACCCGTTTCGTTTTTCTACAATGACAAATGCTTCCATGTTTCCAAAATGACCATATCGTTCTGCTACAACACAACTTTGTGAATGCCAGCATTCTTGTTTCTATGGCGTCACTTGCAAAAGTTCTAAGACGATGATGTTTAGCCCTCTGATTTTGGGGTCGAGGCGTTCGTTTTGGAAGGCGTTTGTCTTGGAAGGCATTCGTTTTGGAAAGTTTTTATGTTTTCCACCGCGAGCCTGCGCAGTCAAAATGCACATGGACATTTCACAAGAGCCATTTTGTGCAGAAATTTACAAGGAAAATGCCGGACGCTAATCTCGCGGCCAATGTTTTGTGCGAGCCTGCGCAGTCAAAATGCACATGGACATTTCACAAGAGCCATTTTGTGCAGAAATGTATAAGGAAAATGCCGGACGCTAATCTCGCGGCCAATGTTTTGTGCGAGCCTGCGCAGTCAAAATGCACATGGACATTTCACAAGAGCCATTTTGTGCAGAAATTTACAAGGAAAATGCCGGACGCTAATCTCGCGGCCAGTGTTTTGCGCCTGCGCAGTCGAAATGCACATGGACATTTCACAGGAGCCATTTCACGGGGAAATTTACAGGGAAAATCCCGGACGCGCCAGATACCACCTCGATCAAACACCGGGCCTTAACACTTACCGTAAGAACCCCTCAGTGTGGCCACACTGTTTGGGGAAAAACAACACCCCCAAAAAAAAATAATTAAAAAACGCAAAGGAAAAAATCGGCGGAAAAAACAAAAAACATGCCAGATTGTGTTGCGTTGCTCTTGATTTTTTGATTTGTTTTTTCTGTTTGTTTTGGTTGTGTTCCCCCTTCTTTATCAATTTTTCTATGCAACCCTACACTCTGTTTGTTGGGCTCTTCCAGCCACGCTTTTCAACTTTTCAACTTCTTTCAACCTCGCTGATTGCATCGATGGTTGGGACATCAGCCTCCACACATGGGGGTCAAAGTTCCAAGATGTTCCAAGTGAAAATTTTGAACGCCACTTTTGCAAATAGGAATTGTCGTTTCCATGTTTCATCTTTCCTCAGCTCCAGACAAATATGTTTTTGTGCGTTTTGTTAACAAAATATGTTTTTGGTCTTTGGCCTTTGGTCTTTAGTTTTGTCTTTTGGCATTTGTTTCGCTCTCCCAAAAATGGATCTTCGGCTTAGCCGCTTGCCACCCCAACAAAATAACAACCTTTGTCCTTATTTATTTCAAAAATGTTTCAAAAATGATGCCTGTGGTTTTATCCTTTCGTTTGCTTGCTTTCGTTACTTTAAGCGCCATCACTAGCGTTAAAACATATTGTTAATTCTTTGTTTTGCAAGGGAACTGTTTGCACAAGCACCTCGAACCAAAATCTTGGCATGCAAGCCTCGGGCCAAAGTTGCATCCTTTTGTTCCCTTGTTTTTTTTGAACCATTTGACCTGCACATGGGCAAGCGGAAAAGACAATTTCAAATAGAGGATATTCACTATACCAACCCCAAATTCTCAAGACAAGATTGTACGACAAACAATTTTTAAATAGAAGATATTGTCTAACAACCAATGGGCAAGCGGAAAAGACAATTTCAAATAGAAGATATTCATTATACCAACCCCAAATTCTCAAAACAAGATTGCACGCCAAACCATTTTTAAATAGAAGATATTGTTTAACAACCAAAGGGCAAGCGGAAAAGACCATATCAAATAGAGGATATTCACTATACCAACCCCAAATTCCCAAAACAAGATTGTACGACAAACCATTTTTCAATAGAAGATATTGTCTCACAACCAATGGGCAAGCGGAAAAGACAATTTCAAATAGAGGGTATTCACTATACCAACCCCAAATTCTCAAAACAAGATTGTACGGCAAACCATTTTTAAATAGAAGAAAAAAACCATTTCAAATCGAAGATATTCATTATACCAACTCCAAGTTCTCAAAGCAAGATTGTACGACAACCATTTTTAAATAGAAAATATTGTCTAACAACCAATGGGCAAGCGGAAAAGACCATTTCAAATAGAAGATATTCACTATACCAACCCAAATTCTCAAAACAAGATTGTATGTACGACAAACAATCTTTTGATAGAAGATATTGTCCGACAATCAAACGAAAATTCAAAAACGACCAACCCCAAATTCCCAAAACAAGATTGTAGGGACAAATCATTTTTCAATATAGGATAGTGTCTCACAACCAATGGGCAAGCGGAAAAAACCATTTCAAATAGAGGATATTCATTATACCAACCCCACATTCTCAAAACAAGATTGTACGGCAAACCATTTTTTTAATAGAAGATATTGTCTAACAACCAATGGGGAAGCGGAAAAAACAATTTCAAATAGAAGACATTCATTGTACCATTCCTAAATTCTCAAAACAAGATTGTACGACAAAACATTTTTATATAGAAGCTATGGTCTAACAACCAATAGGGAAACGGAAAAAACCATTTCAAATAGAATACCATCACTTTACAAACCTCAAATTCTGAAAACAAGATTGTACGACAAACCGTTTTTAAATAGAGGACATTTTCTAACAACCAATACGGAAGTGGTAAAGATCATTTCAAATAGGAGATATTCATTATACCAACCCAAAATTTTCAAAACAATATTATGCGACAAACAATTTTGAAATTTTGAAATAGAAGATACTGTCTAACAACCAATGGGGAAGCGGAAAGAACAACTTCAAATAGAAGACATTCATTGTACCATTCCTCAATTCTCAAAACAAGATTGTACGACAAAACATGTTTAGATAGAAGCTATGGTCTAACAACCAATAGGGAAGCGGAAAAGACCATTTCAAATAGAATATCATCACTTTACAAACCTCAAATTCTGAAAACAAGATTGTACGACAAACCGTTTGTAAATAAAGGACATTGTCTAACAACCAATACGGAAGCGGTAAAGATCATTTCAAATAGAGGATATTCATTATACCAACCCAAAATTTTCAAAACAAGATTATACGACAAACAATTTTGAAATAGAAGATACTGTCTAACAACCAATGCGGATGCGAAAAAGCTATTTCAAAGAGAGGATATTCAAAACAAGATTGTGCGACAAACCATTTTTAAATAGAAGATATTGTCTAACAACCAATACGGAAGCGTTAAAGATCATTTCAAATAGACTGGGTTCATCAAAGCGCGCGCGCTTTTCAAACTAATCCGTAAAGCTGCTAATGCGAAAAAATGGTAAACCGCCGTTCTAATCCGTAATCCGTTCACAACCCCTGAAACCTTACCCTGTGAACCTGGTCGTTTGCGCTTCTTTTTGCGTAGAACAAGGGTTCCCTCAACCCCCGAAGAGGTAAACGTGTGGAATTTCCAGCTTTTGGTGGTTGTGGTTTGGCGAGCTATGAGGTAGGCTGTAGAGGTTTGTTTTCTGCTTTACCCAACGCCAGATGTGGCAGCACGGTCAGCATAAGGGAGTGCATCATCTGAGAGGAAGCAGCTGTTCGTCTGAAGACCGTGCAGGTGCCTCCTGTCCAGCCCTTGTAGTTTCCACTTGGGACCTTGTAACCTAATAAAATGATGTAAAATGCTCAGAAGTCAGGCGCACGGGCTGCCACAACCCCCGAATAGCTAAATCTCGGGAATTTGCAACTTTTTGGGGTCGTGCTGGCAGCTGTGGTTAGGGGGTACAATGGGTTCCTCATTTATTTTTTTTTCCCCCGCACCTTTTTACTGCAATGGGTCTCTCATTCTTTGGACGGTTTTTATACTGGCCCGTCTCCAGATGTGCTCTGGCGGACTGTTTTTATACTGGCCAGTCTCCAGATTTGCAAAATCCAGAAAAGATGGTTACGCCAGGCGGCTGGGGGCTAGCGGTGGGTGCGGGGCTTCCGCCAGAAGTTGGCTCATGGTGGGGGAGTTGCCGTCAACGTTGGTGTGTGCCGACAAGTCCAAATCCAACAGGGAAGCCGCGAAGGCTTGCATGGCCGCTTGGCTGAGCATCGCGCTCCAGCGAGAAATCAAAGCATTGGTCATGGAACGTTGGAGAATGGCAGGAGCTTGTCTGGCTTTGGACTGTGCCAAAAGTCGAATGAAGGTGGCTGCTTCCTGGCTCCACCGGCCGCCGACTTCAATGCCCAAGACGACCAGTTTGCAGCGCCGTGATGTGACCAATTCTGGGTAAGTTCTTTCTTTGCTGTGGCGTGCTGCGTGCAGGGCTGCCCCTGCAAAGGCCCCAGCCCGGCGGCGAGGTTGCCCGTCCCGGGTTAAAGGGGACACCAAGGTTGTGTCTATGGCTAACTGCACACCGCCCCACAGATCCAACCCATTTGCGATGACTTCGATACGGCGGTCATCGTGGCGGGATAAGTGCTGCACATTCAAGTCTGCCACTCTGGTGTTGGTGGTGACTCGTGCCCCGGCCTCTCGGCAGATGCGGGCGGCTGCCCGTTCGAGTGGCCCCCCCCGGCTGCGAAGAACCCCAGACTGCGGGCAAGCTGCGCGGTGGTCGCCAAGAAAGTCCAAAGCGCGACGGCACCGGCAGTAGCGGGCAGACAAAGGGAGTGGAAGCCGCAGGCGGCGGAGCAGGAGAACTCGGAAGATGGGTGATGGGTATGTGCTGTTGGAATTGTATGGGATCGTGGTGAATGGGCGACTGGCATGAGGCCCGGCTTGGGATTCAAGGAGTGCTTGGCTTGGGCTGTCCAGGGCTTGGAGCACCGCTGCTCGGTGCGTGTTGTGGCATGCCCGTGCTGCCGCCTGCTGCCAGCCATCGGGAACATTCACCTGCCTCGAGATGTATTTATTTCATGTGCGTCCAGAACACAGGTATAAGGTTCCCACAACCCCCGAAGAGCTACATCTCGGGAATTTGCAACTTTTGGGGGTTGTGGCTAGGAGCAGATACACTAAATGAGCTCTGATAGATCGCAAAAACGAATCCAAACACCACACTCACAAACGAAACCCAAGGAGAACTTCCTCAAATCAGCATGCCGGTCATCATCCTTTACGGGGGTTGCGGCTTTCAATCCGTAATCCGTCCAAACCACAGAATCCGAAAATGTGGTCATCCCTAATCTGGCTAAGGATTAAGGATTAAGGATTACGTTTGTTGAGGCCAGATAGAGGATAGTCATTATACTTCACTATGCCAACCCCAAATTCTCAAAACAAGATTGTACGACAAACAATGTTTAAATAGAAGATATTGTCTAACAACCAATGGGGATGCGAAAAAAAAACAATTTCAAATAGAGGATATTCACTATACCAACCCCAAATTCTCAAAACAAGATTGTGCGACAAACCATTTAAATAGAAGATATTGTCTAACAACTAATGGGCAAGCGGAAAACACAATTTCAAATAGAGGATATTCACTATACCAACCCCAAATTCTCAAAACAAGATTGTACGACAAACAATTTTAAAATAGAAGATATTGTCTAACAACCAATGGGCAAGCGGGAAAAAAACATTTCAAATAGACATATTCACTATACCAACCCCAAATTCTCAAAACAAGATTGTACGACAAACATGTTTTTTAATAGAAGATATTGTCTAACAACCAATGGGCAGCGGAAAAAAAAAATAGGATGCTCACTATACCAACCCCAAATTCTCAAAGCAAGACTTGGCTTTTCTTAGCAGCGGGGCCCATGGGACAACACAATTTCCCAGTGAGAAACTTTTGAGTTACTCTTGTGAAACTTCTAAACGAGAATTTTCTGAGTTACGTTCTTTTTATTACCTTTTAAAGGTGGCCTCTCGTTTCTTTGTCTTCTTCTTCTCCTTCTTCTTGTTCTATTTTGTTTTATTGTTTTGGATGTTTTTGGTGGCTGTTGCTGGTGCTGGTGGTGATGGCGGTGCTGGTTCTGGTGCTGGTGCGGGTGGTTGTTGGTGGTGGTGCTTCTGGTGGTGGTCGTGGTGGCGGCGGTGGTGATTCTGTTTCTGTTGCTCTGCCTGAACTTGATGTTCTTCTTTTTAATGTTGTTGTTGCTGCTGTTGTTGTTGTGGTGGTGGCGGTTGTTGGTGGTGATGGTTGTTGTTGGTGGTGGTGGTTGTTGTTGTGGTTGGTGGTTGGTGGTTGGTGGTGGTGGTGGTTGTTGTTGTGGTGGTTGGTGGTTGGTGGTTGGTGGTTGGTGGTTGGTGGTTGGTGGTTGGTGGTTGGTGGTTGGTGGTTGGTGGTTGGTGGTTGGTGGTTGTTGGTTGTTGGTTGTTGGTTGTTGGTTGTTGGTGTTGTTGTTGTTGTTGTTGTTGCTGTTGCTGTTGCTGTTGCTGCTGTTGCTGTTGATCTTGGTACTGTGCGTGTTGTTGTTCTTGGGCCTTGTTGTTCTTGTTGTTATTGCTGTTGATGTTGGTTCTGTTCGGGACATCGTCTTCTAATGCCCAGCAGGCGACTTTCCAATAAAATGCCTTTTTTGCACTGGGATGATGAAAAGCGACTTCCCGCAGTTAGGCTCAAAACAAGCTTGATAAGAACTAGACGTTACATCACATGGCCAGGAAAGTAAAGAAAAAACGTGGCAAGAAGCTTGGCCACGCGGCCGTGCTGTCAGGAAAGATGTGGACGCAATGGAGGAATCACATACTGAAGACTTCTACTACATGGGTCTATTTGGTTGTCACATGTTGTCACCCTCACGCATGCTTTGTGTGCTCGTGCCAGCGAAGTGTTGAAAATAAGAGCTAGTGATTTCCACTGGTCTGGGAAGACTGTGACTATTGCGGCGCTCAAACGTCAACCATAGGCCAGATTGAAAAAAACAAGCATGTGTGTCATGCACCCTGGAAGATTCAACTTTTGCAAGGGTATCTAGGTGGTTTCAACTTAAAGTGAAGCGCAACTCAGAATGCTCTCGATTTGAAATTGTGTTTTTCCCACAGCCCCCGCTGCTAGAAAAGCACCACCCTTCAAGTCAACAAAGTGCATTTGAACGCTGTTCTTCCTACGCTTCGCCGATTGAGGAAGAAGGGGAAATCCCTTGTGCGTAAGAGACGTTGCGGCGTGCGTGGCGCAGTGTCTTTCAAAGCCTCCTGGAGTTGGCCTACAGGGCAAAATTATTTGTTTCCAGATCGGACGGGAAAATCCCATATCAAAAAGGACATCATGTGTCACGCGATTCAAAAAGCTAGGTGTTCGTTTAAGGCAATGGAATCACACAAGATGAGGAGTTATTCGGGAAGACATACTATGATCAATACTTTGAAATCCGAAAACGTGCTGGCAGACGCCGGAATGAGTTTTGCAAGAATCACTCACAAACGTACATATGATGATCTTTATGGCCAGCTAAATCAGTTGCAAGCAGGCAACGCTTTGGAACTTTAACAAGCGTTTGACAAAGGACGCTGAAAGCTGTCTATGGCTGACTATAGTTGACTTCAGTTGAGCTAAGTGACAGATTCGCAACAGTCTCAGGAAGGAGTCCTAGGACTAAGGTCTCAACAAAAATATTACAGGACAACAGGTTGTAGGCAAAAACAGGGATGTGCAGCTCAGCGCATGCGCAATGGCTTATTTCAGAGCCGGGCGCCCGGCTGTGAAATAACAAAATTGAGGTGTCAAAAGCGTTGAGTTAATCATAACGTATCTTGCTAAGTGACGACTCTGAAACAGGCCACTGCGCATGCGCTGAGTTGCACACAAACGTCTGGAAACAGAAGATCCTTAAGAAAACCAATGGTGAAATGATTTTTTTGCTTGGCAACTGCAAACTGCGATGCTCACAAATTGGTGATCCGGAGCCGGGCGCCCGGCTCTGAATTAGGAAGTTAGAGCTTTCAAACCGACTGTTTCTTTCTACGCAAGATACGTAGCACGTTCTGATTAAATCATCGCCTTTGACACCTCAATTTTGTTATTTCACAGCCGGGCGCCCGGCTCTGAAATAAGCCATTGCGCATGCGCTGGGCTGCACATCCCTGTTTTTGCCTACAACCTGTGCCCTGTAGTATTTCTGTTGAGACCCAGTGTTTCTTTCTACGCAAGATGCATAGCAAGTTCTGATTAAATCAACGCTTTTGACACCTCAATTTTGTTATTTCACAGCAGGGCACCCGGCTCTGCTGAGGTGCACATACCTGTTTTGGCCTACAACCTGTTGTCCTGTAATCTTTCTGTTGGGACCTTAGTCCTAGGACTCCTTCCTGAGACTGTTGCGAATCTGCCACTGAATTTGTGATAGACCATCGCACCCCACAAGAGAGCAGCTGCTGCCAGCAATCCATAAGATCCTTAAGAAATATTGTAAATAGGTCAGATCTATATACAGTCATATCCGCTTCACAGCCCCCATTCCTTTTTGAGCCAAGGAATGAAGTCAGCTATAGTCAGCCATAGAGAGCTTTCAGCGTCCTTTTCAAACGTTTGTTAAAGTTCCAAAGCGTAGCCTGCTTGCAACTGATTTAGCTGGCCATAAAGATCATCATATGTACGTTTGTGAGAGATTTTTGCAAAACTCAGTCCAGCGTCTGCCAGCACATTTTCGGATTTCAAAGTATTGATCATAGTATGTCTTCCTGAGTAACTCCTTATCTTGTGTGATTCCATTGCCTTAAACGAACACCTAGCTTTTTGAATCGCGTGACACATGATGTCCTTTTTGATATGGGATTTTCCCGTCCGATCTGGAAACAAATAATTTTGCCCTGTAGGCCAACTCCAGGAGGCTTTGAAAGACACTGCGCCACGCACGCCGCAACGTCTCTTACGCACAAGGGATTTCCCCTTCTTCCTCAATCGGCGAAGCGTAGGAAGAACAGCGTTCAAATGCACTTTGTTGACTTGAAGGGTGGTGTTTTTCTAGCAGCGGGGGCTGTGGGAAAAACACAATTTCAAATTGAGAACATTCTGAGTTACGCTTCACTTAAGTTGAAACCACCTAGATATACCTAGATACCCTTGCAAAAGGTGAAACTTCCAAGGTGCATGACAAGCGACAAACATGCTTAATAGTCACGGCCTTCCCAAACCAGTGGAGATCACTAGCTCTTAATTTCAACACTTCGCTGACACGAGCACACAAAGCATGCGTGAGGGTGACAACCACATAGAGCCATGTAGCAAAAGTCTTCAGTATGTGATTCCTCCATTGCGTCCACATTTTTCCTGGCAGCACGGCCGCCTGGCCAAGCTTCTTGCCACGTTTTTTCTCTACTTTCCTGGCCATGTGATGTTTTTTCTAGTTCTTATCAAGCTTGTTTCGAGCCTCACTGCGGGAAGTCGCTTTTCATCATCCCAGTGCAAGACATACACACAAATAGAGAGAGTGATGCCTGGGCCCACAATGTTTTAACATTGTAGTTGTTCTTTGTGTTTTTTGCAGGCATTCGACTGGAAAGTCGCCTACCGGGCATTAGGCGATGTCCTAAACACAAAAAACACTGAAGTATTTTTTTAAGGGGTCAAAAAAGGCGATGTCCCAAACAAAACCAGCATCAACAGCAATAACAACAAGAACAACAAGGCCCAAGAACAACAACACGCACAGCACCAAGATCAACAGCAACAGCAACAGCAGCAACAGCAACAGCAACCGCAACCACCAACCACCAACCACCAACCACCAACCACCAACCACCAACCACCAACCACCAACCACCAACCACCAACCACCAACCACCAACCACCAACCACCACATACCACCACATACCACCCTACCACCCACCAACCCACCACCAACCACCAACCACCAACCACCTTAAAGTTGGAAGATGTTTCAAGCGCTGTTGTCAAGCTGCAACTGTTGGCACCTTTTGCTGTTGCACGCACTCAATCTGTATGTTGTCAACAGGAGTTGACTCAAGGCCTTGAACCACAGGCCAGTGTTGATATGACATGTTGAATATGTACATTGACACGACCCCTCAGATGTTGGCTATGTTAGCCAGCAGATGTTGACTATATATTCTACATGGGTCTGTGTTCACTAAATGTTGCAACTAAGTTTGTTGATTTTGCTGCTTGATGTTTTTTATTCTTATTTATTTGATTTTTGTTACTTTTTTTTTTTTTTGTTGGATTCGTTTTTTTCTTTTTTTGTGGAAAACTATAAACATGTTGAAACTGAAACAGCTTTTTGTTGACTACTCATGCATGAGTGTTGGTTCATCCTCTGTACAAATGCCGATGGCTTGGTTATCTTTATACACCTGTGGCAGCCGCAGGTGTTGGACGAAAAAAAACACTTGCTTAATTATGCGCACTTCAAGCTCTCATGTGTTGAGCGTCATGTTGCGCAGGGCTCTGTTGTTTTGGTGCTTCTGCACCGGGATGTTGTCTGAGCTCCACCCCTGTTGTGATCATTGTTGATCACTCTGCGTTGTTCTCTTCCATGTTGTCTTCCATGCCGGTTGGCTCACGATACTTGTTCACTTCATCGAAGTGCTGTTGGAGGTGCTCATCTGCTGATTGCTCCATCAGCCATAATGCCAGTGTTGAAGATCCCCTCAACCTCTCTGGTGTCTTCACACCAAAGTATTGGAATTGTTGTCCTCCTTCAAGGAGAGGATGCCACTTGTTGAGGATCATCCTGATTTTGGTCCTTGCTGCCTCTGGCAAGAATTCCAGTTGTTGAGTGCCACCGTACTGAATGGCTTGTTGAAGCATATAGATGAGATGTTGTGGGATCTCATCTCCAACTGTTGCCAGATTCACAGGAGTGTTGTAACTCCAAATGAAGTTGTTTGACCAGCTGAGCATGTTGAAGATGTCGAGGAACCCTTGTTCCCTGTTGAGTGCCCACAACTGTTGAGTGAGCAGTTCTGTTGACACAAAAATGGCTGCACAAAAAAAAGGTTGAATACACGACTGTTGTCAACAAACGGTGTTGACATCATCATGCGTCACAGGACATGTTGACCTTCACGTTGGGAAGGATCTTGTTGAAATAAGTCATCCTGCAAAAAAGGAAATCATGTTGACTAAGTCAATGATGTTGATGCTGATAGTCGAAATAGATCACCATGTTGGGATTCCAAAAAAAGGTCTTGTTGAAATACTGGATGAAACGAAACAAGGGAGATGTTCATCAACGTTTGTTGATGACATCGGTCATGGCTCAAACGCGTCCGTGTGTGTGTGTGTGTGTGTCTGTGTGTGCATTGTTTGCTCACGCAGTTGTGCACGCGTGCGCATAGTGCATTAGCTGCCCGGGTGTTGTGAAACTGCTGTTGCTGTATCCACTCTCTAGTGGATGTGGTGCTGGGTGTTGAGCCCAGCTGCTTGCAGGTGTCTGTGGAGTGTTTCTGTTGAGATGTATTGGTGAAAATGTCTGCTGGGTTTTCGTTTGTGTGAATCTTATTGAGTCTCACGATGTCATGTGAGATCAGTTGTTGTATGAAGAGATGTTTCAGGTCAATGTGTTTTGCTTTTCTTGACGATCCTATCCTTGTTGCCATGCTCTTGCCGCTTGACGAGTCTGTGTGGATCTTGATGTTGACCTTCTGGACGTTGAAGAGCTCCATGAGGAGGTTGCGCAAATGAAGTGCTTCTGTTGCTCCTGTGTTGATGGCGTATAGCTCTGCTTCAGCACTTGACAGTGCTATTGTTGCCTGTGTTCGGCTGCCGTAGTTGATTGTAGCTCCAAGTAGTGTGATGAGAAAACCTGTTGTTGATCTCCTCGTTTCTGGACAACCTGCCCAGCCGCTGTCCACATAGATGTTGAGGTCTGGAATCTGTGTTGGAGGTATCTTTGCTGTTGGTCTAATGACCTGCCTGTAGTGTTGTGTTCCTTTGAGATACCTAAGAAGGTGCTTCAGCTTTTGTTGGTCTGCCGTCGTTGGTGCTTGTAATGCTCTGGCCAGCTCCTTTGTTGCGTAGCTGATATCGGGACGAGTGTATGTCATCCATTGTAGTTTACCTACTGTTCTCCTGTAGGCTGCATGTTCGTCTGTTGAAAGAGGCTGTTCATGATCAGCTGTTGGTGCCTTCAAGGCTGATGTTCCTGGTGCCGGTGCTGGGTTGCAGTTCAGCATGTTGTTCTCCTCCAAGATGTTGGCCACGTAGTCCTGCGATAGTGAAATATCGTAGCTATCACCATTGTTGGTGATGCTGCGTCCAAGGAAAGAGACTGTCTTCCCTGGTTCAAGTGTACCTGTTGGTCGAAGAAGAAGGTGTTGCTGAATTGCTGTGAAGAGCTTGTCCACCACTTGTTGTTCTCCTAGGAAGAGAAGGTCATCGACGTAGACGAGGATATAGCAATCTCTTGTTGGTGTCATAAAGATGTTGGGCTCTGCTGTGCTGCGTTGAAGTCCAAGTTGTTGTAGGACTTCTGCAAGGTGGTTTTGCCAAGCTTTTGGACTGCTTCTCAGTCCATAGATTGCTTTGAGGAGTTTCCAGATGATGTTGTCCTCTGGTCTGTAAAACTCCTTTGGTGGATACATGTACAAGTCTGCTGTAGCTGCTGCGGCATGTAGGAAAGCTGTTGAGATGTCTCCTGTTCTGGCAATCCAACCTCTGTTGAGGCAGATAGTGAGAAGTGTTCTCAGGACGCAAAAGATAGGTGTTGAGGCATAGATGTCATCAAGGTCGTTGACTGCCTCTGTGTAGCCCTTTGCTACAATTCTTGCACGAACGTTGTTGCCTTTGTCTCTGAGAACCCATCTTGACTGTATGATGTTCTTCTTTTGTTCTGGGGTCAGAGTGTTGATGTCGACTTCCATGTATACCTGTTGTTTCTTCATGGAATCGATCTCATTCTTCATTCCTTCAATGGTCTTCTGTTTGTCGAATCCTTCTGTGTTGTTGACCATTGGTTCCAAAAGGATCTTCTCTGTTTGTTCTTCTGTGATGTCGTCACAAGTGTATGCTGTGATTTCGACCCCTTTCTTTGTTTGAATTGTCACCTTTGTGATTCTTAGTTTGCTTGTTGGTGGCTCTTGTGCTGTGTCAGGCCTTGCTGGACCTGTTGCTGCTTCTGCTGTTCGATGTTGCTTTGGCAGACTGCCTTCTGCCACTTCGTCTGAAACTGTTCGTTTTGGTGATGGAAGTGATGGTCTGGTGTGACAGCTTGTTGGTGCTGTTGCCATTGGTGAGTCTGCAATGGCACATCGTGTTGATGTACCTGCCGGTGCTGCTGGTTGCTGTGCTTGAAGTTGTGGCTGGTGTGTTGTGTCTGCTCCAAAAGCTT
>CAMXCT020006786.1:307500-338918 GCA_947184155.2 Cladocopium goreaui | reverse complement strand
CCTGCGACAACAACACCCAAACAATTCCAAACAACATGGCGCTTTGGCAAAGATTGGCAAAATGAAGGCGGGGCTAGAGACCTTCAATCAGCAACCGGGTTCCCCGGAATCCTGCCATTCCGTTACACTTGCAAAAGTATTGCTTTTTGTTAAAGCTGCGCCATTTTTCGCAAAAAAGGTCACTGCAGCAATCTCATTTTCGGGGCCGTAAACACATTGGCTTTTTGGACGCCAAGAAGTGGTCCTCCCCAGTTGCGTTGAAAGCTAGCTGCTTAAACAAAACCCAACTTTGATTTACTTGCGTACTGTTAAAGAGCTTCGTGCTTCGAGCAGGTCGCAAGTTTCCACACTGCCAAAAATGGGATTGCCACGCGCTACCGCTTTTCGCTTTGGACAGGGCCATTTCGAGGCTGTTTTCAATTTCTATTTTAATAGCAGGCGAGACCAAAAACGGGCGCGCAAAATCCACAAAGTTCGCCAGAAAACATGAAACCACAAAAGGCAGGAAGGATGACACAAACATCCACGTGCTGAACTGGGGAGGACCGCTTTTGGGAGTCCAAATTCTATATACCTTTCCAACCCCAAAAATGGGCATCAAACAGTTCAGTGACATCATCTTGCGCATGTTGCGGTTTCTTGCGGAGTCGTCTGGAGTCACAAAGTTGGAACTCTTTCAGCCCTTTTCCCCATTGTAAATGGGGTTTCAGCAGGTGTACCGACTCCGCCCGACTCCGGCAAGACTCCGCAGCTAAAGACATCAAAACTGGCACAAAACTGTGGTAAAATCGAAGTTTTGCATCTCCAGCCTTCTTACGGAATCTGCTGGAGTCATGAAATCGAAACACTTCCCCCAATGTAAACAAAGGAATCATCCGGTTTTAAATATATACTATTATTCTTTAACCGGATGACATGGAACTCCGGGCGACATACACGACCCGACCCGCAAAGTTGCCGCGTTAGGAGTCTAGGGGGGCGAAGGGGGGGGAGCCCAAAAACAAACAACGCATCAAGAGACCAAAACAAAACTGAGCAGCGCAAACGCAAACACAGAAAAAGCATCCCGCCAGCACTGTCGCAGCGGAATCAGCACCTCACCCACGCCATGTTGCGAAAGCCTGCGACAACAACACCCAAACAATTCCAAACAACATGGTGCTTTGGCAAAGATTGGCAACATGCAGGCGGGGGTATAGAGACCTTCAATCAGCAACCGTGTTCCCCGGAATCCTGCCATTCCGTTACACTTGTAAGAGTATTGCTTTTTGTTAAAGCTGCGCAATTTTTCGCAAAAAGGTCACTGCAGCAATCTCATTTTCGGGGCCGTAAACATATTGGCTTTTTGGACTCCAAGAAGTGATCCTCCCCGTTTGCGTTGAAGTTGCTGCTTGAACAAAAAACCCAACTTGATTTTACTTTGCGTATGTAAAGATCTTGTGTTTTCGAGCAGGTCGCAAGTTCCCACAACACCATGCCAAAAATGGGATTGCCACGCGCGACCGCTTTTCGCTTTGGACAGGGCCATTTCGAGGCTGTTTTCAATTTCTATTTTAATAGCAGGCGAGATCAAAAACGGGCGCGCCAAATCCACGCTTTGGAGCGTGTGGCAATCCTGTTTTGGGGTTGCGACATGACGCACGGAACGCACCCAGCTGCTTCAAAAGTTCGCCAGAAACCATGAAACCACAAAAGACAGGAAGGATGACACAAACATCCACGTGCTGAACTGGGGAGGACCGCCTTTAGGAGTCCAAATTCTATATGCCTTTCCAACCCCAAAAATGGGCATCAAACAAATCGAACAGTTCAGTGACATCATCTCGCGCATCTTGCGGTTTCTTGCGGAGTCGTCTGGAGTCACAAAGTTGGAACTCTTTCAGCCCTTTCCCCATTGGAAATAGGGTTCCAGCAGGTGTACCGACTCCGCCCGACTCCGGCAAGACTCCGCAGCTAAAGACATCAAAACTGGCACAACACTGTGGTAAAACCGAAGTTTTGCATCTCTAGCCTTCTTACGGAATCTGCTGGAGTCATGAAATCGAAACTCTTCCCCCAATGTAAACAAAGGATTCATCCGGTTTTAAATATATACTATTATTCTTTAACCGGATGATACTGAACTCCGGGCGACATACACGACCCGACCCGCAAAGTTGCCGCGTTAGGAGTCTAGGGGGGCGAAGGGGGGGCCCAAAAACAAACAACGCATCAAGAGACCAAAACAAAACTGAGCAGTGCGACGCCCAATCGTGACAAAACGATCCACTGCCAACGCAAACACAGAAAAAGCATCCCGCCACAGCACCTCACCCACGCCATGTTGCAAAAGCCTGCGACAACAACACCCAAACAATTCCAAACAACATGGTGCTTTGGCAAAGACTGGCGACATGCAGGCGGGGCTAGAGACCTTCAATCAGCAACCGTGTTCCCCGGAATCCTGCCATTCCGTTACGCTTGCAAAAGTATTGCTTTTTGGTAAAGCTGCGCCATTTTTCGCAAAAAAGGTCACTGCAGCAATCTCATTTTTGGGGCCGTAAACACATTGGCTTTTTGGACTCCAAGAAGTGGTCCTCCCCAGTTGCGTTGAAAGCTTGCTGCTTGAACAAAACCCAACTTTGATTTACTTGCGTAATGTAAAGAGCTTGGTGTTTCGAGCAGGTCGCAAGGTTCCACACTGCCAAAAATGGGATTGCCACGCGCGACCGCTTTTCGCTTTGGACAGGGCCATTTCGAGGCTGTTTTCAATTTCTATTTTAATAGCAGGCGAGACCAAAAACGGGCGCGCCAAATCCACGCTTTGGAGCGTGTGGCAATCCTGTTTTTGGGGTTGCGACATGACGCACGGAACGCACCCAGCTGCTTCAAAAGTTCGCCAGAAACCATGAAACCACAAAAGACAGGAAGGATGACACAAACATCCACGTGCTGAACTGGGGAGGACCGCCTTTGGGAGTCCAAATTCTATATGCCTTTCCAACCCCAAAAATGGGCATCAAACAAATCGAACAGTTCCGTGACATCATCTTGCGCATCTTGCGGTTTCTTGCGGAGTCGTCTGGAGTCACAAAGTTGGAACTCTTTCCACCCTTTTCCCATTGTAAATAAGGTTTCAGCAGGTGTACCGACTCCGCCCGACTCCGGCAAGACTCTGCAGCGAAAGACATCAAAACTGGCACAAAACCGTGGTAAAACCGAAGTTTTGCATCTCCAGCCTTCTTACGGAATCTGCTGGAGTCATGAAATCGAAACTCTTCCCCCAATGTAAACAAAGGATTCATCCGGTTTTAAATATATACTATTATTCTTTAACCGGATGATACTGAACTCCGGGCGACATACACAACCCGACCCGCAAAGTTGCCGCGTTAGGAGTCTAGGGGGGCGAAGGGGGGGAGCCCAAAAACAAACAACGCATCAAGAGACCAAAACAAAACTGAGCAGTGCGACGCCCAATCGTGACAAAACGATCCACTGCCAACGCTAACACAGAAAAAGCATCCCGCCACAGCACCTCACCCACGCCATGTTGCGAAAGCCTGCGACAACAACACCCAAACAATTCCAAACAACATGGTGCTTTGGCAAAGATTGGCAACATGCAGGCGGGGTTTAGAGACCTTCAATCAGCAACCGTGTTCCCCCGAATCCTGCCATTCCGTTACACTTGCAAGAGTATTGCTTTTTGTTAAAGCTGCGCCATTTTTCGCAAAAAAGGTCACTGCAGCAATCTCATTTTTGGGGCCGTAAACACATTGGCTTTTTGGACTCCAAGAAGTGGTCCTCCCCAGTATATATATCATATATAATATATCATATAATATATCATATATAATATATAATATATAACATATAAATACATATAATATATACTATATATAAGATATATAAGATATAAATATACAATATATATAATATAGATTATATATAATGCATATTCTCTCTTTCTCTCTCTCTCTCTGTATTACATGTGTACAGTATATGCTTAATTAGACTGATGCAAGCAAACCCTCCGCAGCGCTTTCCTGTTCAGCTGCCAGGCGTGACCTCGCATTGGCAGTGTTTGCCACCATCACCAGGGATGATGTCTCCCAACACGTCCTTAGATACAACACGATTTGAAGGCAATATTTCGATTAATATGCGATAAAATATCAATATACAATAATACCGAACTAACTAACCAGCTAACTAACTAACCAACTACCTAAGTAAGTAAGTAGGTAAGTGGGTGAGTGAGTAAAGTAAGTAAAGTAAGTGAGGTAAGGTAAGTAAGGTAGGTAGAGTAGAGTAGAGCAAACTTAAGTAAGTCAGTCAGTAAGTAACTATCTATCTATCTATCTTTCTATCTATCGATCAATCTATGTATTTATGCATCTATGCATCTAATCAACGAAACTGCGTTAAACAAACAAATAGTTCAATATTCAAATTAATAAAATACACAATTGAATAAAAACACATAATACACATCATGATTATAATAAAGGATAAACACCATTCTTATCTACCACGCCGAGCTTCTATGCTGCACACGACTTTCTGCATCTGTTTGTCCTTCAAGGACCAAGATACTATACAAAAAATGAACATGTCGCTTATTGTTGCTTGACCACCTTCCAATTTGCCCGTCTTGCTATCTCAGAAATAAAACTGAGACCAACGCACTTTATCTCTGGAAATGGGGACACACCAAACCAAATTGAAATTTGCGAACCAGGTAGAATCAAAATAGATTGCAACACCATCATGGGAACCAAATCAAATAGAAGGAACCACTTTGTGTTGCGTTCCCAGCCGTCCTTTGGCAGCTCGATGATCTGCCACTTCTCATCGTTGCCCCACTTCACGCGCCCTCCACAAATGCACTCCTGCCATTGTCCCGCGCAAAAGATCCACGCAGGCTGCGCCTGCATCAACGATCCAAGAAGATCCACAAAACGAATCACCAGGAGCCTAATCGGATCAGATATGGTGCAAATCTTTAAAAGCGAAATCAGTTACTTTTCGAAAGAAGAGTTTGCACCTCCGGATCCAGGACAGCTGGCTCCTCGCAGCTTTGTAAGCCGAAACAAGGTCACACGGTGATAGATGCTGCAGAAACGTTGTAAATAACAGCGTTTTAGCCACTTTCGGGGACTAAAACTGTGGTATTTACGCGGGTTCTTGTCATCTGGCATCGCAAAATGTTGTAAATTAAAGCACTTTGTGCGTTGTTTATGTTCAATTTTTAAACGCGCGATGCTTTCACATGTTCTTTGCATTCTTCCACAAGAAACGTTGCAGATTAGCGTGACCCGAACGAAAGCTGGAGGGAGGAGATGCACAGAAGCTTTTACACACACAGGGGCTTTTACACAGAGAAGCCTTTACACAAAGGAGCTTTTTACACACAGAAGGTTTTACGCAGAGAAGTCTTTACTCTAAGGAGCTTTTGCACACAACGCCTAGGAGCTTTTACACGCAGAAGTTTTTACACGAAGAAGTCTTTACACAGAGGGTCTTTTACAGACAGACGCGTTTGCACACAGAAGCTTTTACACAGAGAAGCCTTTACACAGAGGAGCTTTTACACACAAAAGCGTTTACACACAGCAAGCTTTTACACACACACACAGGGGCTTTTACACAGAGAAGTCTTTACACAGAGAGTTTTTACACACGGACGCATTTACGCACAGAGAAATCTTTACACAAACGCGCTTTCATACGGAGAAGCCTTCACACACAGAAGGAAGCTTTTACACAAAGAAGTCTTTACACAGAGTGGTTTTTACACACAGAAACTTTTACACACAAAAGCGTTTACACAGAGAAGTCTTTGCACAGAGGCGCCTTTACACGAAGTAACAAGCTGAAATTCGCAGCAGTTCTTTAGGAAAAACCCTTCGCAGGAGCTTTCGGGAACTCACTTGCTCCCCAAAAAACCGTCTATTTCCAACAAATATGTTTTAAACAACCTAAGGAATATATTTCTGAAGCAGGTCCTCATTCAATAGCTTTCAAGTCCACACTGCGATGAAATGGAGCGCGTAATCCGGCGGAGCCGACGATGAGCGTCAGCTCAAAAATAATTTAATATCTTTCTTTCTTTCTTTCTTTCTCTCTCTCTCTCTCTCTCCCCCTCTCCTTCACCATCTGCCAAGACCGAGACCGTCGGCGGCAGCTACAGTACATACCCGTTTTGGTACGAGTACAGTAGCCTTCTGCAAGAACATGGGGAAATAAAATATGTGAATTGCCAAACTAAGATCACTAAAGAGATGAAGGAACTATCTACTGCACAAACTCTCCAATTTCTGCAAATCTTACTCACGTGCGCGTCTGCGACAACACTTGTCTTGTTCTGGATTCACCCGCTCAAGATCCTGCCACAAATACTCACATGTACGATCCTACGCAAAACGTACAGAAATCTTCACCCATAACTTTTACACATTACTTTATAGAGGCTTCTACGAAAGGCAGATTGGTTTTGCGACGAGATCGTTGCACCGCGACGAGTAAATAAATAAATAAATAAAATAAATAACAAAATAAAATGAAAAAATACATGTATATCTATATATGCACATTGCAATGTACAATGTATAATTATATATATAATATCATGTATATATATATATGTGTGTGTGTGTGTCTGTGCGCATATATATATACACACTGTATATGCACTGTATATATATATGTGTGTAAATATATATATATATGTGCACACAGTGAATAGATCGGACAGATTGGATGGATCAGAAGGTTCGGATATATAATGTCATCGCCAACAGCGGGTGGTTGAAATGCGGGCCATGGGCTGCTGTGAATTTATTTGAATGCACAAAAGAAGGCCAGAGCATGAGACACGTATCAAAAAAAAATAAAAATGCATCAAAAAAAAAATATCCAGCACGCATCAAAAAAAATAAAAATGCATCAAAAAAAAAATATCCAGATGCCACTGTGTGAGACCTCCTGAGTCTCGTGCTGCAAACCTAGATCAAAAAAAAATATCCGTATCAAAAAAAAAAATATAGTAGCAGCAGCAGCAGCAGCAGGAGTAGTAGTAGTAGTAGTAGTAGTAATAGTAGTAGTAGTAGTAGTAGTAGCAGCAGTAGCAGTAGCAGTAGCAGTGGCAGTAGCAGTAGCAGTAGCAGTAGCAGTAGCAGCAGCAGCAGCAGCAGTAGTAGTAGTTGTAGTAGCAGTAGTAGTAGTAGTAGCAGTAGTAGTAGTAATAGTAGTAGTAGTAATAATAGTAGTAGTAGTAGCAGCAGTAGCAGTAGCAGTAGCAGTAGCAGTGGCAGTAGCAGTAGCAGCAGCAGTAGTAGCAGCAGCAGCAATAGTGGTTGTAATGGTCGTAGTAGTAGTGGTAGTAGTGGTACTAGTAGTGGTACTAGTAGTAGTGGTAGTAGTAGTGGTAGTAGTAGTGGTAGTAGTAGTGGTAGTAGTAGTGGTAGTAGTAGTAGTAGTAGTAGTAGTAGTAGTAGTAGATGTGGTTGTCGTCGTAAGAATAACAATAGTCGCAGGGGTAGCAGTAGCAGTAGCAGTAGTAGTAGCAGTAGCAGTAGCAGTAGTAGTAGCAGCAGCAGTAGTTAGTAGTAGTAATAGTAGTAGTAGAAGTAGTAGCAATAGTAATAGTAATTAATAGTAATAGTAATAGCAATAGTAATAGAGATAGTAGTAGTCGTCGTCGCAGTAGTAGTAGTCGTCAAAAAGGAAATGCTAATAAAAAAAAAGCGGGTGGGGGGCGCAGGGGGGAGGGCGCAGCGCCTCCCCCCGCAATGCGTACCAAGAAAGAAGCACATAGGCACATGTCTCGATGGATATCAATAAAGTTGAAATGAGCCCAAGGAAAGGATGATGCTTATGAAAAAGCAAAAGAATAGTAGGTACAGATGGGAGCCGGTTAAATGGGAGCCGGTTAAAAAAATAAAAGCGGGTGGGGGGGTGCAGGGGGGAGGGCGCAGCGCCCGCCCCCGCAATGCGTACCAAGCAAGAAGCACATAGGCACATGTCTCGATGGACATCAATCTTCCTTCCTTCCTTCCTTCGTTCCTTCCTTCCTTCCTTACGATTTTTTTATCCTAATATTATTTTGTTTTGATCCTAATGATATATTTTTGATCCTAATAATATTTTTGTTGCTCTAGATGCCTCCTTTACTTCCTTCCTTCCTTCCTTCCCTTTAGGTTGAATATTTTTTTATTGCAATAATAGTTTTGTTTGATAACAACTGTTTTTGATTGCATGTGCAAAGAGAAAGAGAATCAAGAGCCGTAGGATCCATAGATGCGAAAAGCCTCAGGAGCCGAAGGAGCCATAGGAGCCGAAGAAGCCAGAGGAGCCGGAGGAGCCATGCACCAAAGGAGCTAAAAGACAAGCAGCCAGAAGCCAAAGCCAAAAGCCAAGAAGCCACGAAGCCACCAGGAGCCACCAGGGACACAGGAGCCGAAGGAGCCACAGAAGCCAGGAGCCACCAGGAACCAAGGAGGAAAAAAAAACAACAAATTAAATGCCCCTCCGACTTCTAATGTTTAAAGGATAACAAGTACATCTAAGAAATGTATAGAAATGTTATCTTTGGGTTCAAAACAAAATGTTAGCGCATGATTCATGTATTTTTTGGTATGTTTTGGAAACACATCTATGTGGTTCTGACTTGCATCTCAGCTCAATATTTCTGCAACGGGTTCCGAACGAGGCCAAAAACGATGCCAAAACGAGGCCAGAAAATAGCTTTGGAAACCCCTTAACTCTAGCAGCTCAGCAGCACTTTGCACGCTGCCCGTGGTGGCCCCTCCTTCCCTCCTTCCCTCCTTCCCTCCTTCCCTCCTTCCTTCCTCCCCTCTTTTCCTCCTTCCTTCCTTCCCTCCTTGCCTCCTTCCTTCCCTTCTTCCTTCCTTCCCTCCTTCCTTCCCTCCTTCCCTCCTTCCTTCCCTCCTTTCCTCCTTCCTTCCTTCCTTCCTTCCTTCCCTCCTTTCCTCCTTCCTTCCTTCCTTCCTTCCCTCCTTCCCTCCTTCCCTCCCTCCTTCCTTCCTTCCTTCCCTCCTTCCCTCCTTCCCTCCTTCCCTCCTTCCCTCCTTCCCTCCTTCCTTCCTTCCTTCCCTCCCTCCCTCCCTCCCTCCCTCCTTCCTTCCTTCCTTCCCTCCGTCCGTCCGTCCTTCCTTCCTTCCTTCCTTCCTTCCTTTCCTCCTGTATGGTCATTTATTTTTTTTTTGATGCATTTATATTTTTTTTTTGATGCATTTTTATTTTTTTTTTGATGCATTTTTATTTTTTTTTGATGCGTCTCCCACCACACATTACCACATTGCAACAATTTTTAGGCTCAATCAGTCAAATAGCCCCACCCATTGGCCTTACAAAAAAAAATGGAAACAAAGAACCTCAAATAAAATGGAAACAAAGAACCTCAAATATCCTCTTATCCTCTTACATTTGCCGCAATACTTTGCACATTGGCACAAAATTGGCAACCTGCAAAAACACGTCGAAACATGTGAAAACATGTTTATCCAAAGAACCATATTTTTCTTTCCACAATGTGGTTTCAATTTCTCCTGCGGCTTGACCTGCGTGACCGTATCTTCATTGTCCTGAATCTCATCTTGGATGCAGAAAGATCTTCAAAAAGTGTGTCTCTCTAGCTGATGTTTGCCGACGTTCGCTGCGATCTTTTATTATCTTCACCGTAATCATGATGTTGCAATGAACAGTAGTGACAATGAAATCACTGAAATCAATAGACAACTTGCCATGCACTGGACACAGCAAATGGTCAAACATGCTACGTGTAGTAGGCATGAGCGGACTATCAGAAGCAAAGTACTGCGAAATTGTGTCCAAGCCCAAGCGGTGCATGGATCCTTGGAGGGCCGCCACTGCGCTTCAACACCGACAAATCTGTCCTTTCCCTCAACATCTTTTAGCATCTGCTTCTCTGCTTGAACCGATGGCACATCATTCTTTGATGCACCCTGGCAACGATCCCCTTATTCCCCTTTCTACAAGCTATTTGGATGCGTGGTTGGGATAGAACACAACCAACAAATTGCAAATCAAATAGCAAGGCCCAGCAAGAACACGTGGACGTACAGTAATTGTGCATTTCACAGCTATGGAAAACTCGTTGCCTGTGTTCCACCTTGCTCTTTCCGCTTGTGCTTCTTGTGTTTTCCTTTGCCAGTCCGGTGCCTGCAAGGAAGCGGGACCCACAGAATCCTGCAGTGCTTCACAACCAGTTCATCAGCTAGGCATAAATAATATCAGTCTCAGCTGCGCCTAGCTTCCGGAACCACATCAACTTCTGCCTCCTCGCTCATGGGGAAAATCTTGCAAATCAGACCGAGCACTAAGCACTGACAAATTGTGTAACAAACGAGTTTCAGGAGCTGCGAAGCTCCTATTAGCCACATGCATCTAATAATGATTTTCCCTCCGCAATATCAGTACAGTAGGACTCTTGCGGCGTTGAAGATGTGAGATGTATGGCTTTTTTCTCGCGGTCAAATATTCAAAGCGGGGCCGCATCTGGGCTTTTGCGAAATCATTATTGCCAAACATCGTGCACGAACACGCAGAAGGTTCGACATGTGTACATAAACATATATATAATTATATATATACAAACTTGGCGCACACACACACACGCGGAGTATATGTGGGTAAGTATAATGTCATGTCCATTACTTCATATCTACTGTGGCCATCTGTGGGCATCTGTGGGCTGGAAGTTGTTCAAATGGCTCTTGCACCTCTCCTGCACCTGTGGCCAGGTGAAACTGAAGATTGCCACGAGCAACAAAGCTGACACTGCCAGAAGCGCCTTCTGAGCTGTACCTGCCGAAGATGTGCGAAGAATCTCGGAACCCAAAAGATCCAAAGTTCCAAAAGCCACTTGCCATGAACCGAATCCGTACATATATACAAATGGGGAATAAGATTGACTACTGTAGTTTTGGGCCAAAGGCAAAGCCTCCTAACCTCTTAAAATGAAAAGCATGCAACATTGAACATTTTAAGTCTCCAATAGTTTCCATACGTTTCACATCATTGCACCTGGTCCGCCTTTGCCTTTACTCCTCTTGGCAGCCATTGCAGCTCCATGGGTACAAAAAGAAGCTTGTGTTGCAAAGCCCAGGAGGGTTGGTTTGGATCTCTGCAAAATGTGACACTGGCGTGGTGTGTCGTACGTGTTCATGGCGATTACATACAATTACAGTACATCATAGTACATCCATGTAACGTACATCCTCTAAACATCCCAAAACCATGGATACCGTACTTGAAAATGCTTGGATCATCTGACAAGTGCTTGCCTAACGGGCCATATGGCTGAGGCGGCAAACGGTGATTTGGGTGACATATGGTGACATGTGACACAGGGGAATCATGCTCAACTTCCCAACTTCCCAACTGTTTGGAAGCACACCAAGCAGCCAAGCAATGACCCTCAGCTCCAGTGACTCGACTAGAAAGGCTGCCACGTGTTCAGCAAACAAGCAGGACATGACCTCTCGGCAGCTCCTGAGTTCGCAGTTATACATTGCCATGAACACTCACCATCCACCTGTATCCCTGGTCACCTTTAATTTTGATGCGTGATGTCTGCAAGCTTGAACACTTGGAAAATCCCAGAAGAGTCAACATATAAAAAGGGATTTGAACTGGCACAACTCGTCACATGGGCCACATGGGCATCCGCGGTATGGGTGACTGCCTGTGGTGGGTTGAACACTATACTGACTTGACATGACTTGACTGCTGGAGATCCATAGGAACGTATGTCAGTACAGCATCATGCCTTGGTCGTTTTCCCATCCAAGGACTGAAACACAAACGAATACACAAGGACTTTATCATGTCCGTTCCCTTTTCACCCTTTTCACCTGCAGTATTCTGGGTCATGAGAGAAGGATATCTTCCTTTATTTCTCCCGCCTGTGGAGAAATTACATGAAATTACCTTTAGAATGCAGAATGCTGTGATATGCTGTAGATAACTTATTGTAATGATTGATGTCATTTAATGCCAACGGATCCACATCTCCAACCCTATCCAGGTCACCTTGGTGTGGTTGCGCGTCCAAACAAATCTGGTCGCCGAGGTGAGCCCAACCTGGGAAGTGTGCAGAGAGGGTTTCAGATCACACATTCTTACGCTCGAAATTCAGTTTTTTTTTCTTCGTCACAGGTCAAATATGTCAACACACTTCTTAGATCTTCATAGATTCAACATGATTCAACCCTAGGTTGGTTAATTATGGTTAATTCTAATGCGCTAACTGCCGCATTTTTCACCCTACGCATCCGCAACGTCCATCTGTGAAGTGCAACCTGATGGTGTCAGCATCTTTTGATGCTTCTGCTGCTTCTAACGGCACTGGAAAGGCAACGGAGAGTCCATCAGACTCCCCGAAGGACCATGACATTTCTTGAGCTGAAACCCCGTGCCCCACCACGAGTTCACAGCTGGCTGCTGCTCGTTGAGATCCTAGAGCGAAGGGTGATGCAACAGTTACGGGACCCAGCTTTGCAGCAACTTCTGATGGCAAGCGTTGAGGATCCCGCGGCCGATGGCCACGCCAAATATTGACCAGCAAAGTGCTGCGAGCTGACCTCTTCTTGCCAGTTCTTGGCACACAACCAAACACATTGCGCAGCTCAACAGGGGCTCCATGCAGCAGGGTCCCATCAAAGCAAATATGTTTACCTGGGACTGGCAAACTCAAATGGGCTGAGTGTATCACAGCACCGTTGCCAGCCATGATAGACTCTTCTCTACAAGCCTCAACGATTGCTGTTGGTGCCACGCTGCCACCAGCCTCTAAGTAGGTCACAGTAGCAAGGAAGGGGTGTTTCACATCACCTCTGTCTCGGGCCTCGTAGTCTGCATCCCAATGCCATCCCACATCATCCTCCTCGCCGTCCATCCAAAGAGTCCACCATTCAGCTCCAGTTGCATCGTGTATGCTTAGTCTGTGCTGATGCCATTGAAGTATCTCCTGTACTATCTGCTCCAGGGCACAAGCTGGACTCGTGCCAATTGGAAGCCAATACGTCTTCCCCGAACTTTCGCTCTCCTCTTTCTCGACTGTGTGGGCAGTAAACACACGACGACAGTCGGCGACAAGATCAGCTCCTTAGCCAAGTGCTATCGAAACTGAGGCAACATTCAATGCTTTAACATGTTTTAAGATGCTAGTATGCTCAATGGCTCAATGATATCAGTATGTATATATATAAATATACATGCGTGTGTAATAATGTTACCAAAAAAATCGGACATGACAAACACATGCACTGCTGCGGTATTCGTTCAGTATTTCGCAGATCGCTGTAGAGCAATTTGTTGGGAATATGACTTCACAGTGATCGTAAACGATGGCCGTTGAAATCACTTTCCCATCTTGTTTCCTCGGAAACAATAGGGCTCCGTGCTGTTTCGGTCGCTGCAGAAGCTCAAACGCTCTGGGAAAGATTCAACAGCGGCAAGTGAGCCACACATGCTGGAATGTCTTTATCAGCTGTCTTGGTCATTCTCATCTTGCCAAAACTGGGACCTTGCACTTCATCTGAAACTTTAAAGTAGCTCTGCCAAACTTGGCCAAGAATCGCAATCAGCAAACAAATATGCGTTAAAACTCATTGTCCCACAATTCTTGACAAGTGCAGGGATGTTTTCAATGACATGTGGCACGGCATCATCAATCTTGAACCGAAGCTGACTGCTGGCGTCCATCAACACAGCAAATGACCAACATGCTGCTGATGCTGCTGAACCCAGTGCGCCATATTGCGCCTCAATCGGCGCGTGCCATCTACGCCCTTGGCCTGCAAGCAGGCAAGTGGCAAAGCCAGTGTTGAGATTTTGCGATTGAAAGTGGGTCTCTGGAATTTGATTTCTTCGATGGATCCATATTTTTGCAGATTGTTTGGCATTGAACCATTGGATTTGTTTTCCACTTTGTTTTTCTTCACTAAGTTGCAAATTAGTTATTCTGATGGCCCAAACAGGTTGAAAGAGACCTGAGCTTGGGTGATCTGGTCGCCCTTATTATAGTCATTATTCAAAAGCAAGGGAGAGTAGGGAGAGGTGCCAAAGTCTGCCAAAGTCTGCTGCAAGCTTCTGTTGCCGACAGTTTCTGAATTCTGAACACAAGGCC
Organism: Cladocopium goreaui; assembly: GCA_947184155.2. Lineage (NCBI taxonomy): Eukaryota > Dinophyceae > Suessiales > Symbiodiniaceae > Cladocopium > Cladocopium goreaui. The sequence goes on along the minus strand of CAMXCT020006786.1, from coordinate 324,760 downwards.
TACTGTTTGATGTGAAGGCTGTGGAAGTTGAAAACAACTTCTGCATCCCTTTGGATGCTTGAAACGGCTTCCTGCTCTCCTTTTCGAACCCAGCGCTCTGTCTCGGACCACAAGTCCATATGAACATGTAGAGAAACACCCGGAAACAATCCTCGGATCAGTCAGCAAAGCTTCCGCTGAAGACCCGACGCTGTCGCTGCTGGTCATGGCATGTGAAACCCATTGAAAAATCCAATGGCTGCTGAACAGCAACATCTTTTGCATCGACCTGAGGACTGAATGAGAAACCAGAGTTCGCATCTCCAATTTTTGAAATGATGAGCCTTTGCCAAGCAGCCGCGAAACTGGCAGCAAACAGCCAAGCAAGAGATGCAAAGGGTGTGGCTCGCGTACAGGATGACTCTGCCGCTTGCACAGTCAGCATCCTCACCAAACTGACTTCTCAACAGCAAACAGTGCAAGTGGAGGGCTTATATGGTTACAAAGATTTAAAACGCCTGTATGTGATTAATATTGATCACAGGAACGACACAACACATCATGGCTGGCATCGCACCGGGACTACCACTCAAGCAAATAACAATGACAAAGCAAAACCATAGCAAAACTCACAGCAACTTGAAGACCTGTTTCCTTTCAGTGTCATCTTTAGTATACAGCCTGCCCGTTTTCCAAAGTCATCTTCTGTCCTCGCCCAAGCTTGCTGCTACGGCTAACAAGGCCTTGCGTTCTGCATGTTGCGACCTCGCAGCTGACATGTCTAAGCACCTTCATCCAGCCCTCAGCTCTTGTGCAAAATGAGATAACATATGTACTAGGCAATTAAAATATGTGTATATGTATATATATATATTATATAATATATATGTATCTATTTAATTCTATTTATCTATTGATGTTTATGTTATGCTAAAACCTTTCAATATGTCTCAAGATGTTTCAATTGGCCGAGCATGATGGCATGGTAGACCATCTGACATTCTTTGATGCCATCCTTCTGAGCCCTTGTGCCTGTCATGCTCTCGAAGTACTGGCACCAAGCGCTGCTCTAAATCACTTGGAGCTGTGGACATGGTATCCTGGGCGGTGCGGAAGCAGGCTGAATTTGGACCCAGCTTTGCTCCTTTGAACTTGATATCCGCACAACGAAACTTGAGGCCCAAGGGTAGGTGAACGAAAGCTAAGGTTCATATGAACCTGGAAACATGATGGGATTTTGATGGGATGTTGATATGCTGGAATATAGATTGCCTAGAGACCTGGCAGGATTTGAGCCCGTGACCATCTGCTTCCAACACCGCTTCAAAGTGCCCCGGGAGCTTGGGGGGGGGGTTCGAGTGAAAAATCACTCTGTTGGACTCAGACCTGCCCCTCCCCTTGCTGAAGCAAGAGTAACTCCAGCTAGCTACCGCTAGCTTTCGCGACTTGTGAACAATTCAAACTAATGATAGAAAGTGGTCCTGAACCCACCAACGCTCACTGTCCATGGAAGCAAATTTCACCTTCCAAAACTCTACAAATACTATCAAATACATTTCAAATACTGTATATAACAGATTGACACTAGCTTAGACAGTTGAAACATCTTGAAACCGCCAACCGGGCATCATGATTGTGACAAAGTTGCCCAGGCAGCTCCAAAGGCTACACAACGATTCATGCTCTCATGACATAAACCTCCCAGGATGGAGGCAGTTCATGGCAGTTCACTGTCCAAATTTCGCCATTGTACAAGAGGAAATGAGGCATGTGCGATTCAGTAAATTAGATGCAATATGGTGTAATCAAGTCCACCTACATGAAAAAGGCAACAACTTGCATTTTTTGCCACTTAGCAAGTTTGAGGTGGCATCTCATCAAAAGCGAAACGCACATAAAATCATACAACACTATCAAATACTGACGGGATCCTGACGGGAAGATAGGTCAAAACATGTCAGAAGTAACGAGGCATGGGGCGCATCGAGTCCAGGCCTGTTGTCCGTACTTGAAAGGCCAACCACACGGTGATGGCTTGACTTCCGACCTCCTGAGCAGATCAGCCAAAGAGGTGACAATGCGCTGGGGAAACACCCGTTTTTCCACCGGGCCATCACCGGCCTCTGGAACGTCCGTTGCACCCAAAAGCCGCCGAACATTCAGGCGAGCATGACCCAGATGACCCAGGGATCGCAAGGTTCCGTCGATTGGCAAGAGGTTGAGGTGTTTCAAGGCCTGGCTCAGCACTCAACAAGATGAAGGTGAAACTCCTCGGCCACCCTGACAATTCTTTTGGAAGAGGTTCAGAAACATGCAACACATACTTTGCCACTTGCCCCTTCCCGACGCCCTTCCATGTTTGCCTCCATGGTAAACACCCAACCTCAGGCAATTAGGCAATTGATATCAATTGATATCAATTGATGTTCATTCCCAAGTGGTTTCACATGTTCTCAATCTGCTGCCTCAGTCTGTGACCCAATGTCGGCTGTTCCTCTAGCAGTGGCTCCTGAAGGCGCCACGTAGATCCTGGGTCACAGCCCATAGAGCTGCCCCATGCTGCCCCCATGTCATTTCCCACGTGCTCCAGCCTCGGGAACTTCGCCCTCCTGGTGCTGGTGCGCAGCAGGGAAGCAGCCATTTCTTGGAGTAAGGCAAGGCAGGCAAGGGGTATCTTGGCTAATTTTCGAACATCTTGAATATATTGTGAGTTGCAAGGCAACCTTGACGTTTCCTTCTACAAGTCCGTTGAGGACTTTCTGCGAAATCCTTCCACCTCCGCCTTGATGTTGAAAACTACATAAAAGATCATAAAACTACGGTGAAGGATGTTGAAGGGGTACCCTAGCATTTCATGCATTTCATACCGTTTCATACCGTTTCCACCGATTGAAGAGTCTGACTCTGAGACTCAAAGGTATCAGGACATTCACCTAGGAAAGCACTTTGTCTGTCCTGCAAGATTCATCAACCGTCGAAGTGGTGGATAGTAGCGTGATGCGACTGCCATGAACGTACGCATGTCCAAAAAAGAGTGCCTTGATCACATGGACGGAAGACAACTGTCCAGGGGTGAAATGACATCACGCAGTTCCAACCGATGCAACCCACAGGGACACGCAAGATCTCTTATCCTACTGACTGTTCACAGCATGAACAAGTTTGGCTGTAGGAATTTGGATCAGACTGCTTGCAAGCTACTTGTCGAGCTCATCAATCCCGTTGAATGCCTGCAATAAGCACTGCGCCGCCTGCCTGGGCCTCCCCTAGTTCTTCCTGCTTCCAGGGGGATACATCATGATGCATCGACACATCCTGAACTTACCAAAATGTGCCAATATGGCAATATGTGAGCCATGGTCAATACTCATGGTTGATGGTCATCCCTATGAACCATTGGATGACTAGCCCCCATTAATGGTTATTAACCATGAGTATTTACCATAGCTCATGTGGCAATGCAAACGGTCAGCAAATTGTGAAGCCTGGTAGAGCTCCGCAGGTCCAGCCACGCGCTGACGCAACGTCGATGCGAAACTTACAGTAGCGATGCTTTGAAACCCACGCTCGCAAGCCTCAACGAATGAAATGCACGTGTTCAAACAGTATAAGTGAACACAGGGATACACCTACACAGGGTACAAATGACATGAAATGACATGAAATGACATGAAATGACATGAAATAACATGAAACAACGTGAAATGACAGACACAAATGATAAATGACATAACCTGTTTCAACCCCTCCAGCGCTCAGGCCTGCATAGTGAAAATGCCTGCAACTACTTCTGGACAAAGCTCTGCAAGATGCAGAGCATTTTGCCAGTGGCTGCCACGCCTTCCAAATTCGTTCACATCTCACGAAAAGCGGGTGCCATGCTCCAGCAAGGCGAAAGTGGGCACCCGGGGCTGCAAACTTTGTCGCAGCCAATTGTTGCCAATTCTCAAGCTGGCAAAGAGTCTGAGTCCATGTCATGATTGTCATGTAGATTAATTGATAATGATCCATAGAGTGCTTTCATGCGCCAAGGGTTGTCCGATGTTGTCCGCATCCCACCTGCATGCTGACAAGGCGACTCCGTAGAAGGTTGCATCAGGCTCAAGTGTTTTCAGTGTATGCTGCCTTAACAAAGATTAACAAAGTGTTCCAGGCACCCAACAAGTGGCCAGTGCGGCAGTTCCATCATGTTCCATCCGGATTCCATCCCTTCGTGCAGCCAACTGGCACGTCCTCAAGGAGAAGCAAGGCGAGATCGCCACGTGCTCCTGCCATGGCCCAAGGTGGTTCACCACTCACTGACTCAGCAGAGAGGAACTTTGTTGAACTTGTCAAGTTGTCGAAAGAGACCCGGCACATTGTGGACCCACTTTCGAACCATTTCGGATCAGAGCCAACATTTCTGCAGTTGGAGAGCTAACTGTTGCTTCCTCAGTTGTTACATAATTGCTGTAATCTCCAAAGTGCTGTATATGGTCCTCTCTCGCAAGCGTTCATCGCGGCATTGTAGCCTGGAGTCATGGTCGCCCATTAATTACTCCAGGATGTGCGGGCAGCTTTCAATGTTTCGGATTCTTTCGGTACATTTCCCTGACAGCGGGATCACTGGAAACAATGCAAACGATGGAAACAATACTCGTCTATGAAGCCTGCAAACGTCTGCATACAATTCTCATCAATTCTCAAGCTTGTTCAATTCGTTTTAACCTATTGCCCCAAGTCATCAACCTGATCTTGCACCCGATCTTCCCAGAGCCTTACAGAAGCCTCTTGCAGGCGAGAAACTGATAAGGTTAGGTGTAACTCTGCATCCATTCATCCTTAGCTGAGCTGGAGAGTTGCTTCTGATGTTTATGTATCATTATGTATCTATGTATGTATGTGTGATGTTTTTGGACCTGCTTTAACTTCAACGAGTCAAACGAGTTATTGATAGTTACCAGTTATTGTTTGTTGAGGGTGACCAGTTGTCGTGTGCCCACCGGCATGAACATCCGGGTTCTTCTAGAAACCCATGGCTTCGGATGGTGGCCTTGCATGGCCGAGATACGCTGATAAAAGATGAAGGGCTTTGCCCCACTGATGTCCCGCCACACAGGCGGCCAAATGGCTCCCAAAGCTAATGACCTAAGATATCGATCAGCTTGACTCTTTTGGCCAATACTCGGCACTTAAGCAAAGGAAAAGCTTTGCGGCTTGGCTGGAGCTATAATAGTAATGGTTGACTGAGGTTGGCCTTCACTTCAGCTTACAAGATCTGTTCTGCTGCTGGCTGGCTGGCTAGTTTTCAGCAGCCTGGATCTCTCTCTCTCTCTCACTCTCTATCTCCCTCCCTCAGTGACTTTGCATCTAAGATACATACCGGAAGAGTCTTTAGATACAGATCCTTCCACCCTCAAGTGAAGAGAAGTACGACTGCAAGACAAACATGAGACACAAACAAGCCTAGTTATATTAGGTATATAAACATATGAACATGAACAAACCAACATCAATGCACAATGTGGATACATGCATGCACGGCTATAGATCATTTTAGATGCAGGATATGCACATATACACACAAGCAAACATACATACTCTAGCAGCTACTATTAGCATACCCTCACAACATGACCCATTGATGCCTTCAGTCAGAATAGAACAGAAGGTGCCGTGAGTGCCATCAAACTGCAGTGGTTGAGTACATATATGAATGCGTTTGTGTTGCCCAAAGGGTAGCCAGCTACCGGAAGCTCCGACAGCAGTGCGCATGAAGAGACACAAACTGATGCTGGCTTACATTAAAATTGTTTCTCATTTAAGGATGTAATCCTGTCCAATTGTTCGGTGCTTCTGCTTTTGCTGAGGCAGTTGCATTTCTTTCTACTCCATCTTCTTGCATTCTCACGTGTAATTGAAGAGCAGCAGACCAAGCGCCTCCCTTCCTGCAACCGCATCATTTTTGCACACGTAGCCATCACACATCAATATACGGGTGTCTCTGAAAAAGTGGTACACCACCCAAAATAGATCGTTAATTAATGAGAAAATTTGGATTAACCAGAGCATTTCGGGACACCCTATTTTAAGACAAACACGTATCACGTATCATCATGGAATATCATGGATGATTAATTGACAAGGCGCAGCAACTCATTGCAGGCTGTTCTAAGGATAGGGCTCGCAGGCAGATGCCGCACTACTAAAAGAGAATACGTCTCGCTCTGAGCTCTTTGACCTGCCGAGTTCCACTTGCAGCGAATCTGGGATTTGGACCTGCTTGGACCATAATAGTATCATTCTGGCAAAACTTAAATCTAAAGATCTCAAAGATCTAAACGGGGGAAAAAGAGTAAAGTGATTTTTATGTGCCTGTTTTTCTCAAAACAGATGTCAACAGAACCCTCGTTGCTGATCCAGGTTATGCCGGTTATGCAGCCAGGTCACTGCATTTGCTGCAAGAGATCTAAGGCTGTGATCCATTGCCCCCCTGACAGAAGCTGAACCATGTGCCGTTGAGGATCGTTGAGGATATGGATGGATATATTAATAATATATATATACATATGTATTATGATATATATATATATAATTATACAATGGATATGGTTCAGAGATGTTCAGACTAAGTCTGCCTCAACCTTACTGAGGGGGAATGCTGAATTTCGTGCTAAAACCGCATGTACCCAACATTGACATGAACATATATGAAAAACATTCACTGTGCACTGCATTCTCTCCTGACTCATAACTATTAAAGTAAGTTATTAAATGGCAGCTTACTCCTTCATGTTCCCTTCCGTCTGCAGCCCTTTGTGGCTCACGTGTCTCTCTGAAACATCTTCCGCCTGGCCTTTCTCACAGGCACTTATGGCGGCATTGTAGCAGTAACCTGGGGAAAGGCTTGTGGTGAACTGGGCGATCCAAGGACGAGAAAGCTGTCAACTAAAAATGGGAATGAAACGAGACAAGTGAATCATATTTAAATCTTTTCAAATCCAGTCATGACATGTCATGATCAACTCTAAAACATGTTGAAGCTTTCATCTGCACGAGAATCAGTTGGCGTCTGTGTCTCGGCAAATCACAAGTGGCAAGCAATCAATTCCCTGTGGCCTGTGGCCCAAGAACTGCCAACACCTGCCTTGATATCACATCGAAACACAAGAAAATCGTGGCAATAGTGCACATCTTCTGAGCATAGGACTGTTTGCTTTCCTCTGTTCTTGTGCTTCTGTCAGCAAAGCCAAGGCCATTGGCCATTGCCGAGCCTGAGGGCGAATGGTTTGAGCAGCAAGATGTGGGTGACTTAGGGCATAATTGCTATATAATTGGATATTCATCATTTGACAATATATATCAATATATTTACGTGTGTGTGTGTGTTTGGATATATTTGGTACCTTTTGGGACCCATCCTTGTGATTCCTTGTGTGCATTCATCAGCATGCAGTTGCACAATAGTCTATTTGGATCTATTTGGTACTCAAGCGAGACAGGTAGAAGAGGTATGAAGCAGAATTGCACTTTGGCGTTGTTGGAGCATTCACCGCGCCGGTAAGTGGCCTTCTCGCATCCGCTGATTGCAGCCCCATATGTCCTCCAATCGCAGCCCAGACTGAAAAGCACGTCCGAGCACAGAGCGGGTCAAGGTGATCAAGGGACATCAATCGAGTCGAATTTCATGTCATTTCATGATCATTTCAATAGATTGCAGCGAATTCCAGCAACCCCACAGCATCTCTACTCACAACATCTCGTGGGAATCATGGACGTCGATTGAGTGTTCATAGTGAAAGATGGGAAGGGCGGGAAGGGCAAACAAAAGCAGCAACTCATCGGAAAGGCATATGCACGCAGGCACGCGATAGCTCCGCAGCTGATCTTCAGGCTTCGAATTCCCATCCATCCATCCTTCCCGCTGGTGTCCTTTCATTTGCCTCAACCTTGTCATTCTGCATGCCTGAGATTGGAAAATGTCAGAATCCTGAGTGTAAGCTTGGACCTAACATGATTGAACCGATGCTGTCTCCTAAAACATCGACTCTGATCTCTTCTTGCCGCCGCAGCGTCATTGCAAAAGTGCCAGTCCCTCCAACCAGCGGCCAGCTCCTGCAGTTGGGAAGAAGTGACTGCGCCGAGTTCAATCTACTTCGTAGGGACACAAAAGACGCACTTTGGCTCAGGTCTCCTGCACAAGCAGCCACTGCCTGTGATGGTCTACTGCAAGATTTCGATTGTGAGGGATGACCAAGGGTATGCAAACTTTCATTCCATGAACACTCATGAGCGACGTATACAATATATTACAATAATATATTATGTTTGTATACATTTTGTGTGCACGTGTGTCGCCCTTGCAATTCACGAAAGGGATAAGATTGCCTGAGGGCTCTTCATGACATGGTACCGGTTTGCGCCAGGGATTTTTTCGCTCTTCCCGGGGATTTTCTTCCACCCTCAATGCCGCATCAATTCCCTTGCTATTTGCAGCATTTTAAACCTTGAACCTGCCATTTTGACAGTATTTGCAACGTTTAGGGAACGACTTCTATGGCATTTGCTGCATTTTGAGGCTAGAAACTGGCCGTAAATGCATCCCTGGGAGCTAGAAACTCCTTTTGCTGTCGGGATCGGATATTCTTGGAGCTAGCACCTGCCACTTCTACATTGCCTGCATCAGTTTGGCGTTTTGGGTTGGTTCAGCTAGAATTTTTGTTGGGTCGCTGTGGTGTGTGTTTAGGGTTGGTGGATGGTATCTTGGGTTGGGTAAATGATTTCAGGTTGGTTTAGGGTTGGTTTATGAATGGTTTCGGGGTTTGTGTAGCGTTTGTTTAAGGTGCTATTCAGTGTTGGTTCAAAATTTGGTTCATACAGAATTTTGTTGGGGTTGCTGTAACGGCTTGGCTCATAGTATGTTGGATTATGTTTTACTATTTAATATCTGTTTAGGGTTGGTTTAGGGTTGGTGTAAGGTTTTATTTCGGCTTAGTTTAGGGTTGTATTCAGGCACGTTTAGAGTGCTATTGACACTTGATTTAAGGTTTAGTTTGGTTTGGTTTAGTGTGAACTTATGGTTTACTTCGGATTTGTTTAATGTCGGTGCAATGTAATGTATATTCAGCACATATTTCAGGTTTTATTTCGGGCGTGTTTGGGGTTTAATTTAAGATTTGTTTGAATTTTCTTTGGGGTCGGTGTAGGGTTGATTCAGGGTTTGGTCAGTCTTTTATTGCTGGTTGGCTTAGGGTTGGTGTGAGGCGTTATTTGAAACGTGTTTAGGGTTTTATTTGGGGTTGGTTTTTGGTTCAAGGCTTGTCGAAAGTTTATTTATGCTCTAGTAGGTTTGTTTGGATTTGGGTTCATTTAGGGCTAGTCCAAAGTCTATTTGGCATTCGTCTCAAGGTTTATCTAAGGTTGGTTGACAAGTACAGTTGGTTTGGGGGTTGGTTTTAGGCCTGTTTGCAAATTCCTGCCTGGTAGTTTTAATTCAATTACATATATCTATATATACATATTTATATAGAGGCTAGGTTTCATTTGAGGTCGATGTGGGGTTGGAGTTGGATTAATGTTGTCTGAAGGGTTGGTCTAGCTTAGGGCCTTGAGGGTTAACTTGGGGGTGCAGGGTTTGGTTAAGGATGGTTTAGGGATTCTTGAAGTTTGGTTTAAGATGGTTTAAGGCTTTATTGAATGTTGGTTGGAAAATGATTTACACTTGTTTTGGGTTTAGTTAAGGTTGGTTTAAGGGCCAATTCAAGTTGGTTCAGGTTTGATTTAGCGCCGGTTTACGGTCTTATTTCAAGTTGGTTTACAATTCGGCTTAAGGTTGGCTTGGGGGTTTTATTTGTTGCTGGCTTAAGACCTTGGTTGATTTTCAATTTCTTTAGGGTTGGTTTTAGGGTTTATTGAACATTTGGTTGAGGGTTATTTGATGTTCGTTAAAGACTTTATTTCAGGTTGGTTGGTGCTTTATCGCGCTTTATCTAGGGTCAATGTACAGTATGCTTTTGTTTAAGGTTGGTTAACGGTTTTCTTTAAGTTTGGTTTACCATTTATTCACGATTGAATTAAAATTTATCTAAAATTCAATCGTGCTTTTATTTAGGATTGGTTTAAGACTGGTTGAAGGCCTGATGTAGTGTTTAGTTGGGGTTAGTTTAAAAGTTAAAGTGGTTGAGTAAACTTGGATTTGGATTACGGTTGGTTTAGAATTTTGTTTAACATTGGTTTGAGATGGCTTGAGGGTTTATCTACGCTTGGTTTCAGGTTTTTGTTTTCAACTGTTAATATCTGATATTGTTTGAATGCAAATGAAAAGCTTGCTGACAATACTTCGCAAACTTTTGGAAGTAGCAGTCAAATGGGAAAAACATCGCTGGCTCGCTTGCTTGCTGGCTGACTGGCTGGCTTGCTTCCTTGCTTGCTTCCTGCCTTCCTTGCTTGCTTGCTTTCTGGCTTGCTTGCCTGCGGAAATCCCGGGGAGCGCTTGCTTGCTTGCTTGCTGGCTGGCTGGCTGGCTGTCCTGCCTGCTGAATGGGTACAAACTGGGATGGGAAAAAATCCCGGAGAGAAGTGAAAAAATCGCGTAATGACAGTCCAAAACATTGGTTGCCGTTCTCTTCTGATCAATTGAGGCCAGCTCCGCGCTATAGCAAATCTGATCGGGGACAAAAGACCTACAGGTGCAAAGGGCAAAGGGAACTGCACAGAACAGCTACAGTATCGAGATGTACTACTAGATGTATTACTCGAATTTACTATAATTAGCTAATAGCTGTATTACTATATATATAAATGTATAATACATACATATATATAGATAGATAGATAGATAGATAGATTAGATAGATAGATAAATAGACAGACAGACAGACAGATAGATGCATTTAGGATCATTTAGGTGCAAAATAGCGCAGCATGTGCAGCTTGTTTTGGGGCACAGCCGGGGCCTGGCCTAGTCTGAAGGTCGTCCAACGTGGCCAAGGCAACGCGCCAACCCCGCATGGCAGTACGAGTAGCTGCCCTGACACCTGGGGCGTCTGGTTGTGCCCCTGCTGCGCTTCCAGGTAATCATGTTGCTCAAAATGAAGCAGCAATAGGTCACATTGTTTGACCTCACTTTCGCTGAGAAGTCAGCTGCTTAAATTTAGTCAATTTAGTGCTGCCAAATCACATGCTGCATTCGCTTCTGCCATTGCGCTGCAGGCGACATAGCATTGGGAGCTCCCAAAGTGCCCAAAGGCTACTCCCAGTGAGACCCCAAACGGCAGCAATCTGGTTCGAACAACATATTCAATTAATTTCAATCATCTATATATACAATGTTTGTGACCGTTTTTGGCTTTGTTGCAGGTAGGATCTGTATGTTGGATTGGGATACTGCCAGCATACTGCCAGCATACAGTAAATGGGTCTTGTTCTCGAGAGCGCTGGGGCCATGCAGGAGCTGGCCATGCTGCCCCAAAGTTCAAACATGAAGTCGAAAAGGATCACGCAAACACAGAAACAAATCGTTCACATTTAACATGCTTTTTTTTTTACATTTTTAAATATTTTTTCACATATATTCAGTGTCTGATCTGAAATAATCATTCTCACAAGAACACCACAAGCCTGTCAGCACTTTCCCACAGCTCGACCCCGCCTCCTGTTGCTGCTTTATATGCTGCTCCACCCTGGCACTAGCATCCCCGAACTGCCAGATATCTTAATTAAAGTTTATTGCTTTTTTTTTTCAGACATCGCTTGCCCGCAGGATGAAGCTTGATCCATCTTGATCCGAGCCACTCAGCAATGATCTGTTGCCGCAGCGCTTCTGTCATTCACCTGCGCGCAGAAAGTCTAAGACTTTCAATCCAGACCGCAGAAAACCTTTAACAATGAGGATTTCAGAGTGTGCATTCAAAATTTCAAAAAAATCAGGAGACATGAAGAACACAATACATAAACATTCATAAACATTCATAAACAATCTTAAAGAGAAAGAGAAAACACTGGCTCCGGCAACTCATGTGCACAAACATCCCGCCCAATTCATTGCAAACATCCAGAAACAATCAGAAACGCGACATTTGTTGAGGAGAGCGAAATCTGAAGGAAAACAATAGGAGAATCCATAGTGGAGATGGTGCAGTAGGTCTTGGACATAAAGTAGAATTGAATTTCTACCAGGTGCATCTGGACTTCTTTGGCAGAGCTCACTCCTGACGAGGTGGGTGTTCCACTGCATTATGGAAGATGTATGACAGAACCACCAGCCATACGAAGGAGACGCACGCGATCAAGCTGATTCGAAGTTCCGGGGGTGTCACCGTGAGGTAGAATTGAATGAGGACTTATCAAGAGTTCGAGAATGCGTGCATAAATGAAACATGATCACCCTGCTTTTTTATGCATTTGCTATCATTTGCTTTACGCTCCTTCCAGTCGTGCTGCACATGGTTGCAACAAAGAGGCCCAGCACATGTTTGACAGGGCGCGGGGCCCGCAACATTATACATTCCAACATCGAATTCTTCAGACTTATCAGAATTACATTTGTTTACCAGGTGGAGACTGGTCAAGGTGAACTTGCTGGTCTGGTAAGTGCGATTGTAATCCCGACACTGATTGATTTCTCAAACATACGAACCATGTCAAAAACACATCGAGCGTCTGTGCACACACGCACACACGCACACACACACACGCATGCACGCACAGCACAAAACAAACAAACACTGAAGCAGTGGAGAGGTAAATGTACCTAAATCATCCTAAATCTAGGAACTCGTTTACTCGTTTAGTCATGTTTAGTCTAAGGTAAAACGAGCCATTTTTTTTACACATACTGTATCAATTCAAGCATGTTTGTAGGCTCATCAGACTCATTCAGACTCCATGCCTGGCCATCTTCTTGATCTTCCGTCTGAATACGTTGGAATGCTCACTTCAAGTTTCACAGCTGTATCGCCCCCAATAATTTCCGAAAGGCTAACCATTGAGCACAAACCATTGCGCGTGGTATCAGGTCCCCACAACGATCTCACTTGCGATCGTACAAGTGAATAGAATTTCAACATATATTTTAAACATTTAATAAACATATTCCGTCTTAAATTTAGCACATGTAGGTTTAAACATATTATGGTTTAACATCTTTTGGATTCTTTTGGCAGCATGCCCCAACTCTGGGCACCAGGCCTTGGAGGTGCTCTGCGAAAGTGAGCTGATATGAAAACACCTGTTTAATTTGTAAAGCAATTATGCCTATGTAACGTATGCCTGGCATGCGGCATGCAAACATAATAAGATATAAATAGATATATACATATATAATAAGTCCAAGCCATTGTAAGATATTGTATATAAGTCTGGAATAGTCTGGATGAGATGAATCGACACCATCTCCAAACACTACAGTCACTACTGTTCTCCATGGTCATTGACGGAAATCTTTCAGGCAAGGCTTCTGCGTGTCTAGTGAGTCTAGCCACGCTTGAGCTCTGGATCTCAAAGCCATGCAACATTCTTGATAAGCGTAGCCTTCCCATCATTTCACCTCTACCCTGCTACAGTAGTGCTGCTACAGTAGTACTCTGTTGGAATCAACATCTCACGTCCGAACTTCTGGCCCTCTGGCCAATGAGCTCGGCAGCTGTGACGTGCTGTGACATGCTGTGACATGCTGTGACATGCTGTGACATGCTGTGACTGGAAGTTCGCTCCACCTTTTATCCAAAGATGATTCTGCCTCCCGTACAGCAATGGGGCAAATCTGACCGCAAGCATCTGAGTCTAGAAAACCTGCACTCTGCCGAATGCAAGTCCAAGCTGTACAAGCACACATGGCATGGTGTCCTGCGCCAACATTTGCAAGTACTGGGACCATGTAGCCAGATAAAAAATACGGCGATCACTGAACATCTGAAATATGCTTACATACAAGCACTCATACTATATGAGTGAACCGTGAACCAACCGTGAACCGTGAGCACGAGTGAACCGTGAACCATTTTCTGTCTCAAACACCTCAACCTGGTATGTTGATCACTCTGCCACAGTATGGCATGGGTCTTAGATGTTGCCCTGCTCCCAGAAGCATGTTGTGATGTTGCTGGAGCTGCATCTTTCACGTATCATACAGTGTGCTCGTGCTTTACTGCTGGCAGCCTTGCCTCAGTCCTAGGATTCTCGCAGCTACAGTGCAGGCCCACATTCATGATGAACATCTTGCAATCCATTTACCTCAAATCTATTCAAATCTTATATGCGCATAAAATCTTATTATAAATTATAAGTCATCAGCACCCGTCAGAAGCTGCTAGATTGCATGTTCTCCGTACTTCAATCAGCTCAGGTATCATTCCTACATGTTAATACATGTTATATCTATTTATATCTACACATTTGAGCGACACATGGCGACGCATAGTGACGTTGTGAGTAGCAAATGCTGGCACAACCCTGCTGCAACCCTTCCACCACAGGCTTCTCAAACCTCTTTGCATCTCTTTGCACTCGTGGACCGCTGCATACCGCTGCAAATCGTGGGGAACAAATGGATGATATTGGCTGAATGCAAAGAGGTGTAGGCATTGCAGATGCCATGAGTCAGACTCGGTGAATTGGCACCCAGCAAACTTAGCTTAGATGGCTGAGGCATTGATATAAAATGGATTGCCGAAGTTGAAGTGTGGGTGCGGGATGTGCGGGATGTGCGGTTGACCTCGGATGATATGTGGCAATGTGGCAATCCACTCTGAACAATCCGAGTATGTACAATTGGGTTGGCACTGCCTGAACTCCGGACAGCCCTCCCAGTGACGAATCCACCTGACCTGCGACCGCTGTGGCCGGTTGGCCTGGCTATCCTGGCTCCTTAATGTGAGGGGGTCAGAAGCCGCGCCGTTCTTGGCATTTCTTATTGGACTCCCATTACCCAAATCAAATGCATGATCATGCAAGCATCTTGATTCATCTTCATTCACTAGACTAGACTCGACTTTGCAATTGTTGGCATGGCAGAGTATGGACAGTAATTTGCAGCATCTCCGACTCTTTTAGCGACACCATGCGACACCCTTCTCTGGGCACATTGGCCTCAATGCCAGGACTTTTGACTTTCACCCCTAGGCAGCTGATGCAGGGTGGCCTGACAGGGGAAAACTTGGTAAGAAACAACACCTTGAAGTAGCATTCTTTGCGAATATTTGCACCGTCTTGCACGTCTGTCATCTACCTGATGAATCTTCTCATGCTTTCCTCGTGTCATGTTCATGTATGTATGTGTATGCGCATATATTTGCGCCACTTTCTTTGTCCTTCGTCTGTCTGCTTAGAATTCATGCCACGCCAGCTACACAGAAGTGGCTGTTTTGATCCTGAAGCTGCACCCTATATTGCGTGTATACTGTATATATACCTCCGCAACCAACAACAACACAGCAATTGTGAGTCTCCATTGGAAGTGGTTTGACATTGTGGCTTTGCTGTGCAACCTACATTAATCTACAGCATTATACAGCATTCACCGTATATTAGTCGTATATTCGTGTGATTTCATGTGTACTCATTAGAGTCGTACAGTAACCTTTGCCTGAGGTGTCATGCCGTACGTCGTATTAGTCTCTTGGTGACTGCCGCTCTCAGGCCAAACTGTCACGCCGTGCACGGATATCACGGTCTGTGGCCGTCTTGGCACGAACCACTCTGCGGCTTCCTTCCTCTACACTGCACGTTCGCAAAGGAGTGTGAGTGCGTTGAAAGCCCCAGTGGGGCCTCGAAGATGCTGAATATGCTGAAAAAAGTCTGAAGATGCACTCACATGCCGATTCCGCGCTCCGGCATTTCGTTGCAAGACCATAGAAGGGAACTTGCAAGCTGCCTCTCCTCGGGATACAACGATGAAAAGCTTAAAACGGCCAGCGTTGAATCCTAGCATGTTCCGTCCCCGATTGGATGACCTTCAGCCAGCACTCTCTTCACTGTGTTCTGGAGCCTTCCCAGGTAACGCAGTGAAACACGCGTGCAAAATTTTGAAATCGTCCTTCTTGGAAAGGCACGCCAAGAACACAGCGAAAAGGGAACACCACTGAGACAAGTGAGGGTTGTAGCTCACAAGGTCAAAAGAGATATTATGAGATATTGATATATATTGATAGATACTGCATACATTTGTCTCCCTCCTCACTCTGTCAACAGATCGCATAGCCCATTTACTATATTCAATCGAAGGGTTGCCTTGAAGCATGGCAATAAGCAATGTCATTGACATTCATTAATTAATTATTAACATTTCAACATGAACACACTCCAAATATCTCCAAATGACCTGACCACCAATCGATAACGACTGGTTGGGAACAGACACCTCCCCAACAACTTGCTGACCTCTCGTTGCCAGTTCCCCAGCTGCTGGATTCAGAGGTTGCAAGTAAGTTCGAAACCTACCGGTAAATGACATGCTTTGAACATGTTTGGACACATCGTACACTTGGCATGTGTGGACTTGCAATCACAAGTGCCTACTCAAGTTAAATTCCGACTTGTTTTTGCTCTTCAAACAGCTACTGACAAAGAGTAATTGAACATTTTGCCCTCCTCAACACTGCGGAAATCTGGGCAAAGTGAAGCCATGGATTGACGCTTGTGCATACACATCTTTGTCAATCTTCGCAACTTGTGGTAAAAATTGTAAAGACAGCAGCTACATGTCTTTCAGGTCAGTGCGTCTATTTAAATGATGCAAGGAGTATGTTTGAGCGTGTCATGCCTGATTCAGCACTTCGTCTTGGTTGCCCATTTGCCCCAGGGCCAGGGACCTGTCAAACATACTGGCGGTAGTCCAACCTACAGAACAGCGACACTTTGTACACTGGTCTGGGATGAGACCTCGGTGACCTGGAGGCTTTGTCTTCCACATGAGTTCAAGGTGTACAAATGCCTTTGGAATTCCTCACGCCTGTGGAACAGAAACAAGTGCAAGATCGTGCAATATGACTATGACATTTTTTTCGAAACCAGGTCTCATCCAAGATCTTTCGGGATGTCATTTGCTTTGCAACAGCTCTGGCCCTACCAGCGATTCTTGGGCACGTTCACAACAACTGCTTATTTGCAGTTTTCCTGTCCAAACCTGTTGGTCATATGCTTGGTTCCTGCCATGACCGAGCAGCAAAGCATTGACAAGAGGGGTTAAAATTCCACCATGCTGGCCGAGCCTTTTTTTTACCCTCTGGGTCCCTGGCAAGGCAGGGGTCTTCTTTCAGTGGGCCCTTGAACGGGCAGGAAAAGATGTGGCAATTGTGCATCAAAC